>OY982565.1:1257790-1391004 GCA_963859945.1 Euplagia quadripunctaria | reverse complement strand
TCGAAGCGGGCACCAATCACTGGATTGAGTTTCACCGTACGCAAGTCCTCTCCACGGAACGTCACTTTTACTCAAGAGTTGTACGTGAAGTGATTGAAATTAAAAAACACAAAACTTTCAATCGGGAAGATGGTTTCAAATTATCAACAGCGTGGAATCCAGTGATAAAAAACATGCCACCTCGCTTTTATGCGCAGTCGGGTGAACACCAGAATAGGGGCACATCGGTTTGCTTAGAGAATAGGGACACTGTTAGTATAGTATGTGACGTGACGGTACATGGCGAAATCAAAATATTAAAAATATCGAAAATGTGCGGGTGGATGAAGAACCTTCTACCTCACGATCTTGACGACGGAGGGCGTGCACCGCTGAGCCAGTCAGCCTGTGACCACGGCCAGTGCAACCTGGTCGAAACGTCAGGCAATTCAGAGGTATGTAATACCTTTTCGTGATCGCGTTAATTCCCGTATAAGTACATAATTATATCATGGAACGCGAAAGTTTAAAAGTTAGTAAAACAAACTCACTATCGCATTTGTAACATTATAAGTATGATATCATAATAATTTGTAATTAATTATTGAGTTATTTGAGTAATACAATAAAACTTTTGTTACCAAATCGCCCAGTTAAAGGATTTTCTTAAATATTGAGGAACTTCATATCGAAAAATAAATATAGCGAGCAGACCCTTAAGTATCAGCTAGTACCTTTTCTTGTTACTCTAAATACATTTAACATTTATACTCAAGTTCAAATCAGACATAAATTGTCTCAGATAGCTATATTACTCATTTGAATATTGCTAAGTGTTTTGTCATGCATACAAAATGGCGACTAATTTACATGTGCAAGGGTATTGTGTGTAGGTAAACTAATTTATAGTTTGATACGTAGAAGGGTGCATAACTTATTCTTAGTATCTTTAATATTTCCATGTTACTTCAAGCTGTAACCAGGGAATTGTTTTAGATATACTAACTCTCGAAGATTCTTACAGATAGACTGAGATCGATATACATAGATAGTGGTAGAAAATATACCACTACTTGTACGAAGCTCCCTTGGAGAAAAAAGCAAAGAGTTGGCAATATACAAATGATACCAAGAGCGAGCGAGTAGCCACTGGTAAGCGTTTACCATTAGAAAACTCTTACAGTTAATAATAAAAATAACTTGAGACATCGCACACACGGCTGGCTGATTCAAAACTAGGCAGAGCCTGTACTATGGTATACAGACTGCTGATAAACATATATATCTTTTACTAGATCCAATACATTATAGATAAATTACACCCAGACACAGAACAAATGATCATGCTTATCACACAATTGTGTTGTCCTGGGTGGGAATCGAACCAAACTAAATAGCTCAGAGGTGTGAATGCTCAACTAATTAAGATCTTGCCGCCACTGACCTGCTACACCGATCAATCATGAATCTCCAATCCTCCAGAAGACGGCAAGCGACGAATTTATTCGGTCTCATGTTTCAAAGTCCAGGTGTTGACCGGCCGGTCACGTCTAAACAATTGAAGCACTCGACAAACACCTTGTAAAAGTAGCAACAGCAAAGCAGCTTCTGTCACGAAGACTATAACGGAAGTCGATGATGGAAGATTTTTTAAGTGCCTATCCAAGAGAGTCACGATGTGAGTATATATTATTATGTTTCTTTTCTTGCACTAGACCAATCAGGTGCAGCGTAATTACATCATCCAAAGACTACTAACGCCATCTCTTGAGATCGTCGAGTACATTGGCCAAATGACTGAAGTACTCTGAGGAAGTACATACTTTTTATAAAATAATGTAAGAGTGGGCAACAACCCTCGACCTCTAGCTCAGCAGACAGGATCACTAACCACTAGACCAACAAGCCCATCGTTTTAATAGTTAAAAAAAAATAGGTGATAAGCTCGTGGCTAAGTGGTAACCGAGTAGGTTAACGCATTGCAAGATTAAGTAATGTCAGTTTTAGGATAGGTGACCATTCTTAATACATTGAGTCCCCTTCGTGCCTCGGAGAGTACGTTAAGCCGTCGGTGCCGGTTGCCATACGAACATATGTGGCATTCGTTACGGGTAGTACGAGCCCTAAAAAAAAGTCCGACAATCTGGTCTAGCTACAGAACTTCGATATCGCCTATTACTTGGATTTTGGAGGTCTGATTGCAGTCGCTTTATGTAAAATATCGAAGTTCGGCCGTTTCGTAGTTAGACTGAAAGCTGACCCCAACTTAGTTGGGAAAGGCGCGGAGCATGGTGAAGGATGAGACATTTTGTTGTAATTTTGTAAAGCTTTCAGTATTCCAAAGATAACTAAGAAAACCTTGTGGTAGAGTAAGTAAAGCAGATTTCTTTGTGAATCGATGAAGAGGAAGACCTTCCAACTGAGGGTGTATCTCCAGCCTACAAGAGACAATCAGGGCCAGCATTACTAGCACACTGTTGTATTTACAGAACTGAGAATATGTGGTTGAATATCTACTGGTCAGTAATGTCATCACAGTTCCAGAGCAAAAAAGATTCCTGATACGAGTATCAGAAACCTTACACATAAACACTTATCGAGATATGTATGGAGTGTTCATGTAGCTCTAGTTAGCCTCTTTCTTTGTGAGTGGTAACTCCCACGGGTCGTTATCTTAACGGGGCCGAGCGGTATTGTGGTATGTCGGAATTGAACCAACTAAAACCACAATGTTCCGTCACCGGGTCTTATGGCGTAACCTAGAAAGAAAATCCCTGTGCACCCACAAAGTAAGGCGACCCGATTATGATGTGCAGAAGGCCCTGAACCCTCTGGTTGAGAGAGGTGCTAGCGGAACACGTCTCGCCGCCCGCGCCCTCTCTGGCCTGTTTTTCCTAATATGACAGAAAGCCCTGTCCGTCGCCCTCAACCTCTAACACCTCATTCCTATGACTTTACCTAAAGAATTCATGTTCTCATTCACCTTGCTGTGGATAATAATATTATTTATAATACTTACATCCGTTCACTGTTTAGTTTTAATACCAAAATTAGTAGCATAAAACACAATGCTGCTAATTAGTTGCACTCACGTCGACACGTGTCAAATATCAATAGGTCTCATAATTGTGAAGGGGCTGAACTTTAATATATTCAACAATTATGTCATTATACACTACTGTTATAAATTATAATAATTACTTTGAGATTAAAAAATTTAAAGAATCGTTTTAGGTACGTTAAAAACTAGTAGAAAAATTGGGGAAGATGAAACAAGTAGAATTAATATATACATACATAGAATTTATTTATTAAGAAACTACTTTTAAATTTTACTCATTTTGTTCAATGTTTTTCTTTTTCTGTATTTTTTTTTGGGTCCCCACTTCACCGGAGCTAACGGTGAAGTGGTATGCCGGAATTGAAATGATTCAAACCGCACGATTTTCCGTCACAAATAGGACTATCGCAGGGGACCCGGATATATCCTAAGATGGAAACCTCCGAGAATCCCTGCAGGCCTTGGCCGCCTGACAGTAAGCGACCACACCATGGAGTACGGGGGGCTTTACCGCCTCCAGATCAAAGAGACGCACGGAACACGTCGCGCCACCGTCTCAGGCCTGCTTCTGCTGGAGTAACGGACAGCCCGACCCGCTACTCGCAGGCCAGCGCTTCAAGGGCGTCTTTTACGGGATGGGAGAGTGCTAGTCGTCTGCAATCTCGAATCTCAACTTTGTTACAACAAATCGATTTATATACCTATGCTTAGATATATTCGCAAGATAGACGTACATATTATATGGTACAACACAGAAATGACTCGATCCGGTGCTATAGGTAACCTCAAACCCCGAATATTTCACAGCCTCTCAATCAATTAATATTAAGTTACATTTATTCGTATTCAAATAGAAGTTTTGAACTATTTTCTTAGCTTTACTCTGGTCCATAATATACTCCTGTCAAAAGATCATGATTGTGGACGTTTGAAAAGTAAATATTGATCGAAAAATAGAACGGCCTGTTAAATATAATCTCTCTAAATGAGCCCATATTCATATGATCTGCCATATTTTCTGATATTCCACCATCCATCACTGAAAAAAATTAAAAACAAATCAATATTTTAAAAACCGTCTGTTCCATTATTTTAGTTATTTTGTATCAGACATATCCAAGAACTCATTATTGCACAATTGTGACAAAACTTCATAAATTATGTATTTACCAAAAAGATGCTGAAAATATGACACTACCATAATATCTTTCTATCTCAAGTTCATTAACTGAACTTTAGAATTATATATTTTATTATTAACTAGCCGTCCCCGCAGTTACACCTGCGTTTATAGTCACTGCTCCGCTCCTATTAGTCGTAGCGTAATGATGTATAACCCATTGTCTTCCTCGATAAATGGGCTATCTAACACTGAAAGAATTTTTCAAATCGGACCAGTAGTTCCTTAGATTAGAGCGTCCAAGCAAACAAACTCTTCAGCTACATATATTAGTATAGATATTAAAGAAACACTATTGAATAATACGTCATTAAAGAAAATATATCGAGTAACAACATTAGAGAGATAGAGTAGATTACTAAATTAAGTCAGATCTGTTAAAAATATTTACTATTATTAATAGGTGCGTTTTCTTTTTATGGTATAGGGGGCAAATGAGCAGACGGGTCACCTGATGGTAAATGACTACCGCCGCCCATGAGCACCTCCAACTCAAGAGTCACAAGTATGCTGCCTGCCTGTAAGGTAAAATTAGGTGGCGAGTATGGGAGAGAGGGAAAAGGAAGGTGTTCCTGCGTCTCATCGGGCCGCGCGCGCCGTGGCACCGAACCGGTTCCGCGGCTTTTATCTGCGAACGGGCGGGGCAAGCTCGGCGCGGGCCAACTCACTCGCTCAACAGTAACCTACGCGTGCGCATCGCTAATATTATAAAGATAAATACATATTTAAAATCTTCAATTTATCTTTTAATTGCAACACACACCCAGTCAAGAACACGAGCCACACACCTGGAGCTTGGCATTCAAACAAAGGTTTAGGGCTTCCGGTAACCTCACTCATTCGGCGAAAAGCAATGAAGCATTGCTTCACTGCCGATTTTCTGTGAGGCCGTGATATCACTCCGGTAGAACCGGCCCATACGTGCCGAAGCATGGCTCTCCCACGAATAAAGCTACGAAGATCTCGCTATCCCCCTACAAATCCTTACTAATAAAATTATGTGAAAGTCAGTTGGTTCGTTTGTTACGCTTGCACACCTTAACTATACAACCGACCATCTTGAAATTTTAATACACGTTGTCAGGAATACAAAACAAGACCTACCTTTCGTCCAGGAAAACGTATTGTTCCCGACAATTAGATAAAATAATATTCACCCGAGCGACGCCGGGAGCAAAAACTAGCTATAACTTATGTAAATAAAATCTATTAAACCATATTGCCCTCCTTATTGCAAACGCAGTACTTGCAAATTGGTGGTTTGGAGATAAACGCGGTAAACGTTTTTTTTTAAATCTTAGCAACAAGTCTATGCTATATAACTTTTGAAGTGTACTTAAAAAAACAGAAAAAAATCAAGCTTTTTATTGACATATTTATTTCTTTACTTTAATGTCTCATTTGGATAAAATGCACAGTACTGCATTTTCATTTCCCATCTGGGCTTGTGAGCTTTACAGTGTCACTAAGGCCAAATGCAGTATTTCTGTTTATTACTGCAAAATCAACTAGCACGTGTTCAATACTGCGTTTTTAGTTAGTGGTTCCGTCCGCGAATGACATCGACGCACTGATTTGCTAGCACGAAATGCGGCACTGTATACTAATACTGCAATCAGTGTTAGCAGCGCAAGAGTGGCTCTTTGTTATGCTCGCTACACTCAAACGCATTATTGTAGAATACTGCGTTTGGCTTTAGTTAGTATTCGTTTCAAAAGTTACAGTAAACGTATCAAGTACTACACAACCTTCTAGCTCATGCTGAATGCTGCAGATCTTGTTAACAAAAGCAATGTTTTTGTGCAAGTGCTACATTTCTCGTTAAATAAAAAACATGTTTATAATAAAAAAAATCATTAGAATATTTTTTTTATGTATAGATTAACCCCTTAAGATGTCATTTTTGCAAAAAAGTGAAAATCACAAAAATGTCGATTACTGCCAGTACAATTAGCAGGGCAGCATACCTATATCCAACAATTACTTAGGAGCAAGGAATAACTTCAAAAAATTATTTATAATTTAAATAATCATCAACCATGAAGCCCCTTCGAATAAGATGGTTCTTAATAGTCATCATCATCACTCAGTCTAACTACGATACGGCCGAACTTTGATATTTTACGTAAAGCGACTGCCATAAGACCTCCACAACCCAAGTACTAGGCGATATCAAAGTTCTGTAGTTAGACCAGGTTGTCGAACGGTTCTTAATAGTACGCTTCAGAATATTTTAGAATAGAATTTAAAAAAGATAAATTCGAAAAAATAAACGCCGTGGATTTTATTTGATAAGCTTATGTAGTACTAGCCATCCCCGACGTTTCACACTGCTCCGCTCCTATTGGTGGTAGCGTGATGTTATACAGCCATAGCCTTCCTGGATAAATGGGCTATCCAACACTAAAAGAATTTTTCAATTCGAACCAGTAGTTCCTGAGATTAGCGCGTTCAAGCAAACAAACAAACTCTTCAGCTTTATAATATTAGTATAGAAAATGCATTAAATTATAATAAACAAAAAAAATATATATATTACCAGGCGAAAATATTTTTTTTCTAACACCCATTTCGTCTACTTCCAGGAAAACCTTTTGCTTCACTTTGTTTAAACACATTCTGTCATTAGGTCCAAAACCTGGTTTAAACATTCCAGGTAAATACGATGAACTACAGTTAAAAATTGATGCTACGCCCATCTGGAAATAATAAAAAATATTAATTGGTACAACGCCTGTTATATATATATACCACATGTCACTATTCGTCACTACATGGTCTTCAAAATGGAGGACGTCCTCAAATTGGTTCCTCAACATCAGAACCGTCAACCGTCATTTATCAACCGATTTCGATACTCCTCGAGTATTATATGTCGATTTTGGTATTTGCAGTAAGGTATCATTTGCATTGAAAAAATTTCTTCTATTCGGTAAATTGATTCATTCATTATTCATTCATTTATTCAAGATAATAAACGACAGCGTTTAAAGGGTTTTTTTCTTTGTACTATTAAAATTATTATAATAAAAGTTCCTGTAATGATTCTCTGTAAATAATATCACATGTAAAACAGTCGAGTATTACGAAACATTTTGGCTTTTATTGCTCTCATGAAGACCTTTCATATAACTTTATTTTATTTTCTTATTATAATGTAAAGGTTTACAAGCCTAGCTTGTACTATGAGTTCTACAACATAGACAGACATACTTAGACTCTTTTTGTGTCAATACATACATTTAAACACTCAATAAATTAAAATGAGGGCTGTAGCATGTAGTAATATACATTATATTTATATCTATACGTACTATATCTATGTAAGTTTATGTACTTAGCGTGTACATATATATATATATATATATATGCGTGTATATGTATATATTTATATATTTATTTTTAACACTATTACAATATTTATTGCAGTATGGTTCCTTAAAAAAACTGCTGCGGTTCTCTTACACCAAAAAACTACCCATTGCTTCTTTTGTTTCCTGTCGTCTTTGTCCATCCAAAGCTTGCCTGTGAGGAATTGATTTTAGCGATAGGGCCGCCAATTGTACATATTGTTTTTGCGATTTCCTTGTAATTGGTGTACAAATAAACTTTATTTCTATTCTATTCTGTTTTACAAGAATTTGGATAATGAAAGCAGGGAAGCGATAGTGTGAAAATGTAAACAGGCACCACACAAATACGAATAGTCTAGTTATGTCAATGACCGCTACATTCTGCGGTTAAAGAAGGAATGAATGAAATTGAGTGAATCTTGTAGAATGAATGAATAAATGAAGTTTCTCGTTCATAGACAATGTCACAGTACCTTTGTGTCAAGTAAAACATTACTTACGTCTTGAAGGAATCCTGTCCAATCCACATAAGTTTTAATTTTAAATTTAGGTATCTTCACTAGTAGCGGCTTGTCGTTATTCATTCTGCTCAAGTATGGGGTTAGATATTTTGGATTTTCATACATTTTTTCTAGTAGCATTGGAAGGGCGTTTTTATCATGTGGCAGTAGGAATATCATATAAGTGTTAGCATTCATCAACATCAATTTAATTGCCTAAAAAAAAAATATTGTTATTACTCACATGTCTTTTTTCAAGCATTAAGGCAAGTACTTGCTATTTTGTGTATAATACTGTACTGTGTAGCCTCTCCAATCACAGGACGGACATTCAGGTACGCGACTCCAGCCGCTTCGAGCTACTGCACTCTCAGTCCCGTATCAGTCTCCCCATCAGCGACTTGCGGTATCAAGGGATACCGCAAGTCGCTGATGGGGAGACTGATACGTACGTACCGTACTACATTCCCAAGGAGGGTTGGCGTCTGGCAGGCGGCCGGCCATGAACTAGCCAAACACTTTGCAATGTTGAAAAAAAACATCCACACCAGTACGCTTTCATGTTCATCCTGCGTCATCCTACCTTTCAATTCTACTTGCGTCAAACGAATGCAAGATTGATTGGCTTAAGTCGTATGCAGCTTACCGTCTACACCTGTACGCCTCGGTTAGTCGTGAAAATGGCCACGTGTGAACTTATGCGAATTCTGTGCAGAACATTTAGTGCCAATTGCAAGGGAAAATTGCAAAAAAGGGAGAATCTGGATCATGTTCTATAAAAACTTTAACGTTTTAACTTTCCTTTCCCCATTTTGTTGTTGATTGAAATTAGTTAGTGATAAATAAAAATACAATTAATACCTGATATTCGCCGGTGTCAACAAACTCGAAGTAATTGACTTTCATCATCATGTACACATAAGAGGTTGACCCGTTTCTGTGATGGAATTGTTCTAGCTTGGTCCGTGCATAATTAAAAGGAAATTCCCACGTGGCCTGAAAAGTTTATTTGACATGACACTATCCTATCCTCACTAATATTATAAATATGAACGTGAGTTTGTTGGGCTTTCACGCCTTAACTTGTCACTCGACCATCATGAAACTTTTCATACATATTACCAAGGAAACAGGAAGGACTTACACAAAGAAAACAGTCGAAATATACAAAAATGAATTTGAAGCCGCGGGCGAAAGCTTTATCTCTATAGAGACTTTAACTGGCAAATGAGCATCACAACTGCTTTTAGTTTGTGTTTATCCAAGGTTAGTCACCCCAAACGTATTACCTATTTATCAATCTATAAGGAAGTTGAAGCAATCGATCGATTTTAATCAATCAAATTAATTCTTAACACTTGAAAACTCGACGATCTCTGCTCTTTACTCCCTTGTGTGTCCTCTGGTTTATATTCTGATTAAATATTTCAGATGTGACTTGCAGATTACTTTTATAACCCAAACCCAAATATTTTTTTTATGGGGTAGGGAGCAAACGAGCACACCTGATGGTAAATGACTACCGTCGCCCATGGGCACCTGCAACTCAAGAGTCACAAGTGCGTTGCCGGCCTTTAAGGTGAGAGTAGGGAAAGAAGGGGGAGGGGGTAAAGGGGGTGCGGAAAGGTTTAGGGCCTCCAGGCATTGCTGCGATTTTCTGTGAGGCCGTGGTATCACTCCGGTAGAGCCGGCCCATACGTGTCGAAGCATAGCTCTGCCATAATTATCCTTCGATTTCCGAATAGTATTGTATAACTACATGCTTTTCACATACGATGTTCAAAAACCACGAAAACAGCTTAGCGTCAGGCGATGAGTATACTTTTTCTCGTCCTGTGTGAACAGAAATTGAAGTTTAAACAACTCTGCTATAATGGCTTGACATATACATACCTTGTAATGGACACCATTCACGATAACCATGGACGTGTTTACATTGATATCGTTAATATCAACTACATCATTTACACGTCTGAGTGTTGATGAACTCATCTAAAATAAAGTTTTTCGAGAAAATAATAAAGAAAGATGTTGCGGCGTCATCGGCGTCATATTAGTTCTAAGTTGTATTTTGCACGGTGTGTTTGCTGGTATTATATTATAAGGCGCTTTATACTGTATATTGAATTTCAAATTGTCGTGTATATTGTACTTGTACTCATAATTATCGAACGGCTAAACTGCGTAAGGAGTAAATCGATTTTTTATTCCTAAGTTCCCGAAGTTACCTGAGTTTAATCCAAAGTATTATATATTTTTATTCATCTGACTATGGTACTAATAGAAGGAGGTAGGACACAGCAGATATCTTCTCAAATTGGAGCCGCACCTTTGGGTAAGTAAGTCTTCATCCTACACAAAACTGTTATTAGCGTATTTTTTACTTGTTTTTAACCCCCGACGCAAAAACGACGGGGTATTATAAGTTTGACGTGTCTCTGTGTGTGTGCGTCTGTCTGTAGCATCGTAGCTCCCGAACGGACGAACCAATTTTGTTTTATTTTTTTTTTGTTTGAAAGGTGAATTAGTCGGGAGTATTCTTAGACATAATTCAAGAAAATCTGTTCAGCCGTTTAAAGATCATCAGCTCTTTTCTAATCGTTGAAGGGATTTTCGAGTCGGAGGTATTATAAATTGTGAATTTATAGTTATCTTTCTCTTGTTGAGTAGAATCATAAGATACTCTACTGTTGTAAGCAGTGCGTCAAGTCACCGTTAATCTTTCATCATTAGGCAGGCTGTCCTTGTTTCACAACCTAAAAAAAATACAAGCTCTAGCCCACGAAGCAGGCTATAATTATAGGTACCTACAACCTATAACTCGCAGCACTATTTAAGCTACTATTATCCTTTAATTTAGAACAAAACCTATGACTTCTGCTTTAAGACCAAACCAAAAATAAATAGGTAAAAAAAAGTTTTGAATATAGAATCCGTAATTGTATATATTACGTGAGTTGTAAATTGTAGTGTATTTAAAGACCTTACCCATTTGTTAATATGAGATACCACTGCAATAGGGTACTTAAAGGAGACTGTCTCCACTTTTACACCATAATCATATTCTGAATTCGTAAAAAACCGAGGGTTGATAAAATCAAATGAATTAACATATATCTTGTTGACATATACTAGGTCTGATGTGAGCAATAAGGCCATTTTTTCTCTCAACCTTTTGTAAGCACCGAGCATCTAAAACAAAACATATTAAGTATAACTCAGACAGAGCATGAGTTCGGAAACTTTTGACGCTCTGGTCCACAGACTTGCACTCTATCCTGCAGATGGTGAATACTTCTACAGTAATGAAGGCCAGATGTTAGCTAATAGATATTACCAGCTTAAGTTTGAACTTTTGTATACTTTTTTCAGACACCGGGAACCGCTTACCATCAGGCTCAGTGTGCTTGTTTTGCACACTTATACGATAAGCATTGCAAAGTAATATGTTGACTACAAGTTAACATATTAGTTACTCTTATGCATTAGAATTATTTTACAGCTTGTAGTTATTGCACGATAAAAAATATGACTTAAATGCGTCTAAATTATGATACTTGAAACTTTTATCACCCATTTTGTAATTTTTCAAATCTGGCCGCTCTTAAAGTAAGCCAATTCAAAAAAAAAGATTCCATCTATTCACAAATGGCGAAGATATCGGGTAACAAACCCACCAAATAAAATGAACATCATTCTTGTGTAAACGTTAAAATTTTAAAAAGTATTTTTATGAAATGGGAGGCAAACGAGCAGACGGGGTAAGTGACTAACGCCGCCCATGGACAACTGCCGCTCAAGAGTCACAAGCGCGATGTTGGCCTTTGAGGTGGGAGCGTACTTTTTCTTGAAGATTTGAAGGTCTTATCGGCCCGTAAATACCGCAGGCGACAATTTTTTCCATAGATTGGTTGCGCGAGGAAAAAAGTTTCTTCGAATTTTAGACTTACGGGCAGCAACAAAATAAAAAGATTTCTTTTACCATTTGGTTAAACCACCCTGAAGACGTAGGTTGCTTTCGACGGACTCATTTATTCATTAACATTTTCTACAAATCAACTGATTCTATAAATATTATAATATAATTTAAATTAAAATATAAAAAAAGAACACACACTGACTCACCCATGTTTCATTTTTGTAACCTAATGCAGTCATCAATTCTGTCTTTGTTTCACCTTGAGCTACTCCAGCTAATTTGATCAATGGCAAACGCACCATCAAAGTGGAGGCAACTAAGTTAATTTCTGGCATGACATGGAATAAATTCTGAATAGAAAAAAAATAAATTTATAAGACCTGAGGTACATTTCTTGTTTAACCGGGCACTTTGGGTATTAAAGACGGAAAAATTGGGAATTATTAGGTATTCGGCCCTGACCTGTTCGAGTTATTGTTTACACTTTCTTGTCTATAGTCTCTTTTTTTCCATCACCTTCACTTCTTACCTACCATTTCCTTCCAAAAATTCCCAAATTTTCCATCTATAACACCTATGCCCGGTTGACGGCAATGGTCTATTACGTGAATGGGACCATTCTAGGGCCTAATTACAGTTTTCGAAATGTGGGCGTTTAATATGCATCTGCCTACCTCGTCTGAGGTACAGGTTTGAGTGTCTGTATTTATGTAAATAATTACCAAAGCCAACACATTTGCTATGTCATTAAACTCCAATGGCTGCAATGGCTCCTCCGTGAACGACTGAGCGTTAATCTTTAACACTAAAACGATGTACATAGTAAAGCATATTGATGTTAACGTGTTATGTACCATATTAAATCAACAAATAATTAAAAGAAAGCATCAAAACACAGATATTATGAATAGGCACCATATAATACACGACTATTGGCTAGAACACAATTTCTATTAGACTTATCGATAGCGTTACTGATTTTATAGAGTTCTGTGTGAATTTTAAACTCATTTTGTACACATACGTTGTAGGACTTAAAAACATGCTACATATTTGTTAAGAAGTTAAAAAATATTTAATCAGTGATGGAAGTTCAATAGCTACTCCTCCGGTTCTCCGTGCTCCTCTGACTATTAGAAGATACAGTGGAAAACTTGCGATGAGATGGACTTTAGACTCATTTAATGTGGACATGGTAGACATAACTAACAAAGACCCTACCTATGGGTTGTCCAAAGACAGTATTCCTAATTGAGTTATGGCAAAACTCTTCAGAACTACGTGAAATAAAACTCTTGTAAAGAAATAAAAAATAGGCGAGGATGAGTTTGATGTCTCTGGACTCGTTAAGTTTTATTTATTTAGTTTCCTCACAGATTATACACATATTTATTACGGGCCCGTTGGTGTATTGGTTAGTGGTCCTGTCCGTTGGTGCTAGTAATCCCAGAACAAATATCATTTGTTCTGTGTCCGAGTTTAAATTGTTCATAATATGTAAATAAGTGTATTTACTAAAATAGCTATAAGTATGTTTATCAGAAGTCTGGTTACCATAGTAGAGGCTCTGCCTAGTTTTATGATCAGATGATCGTATTCAAGGTGTCTCAAGTTATTATTATTAATAATTTATGAGCAAAAATAGCATAAAATTGAAATTAGCCTGTAATAAGAGAACAGACTTTTATCTCCCGATTTGTGCACAGGCACCACTTTTGCTAATTTCTACCCGTTCACCGCAGTTTCACCTGCGTTTATGGTCACTGCTTTACTTATAAGGGTCGTAGCGTGATGTTATATAGCAAAAATAATTATTTAAATTTTACTGACAGTTCATGAGATTAGCGCGTTTAAATAAATAAACAATTGAACAATAAACTCTTCAGCTTTATTATGTTAGTATTTATTATGTTCAGTGGCTTGAATTAGACTGAATTTATATGTTTTTGATATGAAATTCATCCAGAAAACTCCAAATAACTTTCTCTACTGTTTTATTGCCCACTGCTCATTTGGAAATTCTGATTCTTCTGAATCTTAAAAAATTGTTACAAGCTTTGATTGTCTACTTACAATCAGAACAATTTAATAATTTATTATATCGCGACCAGTCAGAACAAAAGAGCACTATCAATATCTGTGTTACTCAGTCACATTTCAAGGAATGATACTCTGATAAGCTGGTAAGAGTCCTAAAGCGAAGAGATAATGTAACCGACGGGGCTCCAGGAGGACAGTCGCTTTGACGGCTGAATCAAATAAGTCGTCGGCAGAGAGAATAGTAATAAAATTGAACGGGGAGCGCCTGCCCAGATGTAGCTACGGATTTATCGCTTGGTAAACCCCTGGGCACAACGGGTCGAATGTGAAGATCGGGTTAAATTATTTAGATAAAGCTGTTGCCCACGACTTCTTTCGTGTGGAGATTCAAATGCCACGGAAACCGTTCATTTTTCGGGATAAAAAGTAGCCTATGTGCTATTCCAGACTGCCAAATTTATATTGTTAAAAACATAAATGGTTTACACATTGTTATGGTTATATAATGATATAATGTTTATTATTTCTTTACATATATGTTGTACCTATATAAGTAGCTGCTGCTGACCTATCAACTGCATGCACATGCATTATCTAGCAACTGATGGATCGCGGCTGCGAAAAATGATGTAATTTTCTCTATATCTTTTACTAATTATAATAGCAATTAATATTGAAGATACTATAATAATTATAACAGTGTAATAATATATATATATAATACACAGCGCTTTCCAGACCAAAAATAAGCATTTCTTGCACTATGTTTTCCAGAACACAACAGATAAACAGACTTGCAAACATCATCATCATCAGTTTATCGCCGTCCACTGC
Organism: Euplagia quadripunctaria; assembly: GCA_963859945.1. NCBI lineage: Eukaryota > Metazoa > Arthropoda > Insecta > Lepidoptera > Erebidae > Euplagia > Euplagia quadripunctaria. Next base: position 1,376,138 of record OY982565.1, on the reverse strand, counting down.
TGGACGAAGGCCTCCCCCAAGAACCGCCAACTATCCCAGTCTTGGGCAATCTGCATCCATCCGCTGCCAGCCACCTTCTTCAAGTCGTTGGTCTATACAATTGTTTTTAAATACACACATACAGTCAGACTAATCCAAATAGCTGTGTTCATTCGTACAAAAATTTGCGTTGAACGAGGATTAAACCGCGACCTCTGACGCTGCATTGTTGAATCAATAATAATATGTAATACAAAAATGTAATATTTTGTTGTGAGGTGTGCCCCAGACCTCAGCAGTCGTCTCCGCTCACTCGCTTACACATTCGTCGAGCTGCATCCAATATGTTTCCTAGCATATTGTCTTTAACAGCTCCATTATACCGACGATAGATTGTGCGCAAACCTCCGCTCCTTCCTTACATATTGCAAGAAGAAATCTTTATCCGCATCCCCTATGAATATTTTTGTTTCGGGAATATCGGAACGACGGTAATGAAAATATGGGGACTCTTTGTAAATGTATGGTTGCGGCAAATTGTCTTTCTTCGAAGATCGGTATTAAACAAAAATTTAAGTAAATAAACAGTTATGAAAGATTTAAATTACACGCGATATACTAAAAGACGTATCACAAAAAAATATATAGTGTTATTCTTAGTTGTTAACAATTAGACTTCTTAATTTTACGAATGAGATCCGCTTGTGGAAAGCCAGACAACCCGATCTGCCATCGTAATCGGTGTTGTAAATTACTAAATACCTGGTTACTTAGCTCGAAGGGCCATAATGTACAGCGACATAGCTGGAGCAGCAGCAGTGGATGTTTAGTAGGTTCCCTACAAACTTATAACAAGCTGGATTGAAAAACAAACTTAACTTTGCCGTTCTAATAATACTCCCTATGCATCGATGTACGCCACAGTCAATTTTTCAAATGCAAATACAAGTCTGTAATTGCAAAATTTATATTTTTTTCATTTAATATACGAACAAATTAACTAATTTCGGATTTTCCTTTATTTGTACGGTGAGACCTTACTTCTCGCCAAATGTCATGATACGAGGTCAATGGAAAATACCTTATAGGTTTTAATTTACCTGCGAAGTGTTAAAATTGGTTGAAATATAAGGATTAAATTTAAGGAAAAAAAACGCTAACAATTTTATGTAAATTCGTAATTTTTAATACAGAAATCTTATTTCTAAAATGAAAAATTAAACTTGAAAATTGACCGATAAAGTTTATATTTCGTATGTGAGAGGGCTGACATGAATGAAACTATAGGTATTTAATAGCAAGGATGTTGATGATATGTCCAGACTATTGTGAAAGCGTCTGGATAAAAAAATAAAAAACAAAATCATTGATATTGTCATGAAAATTCATAATGTGTTGTTTAGAAATGTGCACCTACACTAGAAAAAGCACTTTACTAGAAAAGAAATTTAATATAAAGCTATTATTTGTCCGCTACACATACAGCTCCTAAAATTTGACCACACCTTTCTGTAACATGCTATATATGTCAGCGAGTACGATAATTTAGCGATAATTTGACAGTCAATTGATTTTATTGTACAAAGGCACCCTGTACCGGTACTAAGTACACCTTGACGTTACGAGTCACGTGAGTGGAATCGTTTGGCGACGGTTACGTTTTTAGTTCGGACGGACATTAAGACACACTCTTTTGACGAGTTGTGGTAGAAGTACTTTGGACCCACCAAACGCTTCTGGTTCAGTCTGCTCAGATACCATTCAGTATACTTAAGTCTGTAATTACTGCCGATAACTCTGTTGTAAAGTGTAGTCATGTCTCCAAATTATTGTGAGAAGTGTAGGTTGTAGTTTGAAATCTACGCCATGAACCCTCTACCAGAGAACCCTACTGATGGTCGCTCAACCGCTTACTAACTTACTTATCGCATTTGCCATTTTATATTTTAAGATAGTCTAGTTTCAAAAAGGACATTGTTATTTACTTCCTTTGGTTGTTTTGTTTTGCTAGTTTTCAAAACCATAAAGCCAAATATTTTAGCTAGAATCAAACCGTAGGAATAGCTGAAACAACGTCACAAAACTAAAAAGCCGTGGCTTCGTTTCAATTGGGAATTTAAAACGGAATTGCCCCGATTCCGTTTTGCTATGGAAGAGCGAGCAAACTTATTAGCAGCGATCGTTATCGTCCGTCTTTTTCTTTTTTCACGTGATCGGACCGACGAGATTGATTGGACGATCTCGATTGAACGCTGCCCCCGTGACTCATTTTAGACGTCACCAGCTCATGTAGTTCTTTTTTTTTCAAAAGTATCAGCTTTTGATGTTTCGTCGTTTGGTATCAATTTTGATGTTTCTTAAATAAACGTTCTTGAGAATATTTCTACTTGAATTGATGCCAATGATAGGTGTTAGATAGAACCAATAGATATTAATTAAGAAAGGAAAACTCACCACTCACCCTTGTTTTGTAAACCCCAATAATGGCAACAACCAAGAATGCCTCAATGAACTGCCGTAGGCCTGATTGTCACTAGATCAACTACTTTTGTGACCTTTTATTGTTGGATACTGTTGCTTGGTCTTGGTGACTACAATTACTATTGACTTGAATACAGGAATCTTTATCTTGAATTTGTTTCTTTCTTTTTCAATCATTGATTTATAAAATTGACCATGCAAGGGTTTAACCTTCTACTTATTAAACTCCAGAGCCACTCATACCCTTGTCTTTTCATCATCATCATCATTTCAGCCATAAAAAGTCTACTCCTGAACACAGGCTTTTAATAACAGCATAGCTTTGAATAGCTACTAAACGAAAACAGGCAATCGGTTGACAAATTTAAAAGAAAATTCTGAACTGTTTTATTTTCAGCTACTTACCGCCTGGTAATGAAATAATCACGAGAGTACTAGTAATGTGTGACCCACGTTGCTAGAAATTTAAAAAAAAATAAAAAGCAAAATGATTATGGTTTACTTCTTTGGCCAGTATAACTTGAATTGCCATTGTATAGAATTACATATCTACCATGACAGGTCAACATATGTACTGGACGCTTGTGTCTTGATCGACATCATGTATAATTTGTAACACATATTGTTTAAAATTTTAGCAGCTTTTTGCACTAACTTATTTTAAACATAAAGTACCTATTCCAACTTTCACGTTCGTGCGTTCTCGAAATTTTCATAAAAATGCGTACAAAAAATTATCTTCACGTATCAATATATACTTAGATAAATTTACCATTCTACAAGAACTTTGCACGAGTTCCTTTTTTTTCAAACGCTTTTATTAGCTTAATTATGTAACGGATTTTATGTGGGAGAGCCATGCTTCGGCACGTATGGGCCGGCTCGACTCCGCTCGTTACCACGGCCTCACAGAAAATCGGCCGTGAAGCAATGTTTGCATTGCATTTCGCCGCGTGAGTGAGGTTACCGGAGGCCCTAACCCTTCCCTCTCCCTTATTCCCGTCCTTCCCCTCTCCCAACTCTTCCCACTCTTCCCCCCTCCCCTTCTTCTCCTACTCCACCCTTTAAGGGCGGCAACGCACTTGTAGCTCTCGAGTAGCAGGTGCCCATGGGCGGCGGTAGTCATTTACCATCAGGTGACCTGTCTGCTCGTTTGCCCCCTATAACATAAAGAAAAAAAAAAACGGAATCTTTGAATGTGATTTTCACCCCCTTCAAAATGTCGGATTAATTTGAAACTGTGCGCGTTTATCAAGGACCGATGACAACGCAATAATTTAAATAGTTTGTTCCATTATCCTGATCAGGATTAGCTATTTTTTCTATCCGAAGACACGGTAGTGTCTTATGCCAACTACGCGTTTACACCCCGGGCTTTTTTACAATACATTTTTTTTGCTAATCACACTTATTAATTTAAATTTATTGAAAATTATATTCTACTTTTTAATTTGATTTTCGATTAAACCGTGTTTTTTAGTTTCTTTAAACTATTATTTATTATTTGACTTAAATTTAGTACACCTTGATCCATTTCTGCATCATTGGTAGAGAATGCCTATGGCACTAATTTCTTCGTTGTTCGCTCTATGCAAGTGCTAAATAAATAAGAAAATATACCGCATATTTCAGAAATGTTACACAGCATATTACAGAGTTATTTGTAGCTGACAAATAGTTGGTTTAGCCTGAAAAAATAGATTTTGACAAAAAAATATATTTCTTTCAAAAATACTTTCCAAGTGTACCTACACTAGGAAAGTTTTTTCCAAATAAAAAAGTTTTGAACACATTTCTCAACAAATCATGAATTTTCATGTCACTTTCAATGATTTAGTTTTTTATTTTTTTATGCAGACATTTTTAGAAAAATCTGTACATTCTATCAACAACCTTGGTATTAAATACCCATAGTTTCATTTATGCCAGCGCTCTCTCATATGAAATATTAGCTTTATAGGTCAATTTTCAAGTTTAATTTTTTAATTTGAAAATAAGATTTCTGTATTAAAATTTACAAATTTTCATAAAATTGTTAGCGCTTTACGCTTCACGGGGTCTACTATACGACCCTAAAATATGACCCCACCTTTCTGTAACCTCCTGTATATATATACATCGATTAGTTCTCCCAATACAGGCTCTAGGCTGACAGCAAATCAATTTCTGTTTAACACAACATAAATGTACCTACATGTATTAATGTTATCTTACTTAAGTCGATATCTGTGCAAATGATAATAAAGTTAGCGCTTGTTACGTAAAAATGTAGGCTACAAACGTGAACACGTCGCCGTCAACAACATTAGAATAATTGATTAACTAAACGCAAAGAGAAATAATCGCGATTCAGCATTTTGTCAACTAAGGAATGGTGCATGGTTCCGACTGAATTCTTAAACAGTCTTAGAATACAGTGATATCTATTTTGGAACCTACAGAAGGTAGATAAACACTTTAACTTGAAGTATTGGTATGACACAAAAAAATGTTGTAACGTTTTTTAAATATTATGCAATATATTTTAGCGGATAATATAATTATTTAATTAATAAAGTTAAGTTATTCATTCTTAGACTCATGTCATTCGCAGGCATAAAAGTTTTAAATTTATTAATTTTTATGAGTTATTTTTAGATTTTCACTTATCTTATTGCCTTCAAAAACCAATACGCATTGATTCGAATGCTTTCGATTTCGTTAGAGCAAGGATCCTACTTTTTTATTTATGAATCTATACTGATATAATAAATACGTGTATACGTGCCGAAGTATGGCTCTCCCACGAATAAACCTATCTAATATAAATGATGAATTTCCCTAAACTTGTTAGTGTTTTACGTTATTCACGAGCGGCGTCTACTATTAATATACGACACTAAAATAAGACACACTTTTTATAACAGCCTGTATAACCCCTACAAGGCACGCTACGCCACTGTTCCTAACAAAATCTGCCACTTCAATTAAAGCAATAAACTTTATTGATGATTACGAAAACTCTAAACTTTAAACCCATTAAATAAACTTAAAGCATAATCTAGACTATGCAACCGGCCTAAATCTCTTCCGTGCCAGGAAAAATGATTTATAAAAGCTCGCTCCACCGTTCGCCTCCCTTTCGCACTTCGATGTTGTGCATATATCCATCTCTATTTATACTAGTCCAATTTCACAGGCTGGTGGATGCTTCCGTAGAACCTCGTAGTAATGCCTCTATTGATTAAGAAACGTGAATATTCATTCAATTATATGGTGGCGCGGCTCCCTGATGAAAATCCCGTGGGTTATGGTTTTAAAGGGTATTTACCTACATTATTCTGAATGAAAATATTTGAACTGTTTCCTTCTTACTAGATTGTTGGTTTTAAGGTCTGGTCTTACTGAATGGAAAAGTTGCTTTTGTCTTTTGGTTAGGTATATTATCATGATATACAAATGTGATATATAAGTGCTATTATAATTATAGTATCCCGGACTTTAGATATTTCGCAGTACTTCGTACCTGTTAGAATTAATTATTCTAGATTTTAAATAAAATTAGTGACACTTTCAAAATATTCACTAATTTAATTAAAAAACCTAATGTTTTTTTTAATATGTATTATTAATTACATATTTGGAAGTTGAGACACATTTAACTCAGTTTTTATAATACTGATTTTATTTTTTTTAGGATTCTGTACCGCGTTGGCAGTGGAATAGAAACTAATAAATATGTAAACGATTATACTATTTTTTTTTATATATTTTTTATTTAATCACCTTTTAAGACCCTTAATTTTGATAGGTACAAACACAACAAATAAAAAACATCCAAATGGCATCTTAAATTTGCTATTTAATTTTTATTTTATTTTAGCGGTGCTAATTTCATCCGGTGACACTCGCGCTACCAAAAAAAAATTAACGACGGATAATAGATCAAAATTGTTTCATTCGTATAGTGGTTACGAGGGAACAAATAAAAGACATACCCACATACATACACATACAGGTCAAAAACATAACCCTCCTTTTGGGCCGCGGTTGGGTAAAAAATAATATAAAATGTTGTCCTGTACGTATGCCACAGTCACTTTACAGTAGAAACTATACGAAGGAAGATTTTCTAGGAAGCACACTAGGAAAACCACAATGCCCCGATTCGCTTCTGTACAGCCTTCAAACGGTTCGACAGTAAAAGTACATTCTGCATGGCGCCAATTATATTCAATCATGTACCAAATTCAAGGAATTAAATTTAAACGCTTAAAAATATTTTTAGTTGATAAGGCATATTACAGTATTTCGGAATTTCTCACGGATATTACAAATGCTACTAAATAATGATAATAATATGTTTTGATATTGATATAATTAAATAACTACATAATTTTTATTAATTTGACATTTTTGTTTTATTTTGTTGACTTGACATTTCATTTTTAATTCGAGTGGTTTTGCATTAATTTTCTATTTTAATTTGACATTTTTATTAATAATTTCCGTTTTTATTGTTATTATAATTTGTAATATGTAGTTTTTATTTCATTTAATTTTTTTTTTAATTTGCATGCTTTCAGAGCAATGCATGCTTCAAGAGCAGAATGTGTCCGCTTCATACTCAAACATCTTTTCTATTTACTTACCTACATTCTCTGCAAATAAATGATTTGATTTGACAGCTGTTACGGACGGTTTGACAGATGTTATGGATTTGAAGAGAAAAATAATGGTAATAATTGAGAATATAATATAAACTTCTTTTTCTTATCTCACTTATATTACAAACAAACTTATACACCTGTCGAAGTACAGCCATCATCATCGCCACACTTCACTTACCGACCACTTACCACTTTTTAACCCGATGAAAAAAAAGGAGGAGGTCCTCAATCCAACCGTATATCTATATATATATATATATATATTTTATTGAATGTTTCACCTTTGTCCTATCACCAATAATCCTGAGAGCTGAACCGATCTGAAAGAATGTAAAGTCGAAAGCCTAGACTTTCTAATACCACACTGTAAGGGCACATTTTCAGTAGTCAATACAGTAGATAAAGTCTCCATTCGAGCGAAAAGATACGAACAGGGAATTTACCAAGAGAAGGCAAGGGCTAAGCCCCTTTCGGACGCCGCGGGCAGATTTATTGTTTAAGACCGCCGACCAGACAACTGTGTATTATAAACTGAGACGGTACGGCATCGGCGTCCCACGATTGTCACGCGTCGTGTGACTCTATTGGGTTTTTGATATTTATTTTTATGTTTTTATTGGCAAGCTTCGATTGTGATATATTATGTAGTTAACTCTTAATCCCGTTGGCGAAAAACGTCGATTATTGCAAGTAGTATGAGTATGTATATATTTTTGCGGCGGCGGACCGGCGGATGGACCCGTTTCAATACAATTTTATCTAACTCGTAGTTTAATAGGGACGTTTATTGCCTTCCCCTTTTATGCCCAGTTAGTTGTATATTAAAATGACGCCATTCTCTACGTTTTTATTAAATTATTAAGTTTTAGATCAATAACAAAAAACGTTCTAACAACGTAATGAGAACGCACCTACATACTCGTATGTTTGAAAGATTATTGTATATTTGAAACTATTTCTATATGTACTTACTGGATTTGGATTATCCGTTTCCACTCATATAACCTACACGTGTGGTACAAAAGCATCATCGGCAGTCAGCCCTGATTGAGGCACTTACATCGGCCCTACAATCGCACACGTTCCTCCGGCCAGTTCGGGGAGTATTGAAATTCAAATGATGCTGAGCACGGACGATAATGCAAAGTCCACAAGCTACTGCTATTGCTACAGTATATCAATGAGCCTGGAGCTAAGAGGATTTCTGAAGTATTTTGTACTTGAAATATGTAAACCTTCGCATGGTTTTAAGAAGAAATATATTTTTTTAAATAACGAGTTTTACATTTGGTAAAACAAGGGCAGGTCGCACCTATTTTACAAAATATAAAACTGACAACCGAACGAGAAGGATCCTTCCCAACAGAAGATTCCTGACAGTTTATTGAATAAACTAGATTACATGGTATAATCGTGGGTTTGAGTTCCCCATTTTTGGTCCAACTCTGGTCGGAGCCATGGCCATCAATGGGGTGGGGATACTGTGCCAATTACGGACTCCTATTGCCACGAAGAAAAATCTCTAATTTAACTTTTGATGATGTATTTATAGACATTAAAAAATAGCGTTATATTACTTTCTTTCTTTCTCCTTAGCGTTCTAAAACTGTGACTATCTCTGCCCAACCATTACATGTTTAGTTTTATCAACATATTAATTCGAAGAATTAATTTACATGATCCTTGAGTCTATTATTACTGTTTTTAATGTTTGCCAACACACATGCGAAGCTTTACGTGGACGAAAAGACTCAGTCTTCTCCAGAGCTACTAGTTCTTTATAAAAAGTTATATACTTTTAATATTTTTTATAATTTTATTATTACTTTCAACAAATCCAAAAGAATATAAATGAATGGACAGAGTATGGTTAATAATAGTAGGAGTGATACCAACCTCCCTGGTATATCACTCTGGTATATCTCTCTCTGGTATATCTCTCTCACACACTCACTTGTTACTGACACACGAGAGAGTACCTACCTAATATATTTTACGATTTGATTTTCGAATGATACGCAAGAAAACAGAAAACGGTTGACCGCGGTCCAAAGAGTATACAAACACTACGGTAGACCGCGGTCCTGCAAGGAACGCCTTTAAATTAATGATATTATAAAAACAAAAGTCATTGCTTTGATTGAAATATCACCAATTCTCCCAACATCTCCCGCAACCCAAGTAATTGTGTGTTCCCCTGGAAATGTCACAATTCTTTTATTCCTGTTACGAAGCTACTTGCCCCTTAAACCCAAAGTACAAAAAAAACAATATATTATGTCTGAACAAACTATTGCGAGGGATCCCTCCTATAAAGTACGAATAGCGCAATATTATGAACTGGACATAATATGTCTGCATTGGCTGAATGGCCGAGGGTCAGCCATCAATGGAAGCGAAACGCCAGCTAATGGTAATAGCCCCATACACAAATGGTTCTTTTAGTTAAACGGGGGATACACTTTATATCCTAATGAAAAGATGCGTAGCATTAGTGTATTGGATTTTTAGCGAGTGGATTAATCAGTGATATCTATATATTTTATGATAGATTTACCTATTTATTATTATATTTTGGGAATAATAATATTCCAAATATAAGTTATTGATGAAGTTGGCGGTAAACGTTGAGCTCACGTAAGAAAAATTGATTAAGAAACTCATGGACACGGGGCAACTTTAATCAAATTTCAATGGGAGACATAATAAATGTCTGCTGCAAAAACCTTTATCATCTAAGGGGTGAGAATTGAAGTAAACTTGCTTCTGTCCTTCTTACTAAACTTCCTGAAAACCTAAAATATTGTTTAATAAATTCTTAAAGTTTCAACATCACTTGAAAATATGCTTTTCACGAAAAATATGACAACTGTCTACATTTTTTTTATTGGGAAATGGTAAAGGCGTTTGTTTTTCAACTCACCTGATGGATAGTGACTTTTTGGTGTTTTAACCATGAAAGGATGGAACTTTTGTCTGCACCTAGTAGTCCGATAAAGGAATTGTGAGGGTTTAATTAATTCGAAGAGAGCTTTTGCACACTCACCAAAGTGAATCCTGTAAAAAACAGATAAGCAGGCGACTTTACGACGATGCTCAAGGCTATGTAGTTCCCTATTCGTGAGCACATCGTCATTTATAAACCTATGAGGTCTTCGGTCAACCGGGTCCAGGGTTTCTAGTTGGTACTTAGGTGAGCCATCCCAAAGGTGACTGCAGTACTCCATGCAAGATCGAACTTGGACTGTATAAAGAAGTACGGCCGGACCTTTGAAATGACTTCCAATTTCTTGTAAGTTGTCTGTGCCATGGACACATTTTGTTGACCGCAGTTTAGTTTAGATGTGACGGCCAGAAGCCCTAGATGGTACATAATCTATATAGCTATTTATACATTGACGTAGGTACCGATTTAGATTCTTTTTTTGACAAATTTTCAGTAAATCTTCAGATTAGCTCAGCGGATGATACTTTGAAGTTTGGTAGCGATCAGATTAACAGAAATATTTTTCTGTGCGAAGCTGGGGCTGGTAGCTACTAATTTATTATCTTAAATTTGAAACAGTATATTTAAGACTTACTAGTACCTAGATATAACGTGCAAGGTCAGCGAGAGCCTTATAAATTGTACCCAGTATTCGTAAATTTATATAGGATAAAATTTACAAAAATAAAGTCCACCGACACAGTGATGCATTTAATAAATTTTTGACTTACAACACAAAACGTTAACATCAAATATGTAGATACGGTCACGCAGTAGGTACCTACAGTTAAATGAAACGAAAATTTACATAAGTATTTTTCATGATCCTAAGAAATGAATACGTAATCTGCCGTGATATAAGATGAAATCTTTTTCTCATTCGAGATTGAGGAGATTACTCAATGCAATTGAATGATATTTCATCTTAAAAGGTCACCAATCTTTGTAATAATATCGTTTAGAATGAGAATTGAATTATTTTACTGAGATTATTATAACGTCTAGCAATGTCGCAATTTATAATCTTTTTCCTTTTTAATTTTAATAACGGTGGAAATTATTAACCATTTAGTTTGACGTATATGTCTTATCACTGTCTGAATTACTGATCTAAAGTTTATGGATTAGTTACGTCCTACACAAATGGTCTATAGGTAGTTGCTAGTTGAGCTACTGGGGCTAACTTAAATAAGTACATAACCAATTCTTTACACAACGACTAGCCGTTCCCCAGTTTCAACTGCGTTTTTCGTCTATACTGCTCTGCTGAAATGGGTCGTAGAGTGATGTTACATAGCTTATAACCTTCCTCAATGAATACCCTATCTAATACAAAAAGGATTATTCAAATCTGACTGATAGTTCCAGAGATTAAAACGCGCGTTAAAACAAACAATTAAACAAAAAAACTCTTCAGCTTTATTAGATTAGTATAGGTTGTCGCTGCCTGAATGGGATAGAACATCAACTCTAAAGAATAGTCCTGCTCTGGTATAATTAGTGTTATGTCTGTTGTTGGGTAGGGTCGCTCCGGCTCAGTAGGATAGGGCATTAAGGTTGGCAATACCATAAACATCACTGGTATTGCGATTGCTTAGTTATAAATAGCCAAAAACTATCAGCCGGGGCCACTGCTAACTAGTAGAAAATGTATCAAAATATCTGAAAAATGTGGCTTAATTTTCCCGGGTATTTTTATTTTATCTAATTACAAATCACAACAAGTCTTTATCTACAAATAATTTAAGACTTCAACAACGGTACTGCGCGAGCTATGGTGTCTAAACCAGTCCCCTGAGTAGTTCATAAACCAGTACCAAAATATACACATAACTTATACAAAAGAGAATGACTATCTGCTATAATATAATGCTAAATTGTACTTTAAATTATAGGAAATCTATTAGAATTTCAGTAACTTTCAAAGCACTAGCCAGGCATTTGAGACATGTTTCGTAACAATATACAGGCTATGTCAACAAAAAACCCTTTAAACATTGTATCATTTTTGAACACTTAATACTTATCTGTAATAATTATAATCGAGAAACTGTCCAGGAGGATAGATATTGGATTGACCAGAGTTAAGTATAATGTTATTGACATAGTATGGTCACTAAACTAGGGATGGCCAATACTTCCAGCTTGTGGTCTTATCCATGCCTGTGTTGTGTTGTGTTCAACGTACTTCATCATTTTGCACTGATAAGAGGTTACGTCCCAACCGTGTAATATCGAGATAATAATTAATAGTGTATGTTACCATCCATTGTTAAATGTACATGGGACGCAAGTCCAAAACAACAGCAGCAGTTCAAGTCCGTGTTCAAAAACCGAGTCGTCGTTAAGTATCAGAAAAAGCAATCAATCAAAACGTAACACAATTCATCAGCGAGACCTTTATCAGTAAAGCAAAGGATACGACGTGATTCGTACAGCCTACGATACTTCCCTATTTTGAAAATAATTGAATTTTTATCATTATTGAGATGCCTATATTATTTTAATCCAATTTACAATACATATTATATGAACTTAATGATAACTGTGCACTAATTGGTTTTTTATGTCAATGTTTGACCGAATGTCACCCGGTCGTATCGAGTAGACGGATATCAAGTTAAATATTATATGAACTAAACCCGCCCCAGCTTCGCACGGGTAGCAAACCATATATGGTTTTTTTTTCGACATCTTCAACAACCATCGTTATATTTCAGCCATTTTACACCAAACCATAATGAATTATATATCTAAACTTTCTTCATGAATCATTCCGTCTATTGGTGAAAACCGTATGAAAATCCGTTCGGTAGTTATTGAGTTTATGGCGAACAGGCAGACAGACAGAAGAGGTTTTTTTCTTGGCGGTCAGTAACTAGAGATAGCAACAGAAAAAATCAGTATTCAGTAATCAGGAACAGTTAATTATCTTAACTTGTAGGTACCTAGTTAATGAAGCAAGAATCAAGATATTATTAAGATCTAAATTTATTCCTCAGTTGTTCTTGGGTATTTAATAAGGTCCCTCCTTTAATAGAAGAAGATAGTTTCGTTAGTGCCAGGAACTATACCGACGGTAGCCGAAACTAGTCGCGATTTCCTCCGTATTAAGGGATCGCAGACTGCGATAAGACTTCCTACCGTAACGGTTCGTTATACCCGATCAGGTAGATAGTATATGCATATAAGGATAGAGAAGATATACATTCTTACACAACGTAAATATTAATTCGTGTAATTTTTTTTATCCACCTCTGTTGATTTTTCTTCAGCATCTTTTTTTTTGTATTAGCAGTTTGTGTCCCACCGCTTCCCTTGTTTTTTAAGCCTTCTTCTTGCACAGAAGCTTTCTGTAATCAGATATTTTTCATATCACGCAAAGTATACTATTACTCTTGTTATAACGTTAAATGTTAACCCTTATTGGCATTCACGATTCGAAGACGAACGCGAAACGAACGAAAACGCGAAAAAATCCACAGATTTAAAGTTTTTGTATAAACAGTATGTAATTTCTACAAACAACTTGGTATGTGAATCTCTGAAATCATCATAATACATAAAGAAAATTTCTTCGCTCGTAAATATGAATACTTATTAGAGACAGAAGTACGTACCTTTTTAATATGTAAAATAGGACTCGAGAAAAATGGAAAAGTAAATTTTCAGAAACCAAAGTTTTCTTAATCGAGAAGTTTAAAAGTATTAAACGGAAATATTAAAGAAATAAGTCTTTTTCTTTCTCAATTCGGACTTACATTTCGATTTAACAAGTTAGTAACAATTTACATGATGAATAATCATTATGCGCAAATAAACCGGAGAATGCTTTTAAAACTTGCCGAGATTTTCTTTCTTCGTCTCCCCTCTTAAGTATAATTTTTAATCTTCTATAATTATTCATTGTATCAATATCTGTTTGCTGACAACGAAATGGTTTTATTAGGTACTGTTTATTTTGATTGTCACTTAAAGTTAGAGTAACGAATATTTCTTTGTATATTTGATTTCTTCCAGATCGGCAAAGTTCCTTCTTATCTTTATATCTCGAAACCCGTGACAGTTGGGTGAACACCAGAACACAACAGTTTGCTTACAGAATATGGACATTGTTAGTATAGTAATGTAAATGAAATGTTAAAAATGTAAATGTGACGGTACATGGCAAAACAAAAATATAAAAAAGTGGGGGTGGATGAAGAACCTTCTACCTCACGATCTCGACGACGGAGGGCGTGCACCCTGGTCGAAACGTCAGGCAATTCAGAGGTATGTAATACCTTTTCGTGATCGCGTTAATTCCCGTAAATACGTAAATAACATTAGAACCATGTGATTTTAGTTAGAGAACATTTGTACCAATTGTCTCGCGAGTCTTAGTACTTCTATTGCGACTGCGATACCTCACGTTAGTTAAGCCCGCTGCAGTATATTCGTAACCAGTCTGTGATTTTTTTTTAATCTCTTTTAATCAACCTTTGACTGTTTTTATTTCTCTGTTACTTTGTCAAAGAAAATTACAAATTGAATATTTTGAAATCCAGGTTATTTGCATTTGTATACGTACCTGTAAAGTTTACTACAGAACCGATTACTTCAGAGAAATATAATGCAGCTCGAAATCTCTATTACAAACTTGAGCAAATCAATATGGGAGGGACTCTACTCAAAAAAATATATGTCACCTTGTATTCCTGACATCAACAGTGCCTTAGATATTTGTTTTGCTATCAACCAGAGATTTCGCCAGTTAAGTTAAGATTTTAAGGAATTAGAAATGCCTGCTTTTGCACAAAACATTTCCAATTTACATACGTACATACACTGTAGCCTGTATACCTGGAGGTATAGGCAGTGGCGCATTAAACACCCACAAGGGAAAGAAAAAGGATTTTGTTTACACGGATGGACTGGAGAGTGTAAACAATAGTTCGAGAAGGCCAGGGTCGCATATTTGCAACTTGAAATGACTATTGCCGGAAAGTCCGAGCAATCTAACTTAATCTACAATTTGTGTTTTAATTTAAACTAAAGTTATAATAAGTTATAAATAACTACTGAGTGTGGTTATAATCGTCCCCAGCTAGAGGTCTTTCAAACCAAAAGCCGTTAGTAAGTCAAACCGAATACTCAAACAGAGGGTGGAGATAAAGATATTAGTGTGATGTATTTCTCAGGGTAAGAGTCGGTCATATATTTATTTTTATTCTAGTGTTTTTAAGGAGGTTAATTTCAATAAACGTTCTTAAACATAATTATCGTATGCCGCATCAATATGATATAAAAATAAACAAACATATGTATGTATATTCAAAAAAAGTAAAACACTTCCATTACACGTCAGATTCACATTGTAGGGTAAACGACCCAGTCACCAGCCAATCAACTTTGCCTGACTTATTCAGTCAGGTAAAGTTGAATGACTCGCTACAGCAATTGAGTCATTCGCGTGCTGCTAGTGTTGTCAAATGGAACTCTGGTGAGCCAACTTACCAGCAGAAATGCGCCTACATGCTACTTTCCTCCTTCAACTATGTCCCTCACTGTGTGTGAGTATGCGAGACATGCATATATTTTCGTTATTTATCTCTCTCAATGCATACTCATTACATACTCTAGCCATTAGTGGTTAGTGCATACATAAATAAGCAATTGTGCTGAATCCGTTTACACAACCATCGAAACTAAACATAAAATCTCTACTTTAATACAATTGGTAATTGTTACTCGATCTAGTCAATAATTGTTTAATTGTCTATACGTCTTAAACATCAAATGTTTGCAAAAATAAGCAACATTAAACTGAAGCTAGAGAGACCTAAGGAGCAATTCAGTCACATAATTTCAATTAATTTTTATTGTAATGAAGTAAATTTTTTTTCAATGTCATAAACAGCAGAATGGCCTATTTAAATTTTGTTGACCAAAATAAGAAATCAACAACTTTATATTTTGGTTTAATCAATAAAATTAAAAATATGCAACAAAACAGGTTTTATTAAATCTAATACCTACCAAGTATGTTAAATAATATATTTTATAGCGAGTTTTAACGCAACAGCAACAGAAGAATGCAACAGTAGTAGCAATAAAATACCGACAGCCATGTATTGGCGTCGCTACCCTAATTCACGCGCAGAGTTTATTCCCGTTCATACATGTGCTGTCGGCCGGAAATGCGGCAATGTCAATATCCGGCTGTACGGTACGTGATTTCAGCTTTCAATATTACTGTGTAATCTTTACATAATATTTAAGGTGTATTTACAATGCTTTAAGCATAGTGTATTTTAAATAGTTATTGATTTTCGGCTTGATAACTAAAATATATCACTTATCTGTATACTGAATATTAAACTGTCTTAAAGATACTTAATCCAAAGAAAAAGTCATGATTAAAAAAAAATACTTACAATCAAAACAGTTTGAAAAATGAAAAAAGTCCTAGAAATTTCTTAAGTTAATTATTAAATAAATGAGTCTACTGTGTTTATTCTGCAGCCGTTCTATAGCTGCGATGGTAAATGTACTAGAGATGCTTTTAGTGCAAGGTTACTAGCGCTCATTGGCGCCTTATTACAAAGTGATCCTAAAGGAATGGGAACCTTTACACTAACGAAATCAAGGGCAGTCGTAGGCCGCAGTAGTGCAATAGATAAGACATTTACGTGACGATGTCTTATCTACTTGCACGTTCAGTTGCAACGAGACTGCACGTTCAGTTCAACCAAAAATAACACTATCGAGAAACTTATATGAAGAAGTTCGTCCAAAATAAAATAAGAATAATTTATTCATTTAGGTTAGTTATGAAAGACAGGAGAATAACATTAACTGTACTCAAGTACTTAGCTGCGAAAATATCCAAAGGATATTTTGGGTTTTGCAACGGCATCGTTTTTGCCATGTCAATTAATTTTATGTTTTATAATATGTGCTCCAGAAAATGTTGGCCTTAAAGGTAAAAGCCGATCGCGAATTGTGAAAGAGATGAAAACGTCCATCAATTCTACAAGATTCCCCGAAGACTTGCTACCATTATGAAAGCGATTCGAAGAAGTCTATATTTAGGAAACATTGTGTGGCTCAGATAACAAGGATCACTCGTGACAAAGGGAAGCCTATTATAGTAGATATTACTTTCATAGAAATATGTTTTCCAACAAATAAATATATTACTTACTTGACTTGAATATCGAGTTTTTTTGCAGAAACTCTTATCAACCTCATCCCACATGTAGGACAGGCACAGCTTAGATATTCTGCTCCAATTGTAGTTATCCGCACTTTAAAAAACCGCATTTTATCAGTACTTCTAGCGTATTGGTGTATTTTGTAGGTTTTTTTTATGGCTTAGGGGGCAAACGAGCAGACGGTAAATGACTACCGCCGCCCATAGGCACCTGCAACTCAAGAGTTACAAGTGCGTTGCCGGCCTTTAAGGTAGAATTAGTGGAAAGGTGGGAGGAAAGTGGAGAGAGGGAAGGAGAGGGGGGAGGGAAGGGTTAGGGCCTCCGGTAACCTCACTCACTCGGCGAAAAGCAATGCAATCATTGCTTCACTGCTTGAATACTTTCTTAGTATCGGTTTCAGCACCTCACACTCTTATACAGTTATAAATACTACACTACAATTTGCTAATTGAGAGGACAGAAGACTTTTTACTGCCGTGTTCTCTTTATGCATGCTCGTCTTTTTACGCTGCAAAGTCGAAACTAATTGTAGTAGCTTCTCACTTTCATAAGTGTTACTTCTATAACTTTCATTTTGCCCTCATCAATATCCACTACCAAGTCAGACAACCAATAAGTTACAGATGGTAAGTGGGCCAACGTTGAAACTGCGTCTAAACTACATGTTTGCAGTCGTAATGCAGTGGGATGTAGTCAGTCTGTGTACACTGTAAATCATAGCCCCACCATGTGTACAAAATCCACACTCAAAGCGTTGATAACAAAACAGCAACAGCCCACGGGAGCTATTGCGTTATCTCTTCGTCCGAAATCAACCACATTAACTAATATCCGGTATATTTGCCGATATAACCGGTTAAATGCGATGCTGGCTTGGGAATTCATTTGTAGACGATTTATGTATTTCATGGCAGGTGCGAGTTGCGAATGACTGATGTTTTCAATAATTGATGAAGTGTCAGTTGTTCTATATAGCTATTGTACAAATGTTTCTTTCTTACTTCTAATGACTAGATTTATAACGTTATGTATTTCAAGGTGAGTATTGCTTTAAAAAAAATAGTGTAAGTTGTAAAAGGGTCACAAAGATCGTATGCTCTGTTCTTGCAGGTGATTCTTGTGATTGCAGGTGTCGGGGATGATGATGAGACGTGGCATGTAGGTACCTATCCGTATGAGTAGGCTTGCGGTACACACAGTGCGACAAGAACCCGTCTGATCTCGCGGTTACTTTGACATCTAAAATCCCATGTAAATACATAATTAAGTAAAATGTTTCTTAATAACATTAATACTCAAACCAAATCCAACCAATTTCATTGTGACCAAATTGGTAGTATTAAAAACATTTTAATAAGGACTATTGACTATATTTTTTGTATGTAAATAGATTATGATTTGGTGTGTTGTGAAGTTTTTCAAGTTACACCAGATCAGCAAGATTACTTTACTCCGCTTAAGCCCGCGTCCGATTGCATGGCAAAAATTTTAGGTATTTTATTTTTTTATTTTTTTTTTAATTTTAGGTATTTCAGGTTTTAACCCTTCTCGTATACTACTGAAATTGATACGGGAAAAAAATGATGCCATATCATCCCTTCATTTGTATAAATGTGATGGAAGTAAATGTATCACATAATAGTTTAGCTTTAACATATCTACCATTCCTATTTCATGATATACAAATATAGAACCTCACAGCTTACATTCGGAACTACAAAAAAAACACCAAAACTTATTAATTATACGGAATATGAGTGAGGAATGATGAGCTAAGAAAACGGTATGGGTTAAAAGAAGATATAATGTCAAGAATTGAGAAAGAACGTATTAAAAGAAAGAAAAATAAATACTGACCAGATCAGCAGTATACTGAAGAACAGCAAAGTTAAAAACCGTAAGCGATGTGGAACAGGCGCGAGCTATATGCCAGGAATGCGGCAAATGGCGTTCTATCGTATCTGTATCTGCAAAAGGGAGTAAGGCGTGCAGCATAATGTACATATGTATGTGTAATTTTAATTCTACTAATCCCGGCCACACCACGATCAAAAAACACCTGAAGGAACAAAAGTAATCATGATAACAACAAACATGTAAATGCCTAATACCTTATGCCAAAAGATGATTATAACAAGTAAAAATATTCAGCTTAAAATGTTACACCAACCAATATTGATTGAGTAAAAAAACATTTTAACTTACAATACCAATGAAATCACGGATAGGATCAAAATTGCACCCGCAATCAGACTAAAAACCTCTAATAATAGTCACCTAGCATAACTGGACCAATATGAAACTTAATAGGGTTAGCAATTATCGCCAGTTCAATCGAAAGTGCTTAATGGAATTTTAAATGTTAGCTTCCGTAGCACAATGGGACGGTGGCAACCCTAATTGCAACTTTTTAAGGATTTTTATTGTCACTTAAAGTGTCAAATTGGCTATTGTGAAAATGCATCGATGTGGATACGAGGTGGGACTTTCTTTTTTAGTAGAGAGAGGAATTTTTGCTTTGTGCAATCAATTCTTTGATTAACTATTTTTGACAAAATTGGTCGACAACGCGTGCCTAGTTTTAGGGTGAAATCGAACTGATTATTTGGATGCAACCGGTGGAAATAAAATTGTTTTTTACAAATGACGAGTGACTGTTTTGGTGGTGACATCAAAGTAGTTCTTTCGCAAGGGCCAATAGAATCTAGAATCAAGCGGTATTTTACACAAGTTTGAATACAATTTCTGTTATTTTTTTTTAAATGAATTGGTAAGGTCAACTACAGATCCAGTATATGTATTTGTCAACTATATACACATGTGCTTTAACACTTTTTCGTTTTTCTTTCATGGGTCGAAAGCAAACTATTTTCGTTGTAACATCCACATTTGGTTATTGCCTTACCTTCATAAACAAAACAGTAACACACACAAACAAAACAATCCTTTTGTAGTACTTTTCACACTTTGTTTATTATTGAAACAGAAACAGTAATAATCACCGCAAGTAGACTTGCTTTAGCTATAACACCCATAGCTAGCTGTTCTTCTTATAACCATAGTTGTTTTTTTTTTTTGTTACAGTACTTTTGTTTGATATCCTTCACATTACCATTGCTCTTTTAAGGTGTCTTAGTTGTACGTTATCACCAATAATCTTTATAGCTGTATTAGAGTCAGCCATCAACAAACTTAATTGGAGTAGAAAAGGATTAAACATCTAGAATTTACATTCATCAGTCATTTGAGATTGGCCGATGATATCATTTTACTATTGGAAAATGCTAAGGAGATGGAAGATGTGACATATTCACTGAAATCTACAAGTAACAACGTTGGTTTAGAAATGAATTTTAATAAAAGCAACATTATTACAAACAGTGTAAAACATTCTGTATACTTAGACCACTAATAAGACAAATTATATCTTGGCAAACAAATCTCCATTTTTCAACATAATAATCAATTAGACGTTGAAAGGAGAATTCCTGGCACATGCAGAAAACTTTTTTTTTATGTTATATGGGGCAAACGAGCAGACAAGTCACCTGGGGGTAAGTGAATACCGCCGCCCATGGACACTTGCAACTCAAAAGTCACAAGTGCGTTGCCAGCCTTAAGGAAAGGACGGGAGGGGAGTTGGACCTCCCGAAACCTTACTCACTCGGCGAAAAACATTAATTGCACAGTCGGTTTTCTATGAGGCCGTGGTATCACTCCAGACGATCCGGCCCATACGTATTTAAAAGAATGACTAAAGAGTACAATACAAATTAATATTAAGAAAAGAATAATGGACACCTGTTTACTACCTTCCATCATCTACGCTTGTCAAACAAGCGAAGTGTGGAGAGAAGTTTGTGATGTTTCTCTCCATACTTACTTACATACAACACCAAGATATGGTATGGAATTAACCAGATAGTCCTTTTGAAACTAGACCTTTATGACGCAGTGCGGCACTGCGTTGTAATATAACTGACACTATCCGTGTTAAAAACACCAATTATCAAGGTCTATGTAAAATGCTGAATCTCCTATCTTTAAACTAATCGATAGATATCTCATTAATCTTTGACAATTGTTCACATTCAACACGTTACTTGTTTGTGTATATACAATCTTGATTGACATATTCATTAAAACTAATATTGGATTATCCGGCTATCTTTAATATAATCTAAAAGCTCCGGGTGAAACATCGAGGGATGAAAACTGATTTAATTATTTTATCCTTATTTGACGTTAGAAGGGTGTTTATTATTTTTGATAAAAATAAATCCGCTCAAAGTTTTTTGAGTCATGTTAAGTTTTGTTCACAGGATACACCCGACTAGGGAAGTACCCCTGTCCTGTAGGGTCCTGTTAAACATGCCATATAATACTATTGACCTGTTGGTCAGTGGTTAGTGATCCCGACTGCTGAGCCAAAGTTTATGGGTTCGATTCCCACCCACGACAAATAATTACGTGATGAGCATGATCATTGACCTGTGTCCGGTGTAATTTATCTATAATATATAAATATGGATTTAGAACATTAGTATGTTTATCAGCAGTCTGGTTACCATAGCACTAGCTCTGCCCAGTGTGCGATCAGACAGCCGTGTGTGAGATGTGTCAAGTTATTATTATTAATACTAGTCTAATATTATATTTTATCGATCTACGAGTATCTAAGTATCTAAAACGTCAGAGTTTCCTTCGGGTCTTCATGGATATCAATTTCGTTTTAACTATTAATTTAGAGAAATTTAAATTATTTATTTTATTACTTAATTTGAACAAAGAAAAAGGTTTTAGCTTCTACTGAAGAATTTCGACTTTCCATGCCTAACATTTCTTCTGCTGCATATTTATTTGCTGTCTACCCATTCTTTGTTTCCTAACAGAATAATACTAACTTTTAAACTGTAGATATATGTCTTATACCCTGAGTTCGCCTGTGACCACGGCCAGTACAACTCGGTCCAAACGTCAAGTAATTCTAAGGTATATAAAACTTATTAGGTGATCGCGTTAATTCAGGTACGTTTACATATTTGGAAAAGAACAATCACAATTTTCCTGACCAAAGAATCTAACTGAGGATCTCACAATAGAAAACTAACTTAAGCGCAAATTTATTCCACGTTCTCAACGAGGTAATCACATTATATTTATATGCTTTCCTTATATGATGATTAATAATAGTCACAAATAGTGGACAGACTAGCGGTGTCCAAACTGCTCATAAATTTTGCAATTAGCCCCCGGGTTTTTACGATGTATTCGCGTTAATTGTAACGAAGGCGCTTGCTACAAATTGTATTAGCAACCTCAAAGCTCAGACAGATGTCTGTGTTTATCTGCGTTACCCGTCTTTCACACTACCTGCACTCGGTAAGCCTGGCTCATGTTTGTCAGATTTTGAAAGCTTATCTATTAACTTATCTAACTTATCATTTCATTTATGGACGATATTACCGTCTTACTATGTGGCACAAAGGGGGTCTAAAAAAAAATATTTAAACACAATGTCATCGAGCCGATGACCTAAATACTACGTTGTTGTAAATACTACGTTGCATATGTGGCTAGGTTCGCACATTAGAAAATCATTTATGTATATATTTGTGAAGCGAAAGGACGCTTCGCTTCTTGACAAAGCTTTCTTCTAAAGCTAGTCGGGCATCTCCGAAATTTACATGTGAATAAAACCATCTTTAATGAATATGAATAACAGTCACAAAAGTTTTTATTTGAAGATATCTTTACATAAAATAAATAAAACACAGTCACTTCCCGCCGTCTGTCCCTCTGTATGTTTAGATCTTTAAAACTATGCAACGGATTTTAATGCGGTTTTCACCAATAGACGGAGTGATTCGTGAGGAAGGTTTAAGTGTATAATTTTATTAAGCTTTTATGTAAAATAGCTTAAATATGACGATGATTCTTGAAAGTGTCGGAAAAAATCTATATATGCCCTGCTACACGTGAGAGGCCGGGGCGGGTTGCTAGTATATATATAGGAAACAATCCAAATATAAAATATATTCTTTGTAACATTCACATTAATATTCATTACCGTTTAGGATCACGTAGGTGTTGTCCAATTATCGCCGATTGCTGCCGTTCACTACAATTAGCTCGCATTATGTGTAAATGCACATTTCATATTGCAAGCCTACTGAATTCGTAATGAGGAGCTGGTGGGACTCAACGGGGCCTACGTGAGCCGAGGTATTGATAGTTGCCGGAATGTTCAATGCTGGTAATATATATTATCTTTGAATATTAATTATCGTAGAGATATACGAGAATTAGAGGCTTTGCTCTTGTATAGATCTTTGGCAATGAAATTTCCGTTATATTGAACTAATAACTCTGAATTCTAAATTCAAATAACGAAAATCATTTTCATTTATTATCATCAATATCGATTTATTTTTACATAGAGAACGCTAAGAGTGGTTGAATGAACGAACTTAAAATAATGGTCAATATGAAAAATACGTAGTAAACGTAGTACACTTATGGCCACGCCATCAACGATGACCAGTCACTACAAATAGCACACGATCACTCGGATCAGAATGCAGTCGAATCGAAATCAAAATCCCTCTTTTTGTAATTTTGGAAGACACCTGTTTTCGACAGTAGACATTCCATGGCTTCCCAAAGATCTTTATACTGCTAAGGTGGCAGAAAAGCATACAACACGCCTACTGAAAAACTGCTACAGTAGCCTATGAATGTTTGAAATAGAAAGAATATTTACGCATGTTACGGTAACTTTTTTAAATAATTACAGTTGCCCCTTTGCAAAATTGCATACCACATATTGTCTTGTCCTATAAACTTTTATCTGTCAGTTCTTTTATACTTTCTTCCGTTCAAATGGCTTCGTTTTATCGTATGTTTACATATATAAGGCCACATAAAAGACGCAGTTATCTATAAGGTCACGGATTTCATTAACAGTATCAATAGGGTCCCGAGGGAAGACCCTTGCATTATATTCTGCTACCAATATAGTCAGATCCCTTATATACAATTTTATTTCAAATATATTTCGGGATTCTGACCTACGTGGCTACAAGGTTATTTACGTTGTGAGAAATGTACTGTAATGTTAAAAAATGTCGATGTAATGTTCACGGTTCACGTTTATCTTTGACGACCTCTGTAGCGCGGGAGTGCTTTCGACTGCACATTGGAGGTCACAACAATCATAGGCGTACCGAGGGGGGGGGATAGGGGAGGGCAGCTGCCCTCCTCCCCTGCCCAAAGCCAAGCGTACTGGCGTAAGCTTGCCTAAAGCAAGCTTACGCCAGTACTAAGGTAATTTTGAGTCAAATTTTTTATTTGCCTCTTGACCAACAAAATCATATGTATGTATGACGCCTGGGATGTAAAATTTTGCTCCCTCCTGGCCTAAAAGCTAGATACGCCCATGACAACAGTATTTGAATGTATTTTATGTTAGAGGGCTTGGACTTCCAGGGAACTGCCAATTGCCAAACCTGCTCGAGCTATTGCTTACAACCCGCAATATTTCCTTCCATTGCCTTCCCTTCTTAACTTCCTTTCCTTTTCAATACTCCCCAAAATGAAGGTGCCTAATACACCATGTATGTATGGATAAATAGGTCTATTGCCAATGATCTGGGTGTTGCAATGTATATGTAAATGTGTGTCAACAAAATAAAATGATTCTAAATATCTTTCTCCGTGATCTAGGACCAATAGTACAATATCTGCTTAATTTGGGTCTATATAGCCGGTGCTATATAGACCCAAATAAAAAAAATAAAATGTAAAAGATATGTATGTCCAAAAATAAAACATTGCTATCTTAAAAAAAATATTTCTACATAAAACATGAGAAAATGTGAAGTTAGGAATACCTACGGTTTCCAATTTTTTTTATAACAAATCTTTCACAATACACAATACAAGCCGAATCCCTGTGGAATAAATTGCCAGAAACTATCTTACAAGAACAATGATTTTATCAATATCACATTTGCAGTTTATTTATTATCGTTAAACCTGATATAGAATATTGTAGAAGGGATTTTGTTTTGAGAGAACGAGAGAAAGAGCTTTTTTATATTAACAATCTGCTGAACAAACATCCAAAATAAAATGGAGACAGGCAGGCACTGAACACAAAATGCTCGTCCTATTTTTAATAAAAAAATAAAATAATTAATTATAATAAACATTAGAATACATAATTAAGGCCTTCCTTTACGAACCTTGACTTTTAACTTACCATTTGATAGACAGGTAAGAAAGTAAAGGATTGAAGAAAAAGTTCAAGGTTTTTTTCAACACAATTTTGGCATAGGCAATATAAAAAAAAAACTAAGCGAAGCAGATTAACTCGTGTTACATTGTATTATAATTATTTCTTTCTTTAAAGCAAGAGCGTATTATACACGCGGTCCGTCGAATTTTCACCCATACCCAGCCCCATGGAGCTTTGGTAACTTTACCCACCAATGGAAAAAAAAAATCACGCTTGTAGTTCTTTTACAATAGGCCATAACTATATCATAGATTAAAATAGGTTATCTGTTTTTTTCTTTTAAATCGGACCAATGTTTTTTAAATAACCTCAGGAAAAGTCTTCAGCCAGTCCAGCCAATATTATTATCAACTTCAACTGACAAGCGCTAAGACTTTTTACAATAAAACAAAGAGCAGTAAAATCTATAGTCCCATTAAATAAATAATGTACAAAAACGTTAACGCAGACGTTAACAGTTGATTTGTAAATAAACGGGTCCAGTTACATTGGTTGGTCCCTCTCACCGTTTCAATTGTCGACCGTCCAAGGCTTATCAATACGTAAATAAATTGACCCTTCGTGGGTCCGTGTTGACGGACACTTGCTCTTTTACACAGTTCATTTTACCCGTTTAAATAAAATTCCATTCGGTATCTCGTGATAAGTTTAAAGTGTCAATCATGTATCTATTTCGATTATTTAACCTATCGGTTAAGACATCGCGCAATATACGCTAGTACAAATTGACATACTCTTCGTTTTAGGAATCAGCTTAACTACTAGACATGTTCATCCTTATCTCTCATTACTTCTTAAACAAAATCTTTTCTCACCCCTTTAAAGCGAAAAAAACAATCTCACACATCACTCTTGGAGTCGTAGAAATTCGACACAGATCAGCTTATCCCTTCTTGCATATAATTGGCATGGGGTGCCGTGTGCGATGTGACCAATCAACGCACCCCGACACGTGTCATTTCGCACCCCTTTTACACATATTCCTTTGATTTGTGGGATACAGACGAGCGCTTTCAAATGATCATTTTCTTTTTTTTCCTAATTGAATTTTATAAGTATTGATACTAAATTGAGGGGATTTTCAGAACAGACCATTAATTTATCGAAGCGTTTTCCTTTAATACTCTATTGTGTATTTGTCAAGTTTTATATTTAAATACCTACAGTTGAAATTAGAACTATTTTCTCTTTCTCTCTCTCTCTTTCTCTACCTCCCTCTCCGTGTCACTCGCTCTCTAGCTTTTAGGAAAAATGTCATAACGGTTGGGAAAGTTTGTGAGCTGTGAACTAATTGAGGACTGTTGTCTTAAAAAAAAAAGACGTGAGTTTATGTGTGAATTTTAATACTTCGTAGTAGCAGTAATAGTAACAATATAATTATATTACCTTTAGTGTTAAGGGTCTGATCAACAAATCAGTAATAGACAAGGGTAACTTACAATTTAGAGGGGCCAACAGACACACTTAGACTTAGACAAACTTATGAATTTTTTTGTTACGTCATTTAAGGTTACAAATGGCAAGGGCAGAGCTTTATTAATTAAAGTAGGTATGTTACTTCACCCGTTTAAAAAAATGTGTATAAACATTACGTGTTTGTTCATGGTCCCCTGGAGACCAAGGGAATACAGCGACAACTGTAGGCTTTTCTTCAATAACGCCACTCAGATTGACAGACAGGACGTCTTCTCAATTTTAAGAGTTAAGTAAAAGTAGCGAGCGTTTCAACCGCCCGTCTGCTCGCCCCGATAAATCCCGTGGGACGCGATACCGACACATTGCATGTGACGGATTAACATTATCATTTGACACTGCATTTATTTAACAGTAGCTCTATACTATAGACTATGGTTGTACCCTTACCTACGTAGTATGTTTGTGATTGTTTATGTATACTCCCGTAAGCTGGATTATGATGGGAACTTTTGGGGATAGGTGTAAGATAGACTTGCATGGACAGTTGTGTAGGTAGGGCAATGTAATCTAGTAATTATGAATCTTGAATATAGACTTCACTTTATTTTCTCACTAGCTTGCACACGCGGCTTTGTGTATGTTCTAATCCAAAATGTAATCGATAAGTGTTAAACTTATAAAATAAATTTAATCCCTTTTAAAATCTCACGTAAACACTCACAGGACGAAGTTAAAACGAACGAATGTACATAATGATATACATATATATACTGCTATTGCTGTTAACCGCGACGCGGGTCATAGTTTTGTTTCGGATCTTTATGATAAAAAAACATTAAACAAACTGGTGAATATCTTGTGCTAATTATACTATTTACTACTAATTAGCTAATTATACCATACTCCTACAGCACTTATCAAATCTGTCCACTTATCTTACTGAATTCTATTAAAATCTATATATATTTATGTATTTAGAAGAAATTTTGCTTAAACAATTAAGTCCATATATTTCAAAAGAAAACTCCCATTCTAGGGAAATATGTATGTCGCTGGGAACCCTGAATACAAATCATTAATGGCCACTAAAATTCATACAGACTCTCCGGAATATACAAATAGTTGGTTTATTTATAGAAATCGCACCACTGGATCACTTAAGTGCATTCAGGATAAATTACCAAAAGTAAAAACCTAAATTATATAATAAATAAAATTACTAAAACCAACTGTAGAAATTTAATTTACAGTTCCAAAGTGTGATATTCTGCAAACTCTTGAGTACGCAACGCATTACATTTCAGACACCTGATTTGGAATTGAGGTAACGACTTGTATTCTAATCCCAAGTTTCCAATCTACCAAGATTAACTTCCAAGCCAATCTTCAAGGACACAAAACAAAGCCTAATAAGTACAAAAAATCACATTAAACTCTTGTTGACGTCTCAATTACGCCCAACTAAACTACCAAAAACAAAATAAATTAAATGAAAACCATAAAATGCAGAACTAAATTCCAAATGAACAAACTAAAATATTGCTTTAAATCTGGGCGGATGCTGGACGGACGACGGACGGTCAGTTGCCGGACGCTCTGCCAATTCGTGAAAACCTAAAATGTAGAGAGTTCGTAATTGTGACAGTACTAGTTTGCAACTCCAAATTATTTCGGCTTTGTCAACTAACAATTTCAATGTGAATTTTATAGGAACCCCGCTGAGTTACCGAGTGCAGATTTAATTAAATAATTTAATACTAATGATGCAAGCATGGTTTGTGAAACGTGTTGTGACTAGCTAGCTATACATTTTCAGAACGTGTTAATTTGCAGTAAATATCAAAATGTAATAATTGATTTTACTGTTGTCTGTAGGTAATAGAATTCGCTTAAAATGTTCGAATGTCTAGTAAATTTTCCGATGTGTTGGTAAGCTTAAGTCAATTTATAGGAATTATTAAGCCATTCTTATATTAAAATTAAACATCAGTTTACCAAAATTGGGAGTTTTGTTATCAATTTATGGAGAAAATAAGTGTCGCCGGATTTTTATGGATTAAAGATTTTAGTTTTCAGCAAAGCAGCAAAGAAGAGACTTCAGTTAGAGTAAAAACAAGTTTCGTATCTCTAACTTAGTTCTTAATGTCACTAAGTTCTATATATTTAACAAAAACGTTGTGAAAATCATTATTTTTATATTGAAGAGTCATTTATATTCAGAGATATATGTATGGTTGTCACTGTGGTGCCCTTTCCGTATAAATCATACAGAACAAAGTTGCACGCTGGCTGTTTAGACTGCGGTTCACGTGGCGGGCTAAATCACGGCCGGCTGCGCATGAGTTGACGAACACAGGTCATTTTTCTGAACAAAATTCCTAATTTAAATATGGAAACACATTTTTTAAGCCGTGTGTGTATGTGTTGCATTACTTATTACGGGTTACCACAAAGAATATTTATCTGTGACATGTGGATCAGACCTATTTTAATAAACATTTATTTGAAAAAACATAAGGCTGTTATTTAGAGTACAAGCAGTGCAGAAATACAAATGATTTGGGGTGTCTACCTAGTACTCACCATGTTCCTCCAACATCAATTATCTTGCCTCCACCTACTCACCAGACCAGTTGCAACACTCGTACTTTGCCAGCCATTAGCGCTCTGGGCTGCTCTACTTAGTAGCAGAAATACAATCAAGGTTCTATCTTACAAGAACAACTAATGTACCTGCACTGTCAGTTTTAAAGATTATAAGTTAATCGTAAAACATTTTTAAGCTTTCGCGCTCCATGATATAAAGTTATGTTAACTGGAATTAACGAGAAGTAAATAGGTATTAAATACGTTTGAACTACCTGACGTTTCGACCAGGATGCACCGGTTGTAGTCACAGGCTGTGGACCAACACGTAATAGGTATGACCTATTACGTGATCGCGTTAATTCCCGTTAATATAATTGTAAAATAATTTAAAATGTCAAGTATAAACATGCATTGACGTCATAGTTACAAATACTTGCACATTAAAACGGCCACCATTTAACATCAACGATAGCTCATCGCTCGGCTTATACCAACTAGCCCGAAACTTAATTTAATTGTCTAAATCAGGCCACCCAAGTCACAGACCCAACGAAGAGTGAAAACGTAGACACCCGGGTACGCCCGGCTGTCCCGGGTGTCTCGGTTCCCATGATGAAACCACCCGCCCGGGTAATTGGACCCGGCAAGCGGATAAAAATTAACGAGCATTATCATATTCAAACTGAAAGGCTTAATTTAATTGAATGCGTAAGAGTTAAATTATTTGGTTTTTGTATATTTTATTTAAATTTTAAAACTTTGGTTTTTAAATTTAAAATAAGATTAAATTAGATTCAAGTTCAATCTCCAGTCACACACCTGTAACTTTTCCAGTATGGCAGAGACATTTCCACTAACTTCTCGAAGAATCCTGAACACTAGGCGCGGGTAGGGAACTATATTCATAGAAAGGCAAGGAACAAGGAACCGTGACACTACTACTACTTTAATGAAATGATTTGGTTAGTTCATCGTGAGGTTGCCACTTCGATTCAGATATGTAATTCACAGATTTCTTAGCCTAGATTACAAATTTATTTTAGACTAGATGGCCGGTGAAATTCGTATCACCTACAATGTATTTAATTCCGAGCATTTTCATATTTATTCACCTATTAAACCTTCTCTGGACTTCCACAAATAATTCAAGACCAAAATTAGCCAAATCGGTCTAGCCGTTCTCGAGTTTTAGCGAGACCAACGAACAGCAATTCATTTTTATATATATAGATTTTATTAGGGTTCGTATATAAGTATTCTATTTTGATTATGCAAAAATTGTTTTAAATTAATTTTCCAACGTCCAATGTTAAAAGTCTTTAGTATCCGAACGAATAAAATTGGAGGTTTAATCGAGTGTTTGAAATAATTTTAATATTCCTATAAATAATATGTCAAGCGAATTGCTGCAATCAATCATTTTTTATTCGTTTAAGCTCTAAGGAAAACTTAAATGTAAATTTTGTACATTTGGTTAAATTAATGATTAATTCAGTAACTGATTACTATGATGAATTACGCTAAATATTTCTATATAAGGGTATAGTATGATTATAAAACAGATATATACATACGAATACATTTTATAGGAATTAACTAAAGGTGATAAACATTTTCAGGAGAAATCAAGACATGCAGACAAGTTGAAAATTCCAACGAACAGTATAAGGACATTTATATAACTACTAGCTGACCTGACAGACGTTGTCTTGTCTTAACTATATGAATATTGGATACGAATTGGTATAATTATTAAAAAAAAATCCAGAAACATTGTTTCAACCGATGCATCTATTTTAAACGATATTTGCAGGGCGCATTCTGTAAATCGCACCAACTGTCAACGCCTGACAGTTACCGGAACGTAAAGAATTTTTTTTTTGTAACCCTATCGCTGCGCCATCTATCGGGTCCAATTGTAAAGCTAAACCTTACTCGAATTCATATGAAGACACACAAAAAAATTCATTAAAATCTTTCCATCTGTTTAGGAGGAGTTCAGTAACATACACACGCACAGAAGAAATATATATATAAAGATGTAGTTAAAATTATCATATGGAAATTTAAAAAAAAATAATACACCTATTGCAACCAATAATAGTTATGCCACTACATAAGTTAAGAACGATAGCTAGATAATGCCACTCGATATTAACGACACCTTTCACAATATAATATATTTTGCCGGATGTGTAATTCAAAATTTGCCGGGTGCCCTGTAATATATGGTAACAAATTAAATCTATAATGTTTGACATCCATTAGCAGGCAATACCCTGTTTTATTTACGTACAAATTACAAGTAAAATCTGTACGTAATTACCGTGTGTATGTATGACGTCAGTGCTCTCGCGCGGTTGCATGTGCGCTGACGCTGCAAATTTGATCGCGCGGTTTCGGCTTAACGGCTACGTTTAGTTATTGTTCTACAGGGTGTTTTGTGTTAGCATTAACATAATAAATTTAATATTTATTAAGGCACCTCGCTTATTTCTTCCAATACTGATATTTCATTATAACCAAAGATAGTGTTAAGAACCTACCGTTGTACAACGCTGTAAATTAAACCCAGTTCGAACTAACACCCTGCCTAAAGGACCACGTTATATCATAGTATTGTAGTAGTGAGAAGTAACATTAAACTGTACTGTTAAATATAGATAAGTTTTTAAAAAAGTAGTGAACAATCCGAGCCTCTACATTGTGTATGTGACAAACTCAACTACTTATATCCCCAATTTAATAAGTAGTATTGCCTGGTGGTAATTCAGTAACTTATAGGCTTAAAAATATATCTCAAGAGGAGGGAAATAAATTTGGAATTCACAGTGATAAAGAACTTATTCAGGTCTTGTTTGTAATAAAAAACATCTAATGAAAATGTATTGACAACTATATAACAACCTTAATATCTCGATATAGCACAGTTTGTCTTGTCTTTTAGTTTAAGTATTTACAGACGTGTGCACTTCTAAATCCTACTAATATTATAAACGTGAAAGTTTATGAAGACGTATGCATGTTTGTTGCTCTTTCAAGCAAAAATACTGAACCGATTGCGATGAAATTTCGTATGTCGTTAGCTGGACATCTGGATTAATATATAGGTTACTTTTTATCCCGATATTCTCACGGCATCGGGACTTACGCGGGTTTATAGTTTAGTAAAACTAAAAAACATGCTTTAAATGCTTAAAACACGAATTAAAAAGTAAAAAGAGTTCCCCTATCGACCTCTTGGCTTCATCATCAAACCATTGTTACTAAGCCCAGTCTATTGGACTCGTAAAAACGAATCATATAAGCCCAAACTCGAAGGGTTTACTAGTGTAGTGAGGAGCTCCACTATCCACCATTTCCATCATCAGATTAGCTCTAAGATGCCAAATTATAGTATTATCATTTAAAATGCAAGTAGGTACAAAGTTTCATTTAGATATGACAATTAGAATTAGTTGCAGATTCAATAGAAATTACGAGAAAAATAATTAATATACCACGCATTGTAGTCCATTTTCGAAACCTACTGTATACTGCGTGGCGTATCGCTGCGATTCGCGACCAAAGAACCGTGAAATTGGTTTATTCGTCGGAGCCAATGAATAATTAATATTGTAACGTGCTTCTAGCCCTGCCAAACCTAGATTGAACGAGATCGCATCTGCATATATAAACCCTGTGAGAACCTCCGCACCTACTGCTGATGGCGTTCTTTTGCGAAATATGCATTTAATGGGCTACTTATTGCAGATTTATTAATTTATTACTTGACACATTGTGATACTCTTCTATTTTTCATTATATATGTATGTAATATATACATATATGTACATGTAAGTCAATATATGTATTGACATGTTTTTTCAAATTATAAAATGTATTTTTTGTTCTTTATAAGTTGTAAGTAATGTGATTGTTTATTATTAAACTATCCATACTATCCTTGTAGTTATGCACCACATTTTGTGCATTACCTTTATAGTATAATTGGAGGCTGTCTATAAGAGTCAAGCATCAAGTTGTGTTGCGTCTAGCCCGCTCACGCAGAAAGCAGGGCCGCGCGAGTGTGCGAGCTACACATAAATATATATTTATGTGTAGCGCGGTATATATTTATGTGTAGTATGGTTATAGATGAAAATACAAATGCAACTGATATGAATCAAATTGGACATTGAAAATTACTCATTACTCAAACAATTTCAATTAATTTTTCTTCGAATTATTCAATTTTGCAATTATTGTTTGTTATTGCAAAATTAGGGTAATAGCCGGATTCTTAATGGTTTTGCAAAAATTTGGAGTCAATCCGACCTGTTTTTCGAATTTGTTGAGTTGATTCCCTTTTTTGTCTTCATTTACTCTGCCACTAATAAAGTATATCTACCTATATATCTAAATTTTTTTGGAAGTAATGCTTCTATTACACTACATAATTAGAGATTTAAAGATTACTATTACTTATCACTGAACGAAGATGGTTCACAAAAAGTGGAAAGTAATTAATATTTAAAAATGTTATTTGAAGCCGGTGTAACCGGATGAAGTAGACTGTAAGCTGCAAAAAATTAGGCTTCAAATAATCTAGAAATGAAGTTAGAGAATATTTGAGAAATTAATAAGCTAGATTCTATAATTGTAAGTTTGAGTTAACATGCACAGTGTGCAGACAGGACCCGTCCGGGAGAAAAAAAACGCAATAATTTTTTTGCCTACGTTTCTCGCATGCCTCAATTTTATTGGTTTGCTGTCACCTCCGAACACCCATACAGAAGACTGTTGCTTTCTTTCCAGCATGTAACAATATATAATTTGAACGTCCGTGATCGTACTTTAACAACATTTTTTTTACACCAATCAACACGAGTCCGTTTTTGTTATGGGATGAGTTCATGAGGCGGCAACAAAGTTTTCTAACTTTTAAATGTTGATGTAAGATTTTTTGTATTTGGCTCATACCAATCCCCAAATGTCCTCGAATCTCCTCATAGGTGATACACCGGTTTTCTTCAATTATTTGCTTGACAGTAGCCACATTTTCCTCAGTGATCGCAGTTGAGGGCCGACCTTCATGAATTTCATCATGGAGAGAAACACGGCTACGATCAAATTCTGCGTACCAACGCCTTATGGTGCTCAAATGACGTGCTTCCCTCCCAAAAGCATTTTGAAGACGAGCAGTGCACTTGCGGAGTCAGTGAACTTTTAAAATCATAAAAAATAATCGCCCTAAAATCTTTTCGCGTTTATCCCATTTTTGCTACGGACGACGAACTTCAACTTGTGACAAAAAAACAATTGACACGCGATTTCCCGTCAATTTTTTTTTTCCATGATTGAGTTTTTTATGTTTAAAAAAATATAACATTCGAAATTCAAACATTTATGAGCGGCCAGGAGCGCAGAACTTTCAGTGTGCCCTATGTATAAATAAAACTGTGACTTGATACAAACACAAGCTTAACTCAGCTCTATTCAAGCGATACACAAGCTTAGTGATAAATGAATATATTTATACAAGTAATATCAGTAGTAATTCGCCGTCGGGCAGCCTCTGGCCCAGATTAATGACTCGATATGTCACCTGGCTGCCTCGTATTATACAGTTAATCTACCTTCGGCAAGGATTAATGTATCAGTTGCGCCGAATTACCGAGACTAATTGACACGTTAGTGAGAAAAATCTTGAGTAAATAGGGAGATTTATAACAATTATTCCAGATATCGACATAATACATTGTTTTTAAAGTGGTCTTTGTTAAATCGAACTAATCGGTTGGAAACAGAAATCTTAAGAGGGCATCAGGTACCGCGTGTGACAATCATGAATAGTTAAACCAATTTGTCTAAATAATGAAGTAAAGAGAAAAAAAGGCAGTCATGGGACTGCCGACAGAAGTGAAAACTTAAACGAAACGACGAACTTAAAACGTCACATTAGCAGGTTGGTGACATTAATTATGTACCGCTTAGAAATAATACCTTAAATATTCAAAAGAAAATAATTTGTATTGCAACCTAGTATTCCGAAACAACTGCTTGATCCTTCTAAAATTAATAATTCGCCAAAAACGATTTTTATGTCTTTAAAAAAAACCTGTTACAAAATTTTAAAACATCGTAAACTCGAATATAGGGCAACTAAAATCTAGTTGTGAAGTACCAATACCTTGCAAAAACAGGATTATGATGATTATGATGCCCTTAAGGCATTTAATGTAATTAAAAAAAACATAATTACCGAAGGCATAGTGAGTAATATGAATCACTAACAGTAAAATTCAAGTTTCTTTTAAACGACTGTTAACACGTTAAATCTTTCTTGTTCATCTGTAGTCTATTTTCACTTTTAATTTCCAATGGAAACAACGATCGACTACACCAAACACAGCAAAATCAACAAACAGCATTAAGGAATAAAGAAATACTCTCAGAACGAATTAAGAAGTCGTCAAGATACACTCAAGATAAGACATAGTTTCTCAACATTTTTCCACTCCAATTTATTCTCATCTGAACTCTAGGTTTTAATACAATATAATTAAGCTTAGTTAGGTGCATATATCGCCTCCCGGTAAAAAAAGTGTCATATCACAAAAAATTGGTTGCCTGTAAAGTCGGTATACGGGCGAAAGTTTTACGTGACAACGACTTTGAGTGGTAAAATAATTTTAATGTGAATATTCATTCGTATAGTAGGAAGAAGGATGAAATAATAGTAACAATTTAAAACATTTATTTATACAAAGAATTATATTTAAAACATTTTATGTCTGTCTCTCTCGCTCTTAGGCGGGCTAACCATGCCCGAGTGGAAGGGACGCGTGCCTCTCACTCGCTCTCATTGTGAGCGCATAACGTGAGCGGAGCGTAACGCAGTTTCTTGAAGTGTCACCCGGCAAACCAATTTATAAGACGTTGTCACGTCAAAAAACGTTCGTACGTTTAACGTTTTTATAGCATTGAATAGCAAATGTTGCATTTAGTCAGCTGTAAAAACATCATTATTAGCGTTCCCTTTTTCATACAGCCTGCTATAAAAATGTTCAACTCAACTTTTGGATTGTGGAATAAAAATGTTAAACGTACCTAACATGTGATATGACACTTTTTTACCGGAAGGCGGTATGTTGAAGTACACTGCTTATCTGGTGCTAAACTGTCACTTAAAAATCATAAATCAATATAATTTATTATTTATTATGTATTGGGCGAACCCCAAAATAGGGACACATCGGTTTGCTTACAGAATAGGGACACTGATAGTATAGTATGTGACGGTACATGGCGAAACAAAAATATCGAAAATGTGCGGGTGGATGAAGAACCTTCTACCTCTCGATCTCGATGACGGAGGGCGTGCGTCTCTGAGCCAGTCAGCCTGTGACCACGGCCAGTGCAACCTGGTTGAAACAGAGCAATCGAGCAGAGTCGAGCAGAGCTCAGGAAGTTCAGAGGTACGTAATACCTTTTCGTGATCGCGTTAATGCCCGTGTAAATACATAATTATTTCATGGAACGCGAAAGTTTAAAAGTTAGTAAATCAATAATAATAATTTTGTGAAATCGGCTCCTCCTGTAAGAATGTAAGAAACACAATTCCATTTAAGTAAGCATTACTATGCTTACTTAAATGGAATCTTCGAGTTAGAACATTAACCATAAAAAAACATAGTTTCTGATTGAGAATTTTTTAATTATTCAATCTGAGTTAAATTTTTACAGTTTTATATTATTGTCATCAGCTTCTTATTACTTCGCTTTTGAGGGTTCCTAGATATTACTGGACGGTAAAGGTCTTATTAAAATTAATCATGTATATTTCCATATCAGAAATAAATTCATTTAATTAATACCTTACTTTATGAAATAAAAGTTCCTATATTAAATGCTTGTCACTTACCAGAGGGTCCGCGGTATTGCGACCCCCAGTTTGAGAAACAACGTTACAAAGCCAAGCTCTCACCGTTCACCGTCGTTGATTGGCGCGCCATATTTTAATTAACTTGTGAGAAAACTCCTCGTTGTAACTTGGCTACTGTTATTGTCGGCAATGTAGAATTGATTAAATGAAATTAGGCAATTTTGCGTTTTGATATTGTACTTTGTGGTTTTAGGGGTGATTGCTTCTGGATAATGTATTGCTAGTGATGTATTGATATGATAGGTACATAGATACAATTTTTTCGAAGATGACAACCAATCAGTGTAGAGTATGGAAGTGTAAATTTATGTAATAATATAATATACTTACGAGGTTCGAAGTATTGATTAAATGTTGAATATTTTGTTTTATTTCATTGAAGTATTTGTAACATAAATCAAGCTATTAATTTCCAGTAAAAGTTGAATTATTGTAATCGTATAGACTTGTCCTACTATTGCAAATCAATAATCAACACACATACCGGACACGTGTAGCTTGATTTAGCCGATTTCACATAAATTTTTATATTATAACACATATTGTTTAAAAATTTGAGCTTTTGGCACTTTTCCAACATATAAACATAACCAAATTCCAAATTACAAAAAAAGGGGTACAAAGAATTATCTCTAGTAATGGCGTCGTAATTTTATTAATTTGAAATTTTGTTCTATTGTTTATAAATACATTAGGAAATAGAATACTTACATATGAAATGTGATGTTCGGACACTAAAGATTTTTTTTTGCATAATTTTTACAGAATGTGACAGCACAAGCAGGCATTTTTAAATATTATAAGTAGCGACTCGAGACGTACTTCAGCGGCGAACGTTCGCTCGCGTGTGACGAGTGAGACGCTTATATTTATATTAGACGCTTGTATTTTTGGCTTCAGTTTTGAGGCACGGATTAGGCATCTGGACCTATATATAATCTAAGAGGTAAACCTACAGTTTAAAAACAATAAAACAAAGAAAAATTTCAATATCAAAGTTAGAACCCGATCAGTTACAGAGAGGAGCAATCTTTTCGCGACACGTCTATTCAAATCGTATTTTTACGACTCAAAAATCTACAAAGAGCCCATGAAAGTCAACTACGTTTAACTAATACAGTGGCCCGGGCGGTAAGGTGACAATATTATTTGAGGCAAAATTGGGAATTCGCCGCATTTATTAAAGAGAAAACCAGCAACAAAGGGATGATATTGAATTGTAAGGAACGGAGGCAGGGATTGACAATTCGGTAGAGAAGGCAAATGGAATTATATTTTGCTTTTTTACCTTACCTATTTACTTTACCTATTTAAGATTTAAGAAAATTGGTTTAAATTCTTTTGGAAATTAAAGTTAGAAATTTGAACTAGACAGTATTAATCCTAACTAATCTTACTAATATTATAAAACTTTCACGCAAAAACGGTTGAATGGATCTGGATTAAATTTTACACATTTTATCCCGGAGAAATATACAGTTTTTTTACCAAAATCTCCACGCGAACGAAGTCACGGGCAACATCTGTGTTATAAAATATATTATTTTTTATGGTATAGGGGGCAAACGAGCAGACGTGTTACCTGATGGTAAATGACTACCGCCGCCCATGGGCACTTGCAACTCAAGAGTCACAAGTGCATTGCCGGCCTTTGAAATGGGAGTAGGGGGAGAGGGGGGAAGGGTTAGGGCCTCCGGTAACCTCACTCACTCGGCGAAAAGCAATGAAAGTATTGCTTCACTGCCGGTTTTCTGTGAGGCCGTGGTATATTAAAATAATTTTACTAAATAACTATTAAATCACAACATTAAATATAAAATAATTTAAGCGATAAAGCATCTAGTGAGTTTTTATAATTTTCTACAAACGAAATATATAGGTGTGTCAATTTAAGTAAATTTTATGTGGAAAAAGTAAAACGATTTTTTATGAAGTTATATATTTAGTTAATCGAAGTATGTACCATTTTATCTGGTGCACTTTCGCCATTTTATAGAAAAGTTATTCATTCGTTTGCTGAAAAAGTTATGCGAGCGAGAATCAATGAAATCTTTGAAGGCGGTTTGGACTGCCACATCAGATTTTTTTGTCCTAGCAAGAAATTGTCCAAATTTTAAAGCAATACACGGGGAGTATGGTGGGTGCCGGAAGCATTCCAATCGCAGCTCCTCTAATTTTGTGACCATCTGTTATGTAGTGTGTGGTCTAGTGTTTCCCTGAAGTAGCAATGGGCTAGATCAATTGACTAGTCTCTGTTGTTTAACGACTAGCTTTTCGATAATTATTTGCAATTGTTGACAATACAGGTAAGCCGTAATTGTCTGGCCAGATTTTAGGAAGCTGTAATAAACAGCACTGATTACCTTTTTAAGTCAACTTTCACCTGGGGCACGATTTGGCCAATTCTCCTGGGTTCAACAATTATGGTGAGCATGTTCGATTGTTATCGAATATATTGGATCCATTTTTGATCACAAGTAACAATATGGTTCAAAATTCGATCGTTATTGTGACGGTTGAGTAATGTAACGCAACAATCAACGCGTGTTTGTTTGCTCTCTCATTTCATGCCCATTTTTATAGCTTTTTCACTTTTCCATTTCACATCACACTGAAGGGTCTAGGGTATCACACTTTTGATAGGGTTTGTAGTGGGTTCGCTTCTACGATCTCTTTTAATTGTTCATTCTGGCCGTCCACGAGGTTTGTTCTGTAGGTAAAAATTTAAAGAATTAAAAAGTTGGAACCAAAAATGTATCGCGTTTTCTTGTACAGTAGCTTCCCCATATACATCATTAATCCTTCGAGCTGTTACGGTAGCGCTAGTGCCACGGCGGGACTCGTATTCGTAAATAACGCGATATTTTAAGTTCTCCATATTGTGAGGAAAACGATGTTAAATAAAGAAAAAACAAATGGCGCAAAAACAAACGAATCACTAAATTCGAAACATAAATACACAAGCCTAAATTTGAAATTAATTTGAATTTGGAATTCCTAACCAAACGCCAAATATTTGAGATCGAAGTGGCCAGTTCGAGAAAACGCAAAGTTCATAATGTAAAGACCTAATATGTACATAAATTATCTGTCACAATAAAAACCTCGATAATTTTTTTAGCTTTAATGGCTAGCTTAAATAACTTGATTTATGTTCATTTTTTTTTTCAAGCCGTTGAATAGCTTTAAAAGCCCCAACAAACCCAAACACGAGAGAGTTATATTGTGTAGGCGAGACTTAGGAACGATTTAAAACTTTATAGATATCTTGCAGGTTTGCATGTTTCTAGTCAGATTTATGAATTGTTACAGTACTAATGACATTAATAATTGGTTTCAAGAGCCATAGCCATGCCAGAAGCGGGAGAACCATGCGTCGTCATGTATGGGCTAGCTCGACCAGAGTGCCGGCCTCGGCTTCATAGAAAACTGGCATAAAGCAATGTTTGTGTTGTGTTTCGGGTAAGTGAGGTTACCGGAGGCCTCCTTTTCCTCTTCCCCTACTCCCACCTTAAAGGCCGGCAAAGCATTTGAGTTGAAGGTGACCCGTCTGTCGTCAGTCTGCTCGTTTGCCTCCTATCCCTTAAAAAAGAAAATTTTCAGAATGAATTGAATTGTTGAATGTATGTCACCCGATATCGTCGTCAGTTGTGAAAAGATATTGGTGCTACCGTTTTTAAAGGAAACATGATCTAGACGCTTCAAAGTCGGTTGTTATTTTTTTAAAAGGTAAGTAATTATTCTTTAACATTTTCATGGAGACACGAAACTTTTCCTTTCTTTTGTACTGACTTAATAAAGTCATGGTCTTTTTAATATCACCTCAAAAACTGATTGACGTAAATCTTCTCTGCTCTATGTAAAGATCACCGCAGTTCCAAGGGTCGGAGGCGGGTGACACGCACAAAGAACCTCCAACTTCTTTCATTGTAGATTAAATTCTTTGATTCCCACTCACCTAAGCAAAATCCACTGGGAGCGAGACTATTGTGAGCTATATACTAGACTAATGGCTTGCTTTTTATGACATATAATTTGTAACATAAATAAAACGTTTATTATAGTTTTGAACACACTTTTATTAGCTTTACTTATAACTATGTTGACAAATTATGTATTACCACGGGAATTAACGCGATCACGAAAAGGTATTACATACCTCTGAATTGCCTGACGTATGTAATTAATCATATATAACTTTTAGAGGTATGTAATACCTTTTCGTGATCGCGTTAATTCCCGTGGAAATACATAATTACATCATGGATTGCGAAAGTTTAAAAGTTAGTATGTTAACAAATCTTGGCAATCAATTTTAACCTACTTCTAATTATCTAGTAGAAATGAGACTTCGTATGTACATGTAGTCCTGATGACAATACTATAATTTAGCATGTTGGAGCTAATCTGATGATGGAGTCAGGAGGTGAAAAATGGAACTCTTCAGTGGCTACTAACCCCTTGAGTTTATGCTCATGAGATTCGTTTTAACGATTCCAATAGATTGGGCTTAGCAACGATGGTCTGTTTATGTAGTCAGGAGGTGGATACTGTTTTTTTAATTTAGTTCGTTATAAGGCGTGGTATTAAGTTTTCTAAACTATATAATTATTTACATGCTACTACCTAAACAGTGAAAAAGAGACCAACTCCACGTATTTGAAAAGCTAAAAAAAGCATGGATTAAAAAAATACTCTGTAATAGTATTTTGTATGTACGTTTTGCGTTTACGCATTTGTAGACACACAAAAAATCTTAAATTGTCATTGTTATAATTAGAAAGGTAAAAATAAATACAGAAAGAGTGATGGTTAAAATTAAAATATAATATAACCCTACAAAAGTTGATGTAAATGAAATCTATTTTTGTAGCATAGATAATTTAAAATATCAACATTGCGATATATTATGTAAATGGAATTGTATTAATGGTTAACATGATCGTGATTACACCTGCATAACAGTCTTTTCATATAAAGCGTTGGCTCAGAGATAGCAACAGTAAATTATTTATAAAAAGTAGTACGTATATATTCGTAGACTGTATTCCCTCGCTTAGCTTGCACTGGATATCATCCCTCATTAATATCTGATCTTTCCGTCAGCAGCTTAATCTCAGTGGCCGTGGATTTAATACATATTTCATTTCGGTATTTCACAAGGCATTACTTTCTTCACCGGTTGTTTGTCAAATATACACCTGTTTATTACGTTTACTCTTTGTATATGTAACAGGTATTGTTTTAAGGCCGATTCACACATATCAGTGCAGTCACAGTTCCGGCACAGTACCGGCACAGTTCCGTATCAGTGCTACAGTGATGCGGCAGTGCTTCAATTTACACATGTCAGTACTCATTTCTCTACGGATCTTCAGGTAAAACGTGGGCGACGTAGATTGTTGCTATGGCTCTATTCAATAAT
The DNA here is from genome assembly GCA_963859945.1 of Euplagia quadripunctaria. NCBI lineage: Eukaryota > Metazoa > Arthropoda > Insecta > Lepidoptera > Erebidae > Euplagia > Euplagia quadripunctaria. Next base: position 1,333,191 of record OY982565.1, on the reverse strand, counting down.
ACGGAACTGGCAATAACATCCATTGCTTTAGACGAAAAAAAAAAGCAGCATTAAGGCAAAGATAAAAAAAAGAAAAAAAAAGAAGAAAAAGATACTTGTTGGGTTGAACTATTGGTTTTGTATTCATGTAGTTTGCATGAGACAAATCATACAAAACAGTATTTTCACGAACCAGTTCGACCGCTCGTCCTCCATTTTAGTTTTGATGCAGCGGCGTCCGTGATCCGATAAAAAATATCGTCGTTGACGATTACGTCCGTGATTGCCGGCGCCGGCACTGACACTGAGAGCTCTGTACCGTCACTGACACTTACAGGTGTGAATGCGTTCATAGAGAATATATGAAACAATAATTATTACGGTGACGGTACTGTGCCGGTACTATACCGGAACTGTGACTTCACTGATATGTGTGAATGGGCCTTTAAGGGTCTTCAAAAATATTACAGGTGTGAGACAGTAGATAGTAAAATACAATAAACACTCCTGTAACACCTTGATAGACTCTAAAAGTTCACCTTTCAAATCTAATCCAGGGTTCACGTAAATAAAAGTCACAATACATGATATTTCCTTACAACTTCGTTGAATAAACAAACAATTATAATCCCGAAACAATTCAACAAAATTGTCGTAACAAAGCCGTGAATAACGAAACTTGGTTGCTTTATCATCGGTAGTTGTGTTAATTCAGAAGGCGGGTGAGGGGCGGGAGAGGGCTGTTCTCCTGTTCATAAACACAATTGTAGCGACTTTAAATCAAACAGTTCGCGAGAGACATTACGTACACGTGCTGCGACTAGTACGCTACGGGCAACTCCCGTCTCCATTTTGAATGCGACACGAGAATCTCTACGTTATTCGAAAAAATCTTTAGGCAAAAAGAAATGGGGAAAAAGTAATGAACTCACGTGACCGTTACGCTCAAATGCACATACACAGATATGTGTGTGTGTTTACATATATATAATTATATTATGTTTTCACTTCTGACTTGCAGTCCTACGACTGACAGTTAAAAAAAAAAACATATATTACTGCTTCTATATAAAAGAGTTACGAAGATCTATACACCATAAAAACATAAAAGAATTACGATAAGATAAATTAACAGATAACAGCAAAATCTAGACTGTGTGTTTTTTCATGTTCAGTCCAAACATCTATCGTTTAGGTCCTTAAGCTCTTATGAATCGAACACAAGTACTGTTTTCCCTTACTTTCCACTTCACAGGACTATGATCACTTTTTGGTGGTGGATTTTTACACACTGTGGACATAAATGACTAATCATTGTACGTGAAATCTCTCAAACTAAAACAAGATATTATATAACAAATCTTATAATTCTATTTATTGTACTTTGTATTTTTATATTCTGTGACTCTTACAACACGGTGTTGTATAACATTACAGTGTGAGGAATTGAGATGAACGACTTGTCGAGTTGTATGCTTTTAATGACTGACTGCTGGTCCTTAAAGATAGATATGACCATGTTCAGATACGTTGTCGTGTTAGTATAACGAAAACGCGCACCAAGAATAATGAAAGTACAAGTGAATGGACACGCCAGTGTTGTAATTATCCGGCGAACTTTGTTGTTGCTCTTAATTTATCGCTCTGTATCATACCCCCTGCACAGCGAACTTTCACCGATGCTAAACAGATACACTCTGTACACAACTTTTGCTTTGTTTTGTCGCAAATTATATGGACAAACGTATTGTTTAAGTTATGTGAAGTTCAACTAAGTTATTCAATTTGTAGGTAAAATTGTTGATGTAATGATATGTTAATACAGCGGGTCTAAAGTGGGTCAGAGTCACATCGAATCTTATATTTGTATTCCTGTCTTGGGACATCAACCCACTAGACTGAATGACTAGGAGATTATTACAACAGGAAGCAATTGCATGGAGGCGACATTAAATCACTCACTTCGTCACTTTAGCAGAAGCCTGTGGCCCAGGGTGAACAGCAACAGTTACGACGTTGCATGATCTCTTTGCTTCTTTAGATAGATAATTCTGTAGAAAAAATATATTTAAGTATAGTTATTAATGTTTTGAGAACTGATACTAAAAGCTATGCTTAATTTGGATCTAGAAAGCGCAGTGAAATATATCTTAAAGGACGTAGCTTAAATGCACGTCCTTTTACTAGTACCACATAAGTTCATCATATTCTTAACTTTAAGGCTAAATACTAATAGTTTACTCAGCCATATCAAAACTAATAATAAAGGGATAATGCAGTTAGCATAAAACCATCCCAAAATCGTCCACGTAACCCTAACTTGCCGGAGCAAGCAACGGTCGCGCCGCTTCACAAATCATGTTCAATGTACCGTCGGGTCTCGTCACGCCTCCTAACCTATTTGATGTCACCCACAATAGAACTGGCCATGGCCACGACTAATTACAATTTGCATACATAGCAAATGAAGGTTAGCTATATTTATTAATATGTATAACGCCAGAGTAATCTCGAGTGTATTTTTTATACTACGAAATTCGCAAGCAAGGTCCTTACTATGAGCTTGCTTGCGAATTTCGTTAGTTAACCATTTCTTATAAACACTGTGGCTACTCTAGTCACCAGCAGAAGTCTCTTCCATCAGCAAATATTATATTACACGATTGTCCAATAAAGGAGTGTAATGTTTTTAGGGTTCTAGAGCGCTACAAGTTTTATTGCACTTTGGGAAATATATTTTTTTCGAATTTCTTGAACACAGCCGAATATCTCCTCAAAAGCTTCTATAATATATTCATCTCTGGAAAACTTCCCTTCAGTTGTATTTTTACATACGGGAATAGTGCAAAGTCGCATGGCGCTAAATCCGGACTATAGGGTGTTCCAGCAGTTTAATTCCAGCTTGGTGCAAATAGTCCGTTGTTTTGCCGTCTCGATGTGCAAGGGCGTTATCTTTATGCAAAGCCAAGTATCGAGTCTTGAGTTTGGTCGTTCACTTTTTAAGGCTTCTATTACTTGAGGTAAACATTCCTCTAAGCAGCAGTAACAGTCTTCCTTTTATCAAGCGCAACCGTAGCCAAAATTCACCTCTTACTGAAAAATACAGCAACCATTCTTTTCTTTACGGATTGGGATATTATTACAAACATCGGCGGTGATTCATCTTCAAACACACACACTTTGCTCAGGGATTTAGTAGAAACGTCGAAATAATACTTGACTGGCCTGTTGGCCTAGTGGTTAGTGACCCTGACTGCTATGCCTGAGGTCGTGGGTTCGATTCCCACCCGAGTCTGGGTGTTCTTTGTGTCCGTTGTTTGTATGTTTGTAAAGTCCCCCGCGACACAGGAGTAATTCCTAATGCGGCAGTTGTCTTTTTTAAAAGAAAAGAAAAAAGAAGAAATACAGGCAGTTTTCATTACATGTAACATTCGAGTTCACTTAGCTAGATCGGCTGTTAGAATTTTTTTTTATTTTACCACGTGCCCAAGTCACACGCTGCTCCCTCAGCGCATCAGTCATCAAATGTGGTACCCGGAGTGAACAAATTTTCCGTACTTTCAAACGTTCGGTGAAGAATCTGATGAACAATTTGTGCACTTGACTTAAGGGGTTTTAACGCGCTTAAATATATAAAAATGAAGGAATTGTTGTTGTTGCCGACGTAGGACGAAATAGGAAAAAGTTTACAAAGTACTAAAAAAGTGTTAAAGGGTGCTAAGTATCTAGATAAAGAATACTAAATATCTAAAGGCAAGGCAATTCCAGCAAGAAAGCCTCGACCTGATGAGATCATTCGATTTTAACCAACGAAAAAACGGAGAATCTCCACCATTCGTGCCATTAGCCATACGTCATTATCACGTTCATATCGCTAGTGTCAAAATAAGTTTTCTTTATAAAAAAACCGGACAAGTGCGAGTCTGACTCACACACCGAGGGTTCCGTAAACTTGTATGTAGATAGAACGTCCATCTCGGGTATGGATTCTCAAAAACTTTTGCCCGTCTTTTTCGAAAAACAAACTTAACTTTGCGGTTGCGATGTACAACAAAGTTAACAATCCAACCGCAAAATATAAGTTTGTAATCACAAAAACTATTTTTTATGTGATATAACCATAAATTAACGACTTTCGCATTTTTTCCGTGATCTGTGCTATAAAACATTGCTTCATGCCAAATTTCAAGGTTCTAGGTCGACTGGAAGTACTCTTTAGGTTTTGATTCCCTTACAAGTAATTGCGAGTTTAAATATATTCGGCTTAAATTGCTGTTTCTTTTGATTGCGTTGACATGGTAATTAATTACAAACACAAGGTATTATAGACTTGAGTATTTGATTTAAATTTCAATTTAATACCTCTACGCGTTCATGAGGAAAGGGTAGTAAGTTTAAAATTAATAAAAATATATTTATTATATGATGTAACCAAAAATTTACGGTTTTCGCAATTTTTCCTTTATCTGTGCTATAAGACGTTGCTTCGTACTAAATTTCAAGATTCTGAGTTCCCCTGTAGGTTTTGATTCCCTTGCGAGTGTCGAAAATTTACGGCATAAACGGCTGTATCTTTTGATTGCGTTGGCTTAGAAGTTTGATTTTTTCACAGCTCTAAGGGACAGTAGACTTGAGTATTTGATATAAATTCCAGCTTGATATCTCCACGCGTTCTTGAGAAAAAGGGTCGTGACAGACAGACAGACCTTCGGACGGACGGACAACAAAGGGATCCTATAAGGGTTCCGGTTTTTCCTTTCGAGGTACGGAACCCTAAAAATCACAAGTTTTCCTTAAACTTTAAGTACTTTACTTTATTTTTAATATAGATTAGCGGTTTCGCTCCAGTAAACGTATTTTTTCATCCTTCAGGAACGTTTCTTTTTTCAGGATGAAAAGTTGTCCATTTCTGTGTCCCTGGTAACGTGTAGGCAACATGCATGACGATCGGATGAACGGTATGGTAGTGCATAAAATACGAACGAACGATTTTTATATATTAGACGACTATAGACCTTGCTTCACTAAAATATTAGTCATTAAAAAAAAAGAAAAAATAAATATAAATGTGCTTTGTAAATGTTTATACTTTTATAACTCTCTGAATTAAAGTTGACATGCTTCTAGACAAACAGGCCCTCACTATGATCGGAAACTCAACAAAATTGCCAACGTTCATTCCCTCTATCAAACCTTTAAACAATTTACACATAAGGGTGATTTTTCTCTGAACTAACGCCGAAAACAAATAGTATTTGGTGTGACTTTAGAAAAATAAATTTGTAGTTGAGGCATACTTTAAGTCTTTGTGTTAAAGGTGGGTTTTGCTTGTATTTTTGCAATGTTGTGTCGGTATAGCAAACAGCGGGGTTTCGCATAAGCTGCACTGGACACCAATGGATTTATCGTTGGAGGTTTAGACAAGAAAAGCAGCTTTGTCTTTGAGACAAACGGACGCCAGCCGCCGTGTCACGTAGGGGGCGATAAGAAATAAATAAAGATATTGATTCCCACAAATAGTAGGGTCTTTCATAAATCGGAAAATTCGTTCAGGTTTTTCCTTTTAAGAGGTTAAAGCGTATTTGAACGAATAACTGTTTTGTGTTTTTTACAAAATGTCTTACAATTTTATCGTTTTTTAGAATCTATCAGACTTAATAAAGAAACTAGGTCTTCTAATAAGCTTGTTCTGCGAATGTTATGCTCTATATCTCTCTCTGTTTTATATCTACATATAGTATATACCCAAAAGCTTTTACAGGTCTAAACATTTTAAGCATATTCCTTGATGCTTTTGAGATTTTACTTACAGAATAATAATCCAACAATTTGTTCTACCCAGGAATTGATCACAGGATGTCACGATTTTCAAACTTATCTATACTTCATGACAGTCTCAATCACTACTGGGTTAAAATGGGAGGCCCTAACCCTGCCCTCTCCCCTATTCCCGTCCTTCCCCTCTCCCCCCTCTCCTCCCCTCTAATCCCATGTCCCATGCCCATGGGCGGCGGTAGTCATTTACCAACAGATGACCCGTCTGCTCGTTTGCCCCGTTTTTATACCATAAAAATAAAAATTAAAAAATTAAAAATTAAAAATACCGTAACCTGCTTTGTTGAAATGCTAGCTGTTGTATCTTTAATTTTAAAACATACCTTTACATTTAGTTGTAAGCCTTTTCACAAGCGTAAACAAAAACTGAACCAAGTTTCAACTCAATCAGATAAAATGTTAAGTTACTTTTTATTTACTTTACTTTTTAATTACATCACTATCCGTGCAAGCTTCAGAATAAAGTGAGATTCAGAATCATTTATTTCACATAATTATAGTTTAGTAGAACTAAAAACACGATTTAATGGCGAACTGAGTTTAAAAGTAATGATTATAGTATTGTCATTAAACAAACAAATCAAACTGCATATTATACATACAGTTTTATATCGATACGACAATAGTAGCTTAAATAGTAGGTTAAATTTGACTTCCAAGATTTGTGTTATAGTGTGGAAGTGAACCTACTAAAAGCGTGTTAATAATAATCGTAAAATATAGTAGAAAACGCTCATAATTAATGTTATGGTTTATTTGATTGGCCAATATTACTTGACCTGTCATTGTATAGACTTTTGTACCATGGCAGGTCAAAATATATACTGGACACTCATAGCTATATGTACCCGTTTTTGCATTTTTTTTAACTTTGTAGCAAATATTGTTCAAAAATTTTAGCATTCGTCACTTCTTCTCTGTATAAACTATAAGTGTGCGAAATGTCATACTCCTCCGTCCGCCCAATTTTCGTAAAAAGGGATCCAAAGTTTTCGCTTCACGTCTTAATATATAGATAACTAATCAAACTCGTCACATATTGATTAAAATGAGTTTTGTAACAGCCAGTGTCTTAATTTAATTTTGGAATTTGCTATTCGTAGATTTCAAATATTTATTTTATATTAAACAGACCACAGACTAACTACAGCAGTATGTAGTTAGTCTGTGGTCTGTTTAATATAAAACAAATATTTAAAATCGACGAATATTATCAAATATATATAATTCAGGGCAGTCCCTGAATTATATATATTTGATAATATCCGTACAAAGGTTGTCTGGAAGAAGTTGGCGTGAGCGATAAGACCGCCGATTGATACACCTAAATATTTATACTATGTTTGTATTGTATTTCACTTAAAAGGTGTACAATAAAGAGATAAATAAGAATGACACACATGTTGACACACATTGGCGCTTTTTTCGAAGGCTGTAGTTCGCGTAAACCTTTTAAAAAACGTGCCTAGTGTTTCAGGGAAATTTGTAAAGCTAAGGTCATTTTGTGTTCTAGCTGAAGAGTAGGCACCATAAGGAAATGGATGAAGTCATTAGTGCATAAGTGATATCTCACGTATTATGAGTTTAAATACCGTTTATCCCAATTGGAGCGTTACATTGTTTTAAATGAACTTTATTAACGTCGTGTTGAATTTTATTGACTTCAGTTACAAAGTTTGTTTTCAAATTTATAAATGTTCCTCTGCGTTTTGTGAGTTGGAGCATAGACAGAATGAAGTCTGACCCTTAATAATGGGTTAAAATAAATACATTTATTTTATGAGAAGGGTCGGGCCAGCACCAATAAAAAAGTAACTATTTTCAAACCCAAGAACGTTTTTAAATATTGGATCAAAATATTATACTATTTGATTGATTTGATTATTTGATTTGTTATCACATAACTAACTAACATGATTTAATTAAAAAATAATTTACATTATCCATAGGAAAAAAACCGACGACCTGAAGAAGGTAGCAGGGATGAACTGGATGCGGAAGGCGGAGGACCGGGTGCTATGGCGCACATTGGGAGAGGCCTATGTCCAGCAGTGGACTATGAAAGGCTGATTAATTGATTGATTAATAGGAAAATAATAGGTAGTATTTTATACAAATTTACTATATTTTAATTTATTATCGTGGAAGAGCCATGCTTCGGCACGTATGGGCCGGCTCGACCCGAGTGTTACCACGGCCTCACAGAAAACCGGCAGTGAAGCAATGCTGTCATTGCTTTTCGCCGAGTGAGTGAGGTTACCGGAGGCCCTAACCCTTTCCCCCTCTTTCACCCTTCCCATCCCCCTCCCCTTCTTCCACCTTTCTCTCCACCCATCCCCCCTTCCACCCTTCCGCTACTCCCACCTTAAAGACCCGCAACGCACTTGTGACTTTTGAGTTGCAGGTGCCCATGGGCGGCGGTAGTCATTTACCATCAGGTGACCCGTCTGCTCATTTGCCCAGTAAACCACAAAAAAAATGTCTTCAACACTTCTTATTCTATGAATTTGAATAAATCACGAAATTACTAAACTAAGAGTCTGACTATAGTCGATGGATCATTGGACAACATTTAACTGAGATGATGATAACGGTGATAGAAGTATGTGCTAGTGCGCAGGGGATCGAACAGCTTATCATTAAACGTATCATGTTCCAATAGTAACTTAGCAGTAAAAAAAAAGTTTTCAAATAGTATTTTCAGAGTCACTGACTCCTAAAACAAATACAATGTACATCCAAAAACATATTTTAAACAACATATGTTATCTCCCTAATTCCCTTTAACATATTCAAAAACAAACAATAATTTCTGGGGTCACTATGAAAACAAAAAGTAAAGTTCAATAAAGCCCTTTGGCAAGTTAAGCGTGCTATTTAATAACAAAAATCAATAATATAGTTTGGACAGATAAACCTGATTACAAGGGACGACAATCAAAGCGAACTGGACATTGTCGAGCTGGCAATAATAACATTATTATGAATTAACAATGCAAATAAATCCAGTGAAGGTTCGGTTCCAAAGATTTAAAAAATCGTATAGAGGTGACAGTGCTTATTTGGTCAAACGATAGTCGTCGTTTAGTACACCTATAAATTTATTATTATTATCAACATCACAGGCCAAGGCTTATTGTCGTTGTATTATTTTTTTATTTGAAGTTTGTATAAAAAGAACCTATTAGATGAGACCTTAATGCCGTAGCATAGCACAGTTTTACAATTTTATTGCCACGGTCAGGAAAATACAAGTTTAAGGCCAGATCGTTACAGGTCTCATAATGGTCCAATAGATATGAATATTCCTTTTTTTATCGAACAGCGAAAAATATTAAATCTATAAAATATTTAGAGGTAGTGCCTATCAGATTAAACTAGGGATATTGATTAATACTTGAGCATTTAGATTAATTGAAGAATTAGCAAGAAAAGTTTACTTGAAAATATACGCTTTTAAATCTCATTCAAATGTCACTGTCAAAAGTCGCTTATAGGTATCATTGGCATTGCCAGCCTACTATCATATTAGAGAGAAGCTATCTCCCTCTAATATGGTGAAAAGCTCTAGGGCTAATCAAATCAAAGCACTCGACGCAGTGGTAGTTAGCAAGTTAACACTTAAAACACTAGATAATCTTTTTAGTCATAATTACATAATTGAGAAGAAAAAACTGTTGAAATAAATAGACATAGACATATTTGTGTTGACGCTAGGGAACAAACACTTAAAACCCACACAAAAAGGGGGCCTTGCCGAGGGCTGCTCGCATATACAACGACACGAGCCGGGAAACTGTTTTCGACGTTTTTAATACTAACACGACCATGTTAAAAAGGATCTTGTGCAACTTAGTAAATATTTATTTATGCTGTCTTCCACTTTCTTTTCTTTATTTTAATGGCATTATTTCTAATTGTGAAAACTTTTAAATGGCCATCTCTTTGTTAGTATTATCATGTTTTAACTTGTATTCTAGCTGTAAATTTTTCGAAAATATTTAAACTAAAATAAAATAAAAACACTACATTCAAAATAGTCACCATTCTGCAGCTTAATCTATGAAATTATACGTCACAGAAGCGAAACTGGCATTTGGGCGGCCGTGTCCGGCCGTGATTGCCTGTGTGCACATCCAATAATGCTGGCCCTTCACAGCTTATCACTCGAGCCCATAGTTGGACACTCTGTCGTCAATATTTGACTTGCCGCTTGCAAGATTAACTAAGTAATAAATGGCTTAAGTTACTAGTAAGTTGTAACAAAGCTGCAAGTTTTTATTAAGATATATAGCACTCGTAAATACAGATCAGTGCAACTTTTGATAAAGTTCAGAAAGTTAGCTAGTTATTTGAAATTATTTGAAATAATGTAATTGTCTAACAAAATGTGTTTGACTAAAAAATTTTGATTCGCTTACTTTTGTTCGTATTCAACGCTTATAAAATATTTTTATGTTTTTACCGGTGTCTATACACACTCGCAACACCAGCCATATCACACGAGCCCAAAACACAACTAAAAAACCATACAGCACTCAGACTACGGTAGTACAAACTGTTAAACTTTCGCATTCCAGGATATATAATTGTTTTTACGGGAATTAATACCATCAATAGATATTACATACCTTTGAACTACCTGACGTTTCGACCAGTTTACACTGGCCGTGGTCACAGGCTGATTCTAAACGTCAGGCAATTCAAAAGTATATAATACATATTGACACGTTAACTCATATAAACAATTATGGACATAAGGTAGTAGACTCCTGTCGGTGGAAGAACTTCTCACTTCGGCTCATCTACCATTACGAGTCCCGATTCAACCATATAGACCTAGTAATAAATACAAACATTTATATTTTTTTCACTTTAAGTCTCGCTAAAAAAACATTTTAATTTATCCCGCATAGTCAACCAGTAGCACCCGCTAACAATTATTTAGACTTCAAATTAGGAAGACTAAGACTCAGTCACATCAGGAGTCTATTTATCTTGGCAGAAGAATGTTCAGCAGCATTAATGTTTGAGTAGAGAGTTGCCTACATAAGTTTTGTTAACGAAGTCACTTGGCACTGTTGGTCCGCGGCTGCAATTTTTGGTTGGCAGTGCACACGTGACTCGATTTGAAATAACATTCTGGATAAGCATTGCTTTGTGTGCCGCTTTTGTAGTTTTAACGGTTGATGTAAAGTTGTTGATGTATCTAGAACAGTTTTTGTGTATAGTTTATCTTATATCATCATGATTCTGATTTGAAATTTAACTTGAAGGCGGTGATGAAGTACTTAGTCAGTAGATATATTTTTCGCTGCATTTTCAATATTATTTTGTTTCGATCGATTCGATGTCATTTCACAATGCATGTATCACCTGTATTTTGCGTTGAGAGCCGTGCTTCGGCACGTATGGGCCGGCTGGACCAGAGTGATACCACGGCCTCACAGGCAGTGAAGCAATGATTTCATTGCTTTTCGCCAAGTGAGTGAGATTACCGGAGGCCTTAAGACATTTACCAGCAGGTGACCCGCCTGCAGTTTGCCCCCTATACCATAAAAAAATACCTGCTTCTCTTTCTAGGATGAATAACGAAGAGTTCACATCTTCTCTTTTAATTCGGTAGTGGATTGTCAAATCAATTCTGGTTTTCTTAATTACATATCAAAACTGTATTTTGAGGAAACTATGTAATAAATAACAACTTGGGACTTAATCGCAATTAGAATTATAAGGTACACGACATGTTTATATGATCACGATCGGTAAAATTCGATCAAAACGCCGCGTAACCAAAAAAGATATAGTACTTTATAAATATTATCGCGGTTAAGTCCATCTAATATGTTTAAAAGTCGCGACGGCTTGAAAAAAATTAAATAACAACGTCTAGCGTGCTACGTTGCTGTCGTAAAATCAATAACTAAAAGTTCTAAAAAGTTATCTTCAATCAATAGGAAAATAGTAATGTGCTTGAAAATAACAAAGAATCTAATTTGTCAAATTTCTTATTTAACACATCATTTCATGAGGGATGTTAAATAAATTATTTTAAAATATGATATCAATTCAGTTTACAATTTTTCCCACTGCTAAACGCGGAGATATATATGAAACGGGTTAGACCATAGTCCTCTTTCTTTTCTTATGTGGATTATTAGAATTCACGAATCTTTAAGAAGCCTACGATGTTGACTTTCATTTTTTAAGAAAACATAATATTGTAATTTATAAAACGCATATGAACTTCAGTCACAGTCAGACTCGATATCACAGCTTCATGTTTTAACCTATTGTTAATAAATATTAGCAACTTCACTTTATTGAGTCTTTAAAAGAAACCTCATAAACTTCAAAAGTAATCACCGTGTGGCACCACTAAATTTGACGTCAACTTCGATCCAATATCTAGAACTATCTTTGCAAACCTTCACTTGCACCACTCCGTTGACATGTAAACACAAAGTTTTGAAACGATTCTCATCTATCGTCGCGCCAGGGGCCTCATTGAGATCGCTCGCAACTTTCTCCAAGTGTAATCAAAGGATAAAACCTTCTGTAGCCAAAGTCAAGTGGCTGCATAAAGGAGAAAATTCACTTACTCCTATAGCGGACGCGGTCCCAAACATTCGAATGGAAAAGTATTCGTGTTAATGTCAGGGAGTTCGATACTTACTTTTAGTAATCCGGAGTTTGCGGCTGAAAACTACAAATATAAAAAAATCAGACAAAACATTTTTAAAGGTCAACAGGTTAAAAAGAGAGTCAAAGTGTTCTGCATCTTGATATGACATCGATTTCCAGAATTGAGCCCCAATTTTTGAAGTGAAAACTTCTTTAGCGGCGTTATGCATTTTTTGGGATGGGTAAAAAATGTTAAACTCGCGTCAGGACACGTGACCTGATTGAAAATTCGTAAGACGGAGCCGAGTTTCTTATGTTTAAAAACAATATAACATTCGAAATTCAAACATTTATGAGCGGCCAGGAGCGCAGAACTTCCAGTGTATCCTATGTATACATTTAGATATGTTATTACCTACTTTTTATTTTTAACCTCATTATATATATACAGATGTGTGTGTGTATGTATATGCAAATACATACATTGTTTTCACTTTGACGTGCAGTCCTACGACTGACTGTTTATTCGATTAAATTCTAGCTGTCCCGCGCAACTTTATCTGCATTTGTAAATTTTCCCCGCTTTTGCAATATTTTTCATTGATGCTCATCTCGTAATGGTCGTAGCGTCATGTTATATAGCCTATAGCTTTCCTCGATAAATGGGCTATCCAACAATTTTCAATACGAACCAGTAATACCTGAGATTAGCGCGTTTTACCAAACAAACGAACCAACTCTTTAGCTTTATAATATTAGTACAGATAGATATAAGATTACTTATAACCTCTCGATTTATCCTGTAGTTTCATACTTTCAGCAGGGTCAATTCACATTAAGTTGCTGATTCGACTACAAAATACGTGATTCAATGCTGCAAGTGTTACAGTAGACTGCAAGTGTTGTTGGGTGGTTAATTGATTGATTGAAGTGCTCAATAATTTTAACAGTATAAGGTAACAAAATAGTATAGAAAAAAATTAAACTATGTTTTACCGATTTGATGAAAAGGGTTTGAAATATTTTACCATGAATCAGTAGAACAGTGTTAAATGCTATTTGAACTTTATATTGAAATATTTTCATTATTTTAACTACGATGGTGTGTTGATATTCCTTTATATGAAAATAGCGATGTTCTTAAATTCTAATTAATATTATATTAATATTTTTTTACAAAATTTGTGAATGTGTCCTTAACAAAGTATATAAATTGTTTTGTAGCCCTAAGATTTTACATTCAGGTCAAACTCAACGGCCAAAATAAGAAGTCAACCCTTTATATAAAGCCATAGTTGGTTCAGCGAGCGAATTTGCATAGGAATGGCTGATTACAGAGTCATACCATAGGCAGTAGCCAGGACCTAGCTTTAGCCAGGTACAACCCAATGGCTCTCAGACAACTAGATTTTAAACTTGCTGAAATGTCCTGCTTTATATACGAAATAATGTGTTTACTCTGTGAACAGAATGCAATCTAAGTGGGTTTTATTTGGATTTATAATTTAGAATTTTAAGTTTAAGAATACTGATGAAGCATATTTAATTTTACATGATGTTTGTAATAACGAGGGATAACTTTGTTTTACAAGTTTTATTAACTTGATTAACGTTAAAAATAAGATATGTCATCTTTACGTCATTTTTTTTGCGCAAACCGATCATAGATGATATTGCCATCATTCAAAACTTACCTATATATTTTACAAGAACTAATGTTGTAACTAAAAAATGTAGAACCTCATTCGTCTACTGTAACTAAATAAAGTAAAATGAAATTTTGCAAGTAAAAAAAAGTTATTGAAAATGTTGAACCTATTATTTACCCTCCTTTAGAACCCATCACCTTCCCAATGATGGCAATAGTTAAAGATATTATTGTCTTAGAATTAACCCCTAAATTCCTAAAGTCTAATAGATGGGAAATGTGGGCATTAAACGACAATAAAAACAGAGGGTGCGGCTAACAGTTTGTCATTAATTCAATGCATTCGAACCTGAACATGCCTCGTAGAGGCGAAACACGTGTTGAAGTGTCACGTCGTTTTAGACGTAAATTGAACATTACGACTTTGGAAGTATTTGCCACTTAGTACTTGAATATGTCTTTATTGAGAGAGTTCTGTTTGTCTTCTGTGGCAATTCATTCTGGCTAAACTTTATCTGTTGTCAAACAGAGACTGAATAGTGAGTCTTCTTCCCTCAATAATTATTTTGTCATCACGCAAACTTTTCCTCTTTCGAAGAAAATTAACGTGTGATTAAAGAATGATGTCCACGTTGGAAGTTATCGTTTTGTTAGCATTCAGTTCAGTTTACATTTAGTTAATATATATAGTGCTACACAAAATAGGTCAAACATTGGTGTAAATTTTTAAGACTTACTTGTTAGATTCTGATATCTATAAATGGAAATGCTGAAGCAATAATGTGAGATCTGCAAATATTTCAGTAATTATCTCAATAAAAAATTGAGAAATTTGTCTTTCGGCTTATTATTATAAGTTATATTGATTTCTGAAAGATAAAAAACCTTAGATGTCCTTTTTGAAATATGACGATGATAAATGAGCTTTTGGATACAGTAAAAATCTCGAGACGATTATTAGTCACTATTAATGAATAAACCTTATACAAAACGTTCTTAAAAAGTTATTAAATCATAACATTTATCATCTTTGGCCTTTATTAATAAAATGAAGGACTTGCCCAGTTATGTAAAAACATGACATACCAGCATGACCTATTCACAAACCCAATTCTCACCTGGGCGTCGTTGCAATCATTTTATGCTATAGGGAGCACCGATTACATACCTTAGTCGGGTTACAGGTATGAAAAATATTGGTCTGATAAAGTTCACTGCGTTGCATGCCATATTGACTAGGATGGTTAAATGGCCAAATTGGGGGTAATTGGTTTTTGAGAACCAGTTTGTTTATTTGAAACTATATACAGGGTGTATTTGTAAATAGAACATTTACTTAAATCACTGAAAGGGTATGACTCTAGCATGCAGTTACAATAAGAATTTTTGAAAAAAAGCTATCCGTTTACAAGTTATGGCCGTTTGAATATCCAAGTATTTTTGCCTCCATTTTAGGTTTTCATAAAAATAGGTGAAATGAGTACATTTCACCTATTTTTAAAGTTTAAGGTTTTTAAATACATCCTGTATAATAGTAAAATGTATCTAATAAAAACTTAATGTTGCGCAAGTACGTGTTTTACGATTTTCTTGCTTAATTTCTTATTTAAACTTTACTAACTTTTAAACTTTCGCGTTCGATGATATAATTATGTATTTAGACGGGAATTATCGCGATCAAAAAGGTATTACACACCTCTGAATTTCCTGACGTTTCGACCAGGTTGCACTGGCCGTGGTCACAGGCTGACTCAGCCTATCGCGTTAATTCCCGTACAAATAAATAATTTATTTAAACTTAGTAATTTAGCAGTGATATGTGTTCAAATACGCTGGCAAAATATATATATATATATATAAGATACAAATATAAATTGAAATTTAAGACAGCGTAAAGTAAAAAAGGAACCAAAAGACTGAGCCACATCGAAGCGTGACCGAGTTTTGCTAGTTACAAATAAATAACAAACATATCTGTTAAAAGAAAAGAGCCTTTCTCTATTTGTCTGGGGAAGACAAATATAAAATAGATTTCTTCCTCTTCCGCAACTACTACAATTAATAAAAACAAAGTGTTCAAACAAAAACACAAGTTGTATCTAAGTAATAGCCAAGTTGTAGGAAGGTGAACAGATGCGAGATAGCGTGTAGCTAAGGCAAATTTCTTCATTTGCATTCGGAAACTTTTTCACGGCAAGTTGAACTTTAATTAAAACCAGTAAGCATTATGTATATTGGATGAAGCGTGTATTTGTAGTTGAGGACACAAGTTTGCTGCAGTATAATTATTTAGGCAAAGTTACGTTAGACGGAAGACAGTAGTGTTTTTATACTCTTAGGAAGACAGGAAAAGATAGTTTTGTTTGTTTATCTTATTGAGATATGACTGTTTTTGTATTAATTTAAATAAGGTCAAATATTATGAGCAAACTAAAGACACAGACACAAATTATGTCAGATAAAATCCTTTCATCTATACGAAGATGATAAAGCTGAAGAGTTTTTTGTTCGTCGTTCGTTCATGTTTGAACGCGACAATCTCTGAAACTATCAGTCAGATTTCAATAATTCTTTTTAAATTAGATAGAGTATTCATCATGCTACGACCTTGAGAAACGGAGCAATGACCATAAACTGCAGGGAACGACTAGTATTAGACGTATTATAAAAAAGCACAAAATACGCATTAATGACATACTTTAGTGAAGTTTTGGTGGGAAGGTAAATGAACAGATTTCTGATCGGATTGGAATCCTGTGACTGGGGAAGTATTTCCACTGCGAGTAACCAGCACTGCTAAAGTAGCGTTGTCTTTCTGCTGAGGGATAGGATCACCAAACCAATTTTGGGTTGGTAACGTGCAAAGAACCATTAGTACGAAAACAAAGACTATTGAGAAAAACTTTATAAAATAAACTGTATATTACTTTTGTGTCCGCCATTGTACAGCCCCACAAGTAACTGTATGTGTAGCTAACTCCTGTGGGGCACATTTTATCAGCCGCAACCAGCCCGCCAGCTCTCCCAGGACGTAGAAGCACTCATCATTTATGTGGATTCATTTATAGGTTGCTCATTATTTCTCCGCAAAAGTATTTCATTTAAACGGTATTAAGATATGTCTACTACGTTATGAAATGATAGAAATAAAGCTTTTGGAACTAATAAGCCTTAAAGCCAAATTAGAGATCGTGTCTGTTATTATACTATTGGGATCATAGATGTAGAAAAGAAAGAAAAAATAATAATATTCTTGGACTTATTAGACAACACTTTCCAGACTCAATCTAAGCAGGGCTTATACTATATGAATGAATTTATTTTTGTAAATAGGTCGTTTTAGACAGGTGTGGCATTTCCTATGACTAGCCTTGAGAAGAAACAAACTCAAGGATCCAAGTCTACATAAACTCCAACTGTGCAAGAGCCTTGGCGTCTGGGGTCGTCTTTATCCAAAAGAACCATTTCGGTTTTAATCCGACCAGTCACGACACCCAGTAAACTAAATAAGTCGGTAATCACGGAACTCAACCACATCTTAGGGAGCTCCATGAATCCTATCGGCCTGCCAATGCAGTCAGATATTTGAGAAGACCAATAAAGTACTCAAAACTGCCAGACTGTTGTAAAAATATAAAGGTACTAGAACGTGGTCTAGGACCTATCCGTGGATATACATAGTTATACATACATATACATAAAAACACCTAGACCAATGCAAATAGACATATTCATCATCATCATCACCATCATCATTTCAGCCATAGGATATCCACTGCTGGACATAGGCCTCCCTAATGACTTCCAAGAAGACCGTTTGGCAGCGACCTGCATCCCTCGACGGCCTGCGATTTTTTTGTTAGGTCGTCTATCTACCTTGTTAATGGACTTCTTACGCTGCGCTTTTCGGTCTTTTCAATGGGCGAATGGAGACATATTCAGACATACAGATAATTACACTAAGTGGGATTCGAATACACTACCGCCGCACCACAAAGTGGGTGGCAGCACCGACATAAGTATATTCTTTATTGATATTACACCGCCAAGTAAGACAGACCAAGTATTGCTGAGAGAACCGACGTTCGAAAACTGATTATGAGAAATTTCTAGCATGCTATGTAAAATTGCTCTTAGTTTCATTTTTGTTTTAGGAATATTAGTAAAACCAGAAGCCAATCGTCTTATGTTGTTAGTTCATAGAAATTTTCGTTCATATGTCACACGCATTACGACTTTTGATTAACCTTTCGCGTCAATCGGCTTGCAGGCCGCTGGACTCATCTGTCTTTGTTACTTGTTACCTAAGATGGATGATGTTACTAGTTGCCTCCGTCACATTCACTATATACAGGGCTAGCTGTACTCATGTTTTTATAGTTTTCAGTATTTGATACCGTAGGAATTATTTTTATTCTACTAATAGTTATTAAAACACAATGATTGCCTGAGATTATCAGTTTGTTGTAGCATATACGTCTTGGAACCTGGCTGGAAAGCTACCCTCTTTGTCAGCAGCTCTGAAAACTCTTGACTGAAGTTTTTAACTACATTTTTTTTAGAATGAAATTAGACTTCCTTCAAACCTTCAAGAAAAGAGCGTACTCCCATCTCAAAGGCCGGCAACGCACTCATAACTCTTTGAGTTGCAGATGTCCATGAGCGACCGTAGTCACTTACAGGTGACCCGTCTGCTCGTTTGCCCCTATCCCATAAAAAAAATATACATACACATATACTACAGTTCGGTAACTTACACTCGGTAAATTATATTAACTTTAGTTTAATAAGCCTGATAGTTTATTAAGAAAAGGTGCTAAGATAAGCAACTTGCTGCACTTGATTGAATAATTTATAAAAAAGTTGCACACAGCCGAACGTTGAACCTCCTTCTTTTTAAGTCGGTTAGTAACAATTAAATTCAGATACTATCATAAGGACCGAACTTGATGACAATGGAACCTTGGGAGCATACCCATTTAAACAAAAAAATATAAAATAGATTATTGAAACATTGATGAACATACATAAAAAAATACATACAGCCGAACATAGAACCTCCTCCTTGAAGTCAGTTAAAAACGATATTACTGGACTTTATCTGAAACGTCACGATTGGTATTGTGTGTGGACATTTGGAGGTCTACCCGCCATTTCAGGATTCCATTTCCACCATAGCAGCTTAATTCCATTTTCAGTATTATCTAATAATAACAAGGTTTAAAAGCTGACATATTTATTACTTCTATTAACAGAAAAATTGCCTTTCAAACATTTTACGACAGACTCACGTACGCCAAAAAAACTTACCATCAGCTCCCAACAAAATTACATCTCACTTCAAATAGTGGTCATAAAATTTACGCCAATTTAGAGTCCCTTTAGAAGGAGAAAGTCGTTTTTACAAAACGTTGTCGTATAATAAGTCGGTAAAACGTGTGCTTTACGAGACTAGCCCGACCCTCTGTTGTCTGGGCCGTCTGAAGATAGCCCGTCGTGTGGACGAATGTGTACTGCTGGGACTGCCTTTGTATTGCGTTATAGTTTATTTTGTTGCAGTGGAGTATGTAATTGTTAACTGTGTTATCAGGAGATAAAAAAATTTGAGGAAATGTTTGAGTTTTTTATTAATTTAAAACATTTTTTATCTACAAACTAATTCCTACTAACTGAATTGTAATCTGTGTTCACAAATAAATTTAATTGAATTGAATTAAGCCTGCTCTAGTAAGACTTCCTTATATTTTTGAGTTATAAACTATAACTTATAAACTATATGGTATATATCTACTTTCTATTAGAAAATAGATACATACTCACAAATATATGTAAAATACATATATATACATACACATACATTTATACATACTAGTACTAAATAATTCAGGGATTATATGTACGAGTTTGTAACTATGTGGACCAATATTGACCAGTAACCAATTTTTAAAAAATGGTTAGCTTTTGAGCACGTCACGTATTACGGTTGTACTTATGTAGGTACTTATAAATAATTTCTTCTATACTGCGATCCAAAATAAATGTTGTATATATTAGGAAAACAAGTATCATCAAAGCCACAGTAAACAGGACTCCAAAAAACTCAACAAAATTGTAACAAAAGCGAGGACGTTCCGCACCGTCAATCAGAAACATCGTAATCTGGCAATACAGCGAAAACAATTGGCACACACACACATATACACACCTACCAGACCAAATTACATTTCCAATTCATGAAGGCAGTTATCCAAGTTTTTCCCTTTTCTTCATCCCTTGCTCCACTTTGCACCTTGCGATCTTTTTCTATGAATAATTTTTCGGGGGATCTTGTTGACTTAATTTTATATCGGTATCCTTCTTTTTTAATGGTGGGGTGAACAGATAAATGTTCTCCCCGGCACGCGAGCGAATTATTCTGTAATATTCTTATACAAATATTGGTGAAATATGTTCGTATTTGTGGTGTACAGCGTGTTATGGATAGATGTGGTCTTATTTCGAGCTCGCTCTCCACAAACTATAAATAGTTGAAATACAGATTATGAACTTTCGTGAGTGGTATTGATATTTATTAAAGATGTATGGTTTTACTCATGTGTAAACTTTTCGGACCTGACGGGGGTCCTTTTTTAAGGTGTGAAGCGTCCTGCCACAACGGTGTGATGCCTGACACTGTCACGGCTGACTACGACAGTTAGTAAAGCCGTTTATCATTTTTAAATAAAAAAGATAATATATAGTAAAATGGTTTTTTTATTACAGCTTTTGTCATGTAGATATTAAGACAGCTTTTTACCTGATACTGATTTTCGCGTCTATTTCGTTACACGTTTCATAATTAGTTACACGGCCATAGCCCGATGGCTTCAATCCCTGGTCCTGAACTTATAACCTTTCGAAGTTAAAGAGCGTATTATAAGTATTGTCACTAGCTTGAACTTTAAAGAAAAACAATGCGATATAACTTGCGTTGCTAAGTGTCCATATTGTTTTCGAAGGTTTGTGTTTGTAGGACTATGACCTAACCCTGAGTAGAGGCCCGTGCCCAGCAGTGCTTGGTATATTTCTCTCATCTTTCATCCGAAGTTAAAACTTATAGCATTCAGAAGCTCCTGGTTATAGAAGAAACCAATACTCCATAGGAAGGGACAGGGGTGCAAGAAGTGCAACTTACAAAGAAATATCAGGTTGCTGCGCTCCTTGATAGAGAGCCCCAGTCGGGCTCGAAACTACATTGGGCAACCCCGAAATATATACGTAAGTAAAATCAACGGGAATGCAAACGACGGCTTCCGCGCGCTCCATACGTCACGATAATTGCCGTAGACGGTGCCAATCAAGCTCCTTTTGTTTAAACATTCGCTACACCAGTAGTGTCAATTGCACCTTACTTACGGTATGCCCCTCCCCCCCCCTCTCCCCATTCCCTAGACATAGTCTACTCTGTTCACCAAGAGGAAAAACAAAACTAAGCTGGTAGTGCTGGCAAATTTATGTATTCTATAGCATGGTATAACTTCCCGAAACGCACACCTAGCGAGCAGAAATCTGTTGCGACTAACTTCTAACTTCTTTCATAAACTTGGATGTTGGTTCTTCCCTAATAGGGCGACTCCAACGAGAGCAGAAATCCAGCCTTACCTCCTTCACCTCCTTCAAGGCGGGAATTATTACACAAACAGCTTTTGACTGACTGTTCTGTTGGTCTAGTGGTTAGTGACCCTGACCGCTATGCTTATAGGTCGTGGGTTCGATTCCCACCTGAGTCTGGGTGTTCTTTGTGTCCGTTGTTTCTATGTTTGTAAAGTCCCCCGCGACACAGGAGTAATTCCTAATGCGGGAGTTGTCTTTAAAAAAAAAAAAAAAAAGGTAAACAATAATGTAATGCTTAACACAATGAAGATTATATTACCTACTATTTTTCAGACGGAAACATATGTAAGTATAACAGATTATAAACAGAACATTAAGGAATAAAGCCAAGCTCGAGTTAAGCGCATCAATTATGAGCCCGTCTCGCTAAGTGAGAGATAAGTTGTACTTAAGTTAAAGTTAAGTAAAGCCGATACGTCAGATGATAGCTAAACTTTGAGACATAAGAGCTTTGACAAACGATGCCTCAGATACTTAGAATTTAACTTGTTTTATAGTAATTTAAGTTAATAACGACCCTGTTTGAGAGTTTAAAATTGAAAAACATTTTGATATTTGATGAATTTATACAGTGAATATTTAATTAATGACCATCATTCAAAGCACTTAATCTACAGCTGATTTGAGTGCTGACCGATTTTCACTCAGATTGGTTTTTTTTAGTAAAGAGATAGTTTATGAGAAACAGAACAGAAGTATGAATGTTTGTATTCTTTTAAGAGTTTACTTTTTTTGTTTTTCCATTTATTTACATATTGTGACTAGGAATTCTGAGTTTTAATCTCTACATCGTATACATTTCTTTTTCTGTTTTATGCCTAAATTAATATAAATTTGAACTCAACAATTTAAATCAACTAATAGCGTTGCAAGGTATGGAAGTGGAAAAAATTACGGCTGCTTTGGTAAGTACCTATGTCGTACAGACCGGGAGCCAACACCTGCGTGGCACCATTGTGGACACTGCACTCTAGACTTTGGTGGAGTGCTCAGCGTAGACGCTGCAGCAATACGACCTTGCGATGGCTTTGGGAAGCCTCTAGCTAGAGACCATGGTTCAGTCCATAGGTAATAATAGATTTTGCAATCTCGTTTTTAATCTTCATAAACTAAAAGGGATAGCATGCACCACGTTATATCACGTGAATATGTCTTTATTATTTAATTTTTAACCGACTTCAAAAAAGGAGGAGGTTCTCAATTCGACTGTATTTTTTTTTTTTTAATGTTTGTTACCTCAGAACTTTCGACTGGGTGAACCGATTTTGATGATTCTTTTTTTATTTGAAAGCTGGTGCTTCCCGTGTGGTACCATTTCAATTTGGTCTAGCTCTGGCAATAGCATTCATGAGAAAACCATATATAAGTCTTTTATGGAATAGTTTTTTTTGTTGAAGTCGGTTTTTTTTTAAAGAATTATTGGGGGTGACTTACCCTTCGCTGAAAGGAGGGGAAGAATCGGGCCGGAATGTCGAGCTGACACACGTGGCTTGAATATCTTCTCAATTTCCTTTCTTCGCCGGTTCTTGAGTTGTATCACCACCAAGACGTTTTTATTGTTGACAGGGAATACTCGCGTGTGGGTTTAAATTGATTTATAGCGATTTAGGAGCGATTAGCGTGAACTCCAATGCGTGAAATATAATAAATGTGTGAATTAAAAATATGATATAATTATAGCGTAATTGGCGTTTACAATTATTATCTCTACGACACAGTAGTTTTTAGTTGGTTTTTATTTTGTCGGCCTAATAATAGGAATTTGAATAATAGATTACACTATACTTTAAAAAAAAAAACAGATTTAAAACTAAATCCCACTTCGTACATTTATTGCTGTTTAAGCAAATCCTCAAAATATAACATTTGCGAAGCAGCAAGTTTAAACATCCTGATATCGTAGCTTTTGAATTTTCCAGCCAATTACGCGCCGGTCTCGCTGGAACCAGTGCAATTGAGATTTTTCCCGCACTTCGCATACCTAGTGTATACAAAAGATATTTCTTTCGTAAATATAACTGCATAGTTACTGCGCTGTTACTGTTGGCTTGTTTATTTCAGTAGCTGCGTAGTTATGTGTCTGATGTAATGATCTAAAACCCTAGAGCAGACAAATCAAAATGATTTTATCAAATTTCAGGAATTATTTAATCAGTGTTTACAGTTTGAAATTGGAACAAAAGTTACATAAAAATATTACCGACTGTACTGTACAGAATATAAATAAAGTGTCCTTACACACACGTTCCGTGCCCTACCTTCTCGGGTTTCAACAGTTTTAGAAAACCTTCGACCTAACTTTCAAAGTTAGAGCCGTGATAACATTTAACAAATATAAACATGACGAGAAATACTGTACAAGAAATACATACGTTTACTGGTAAACGTATGTATTTCTTGTACAGTATTTCTTGAAGCGAGTAGAGTCCGCGAAGCAAGCAAATATTTATAGGCCACAATTACACTTTCCATCTGATCATCCTCCTATTTGTTACCTTTGTGTTATACACATTATTATCATACGTTAGTACTATCGCTAATATTCGTAACGCCTAGGGAATCGAACCTCACTTTTCAATTCAATTCAATGTGAACAAATATTTGAATCGTCCTTTTTTTAACTAAAAATTAAAATTGATAGAAATAGGGTAAACTAACTCACAGCCAAATGCCAAAAGCCAAAACTCGGTTTGACACGGCTCTGCATGCTCTCTAAGGCACAAAGTAAAGTTTTAGTAATTAGGTCATGAGAGGTCTGGGATACTTCAAAAACCTTTTTTCCCTATTTAAGCCCCAGTTAACGAAAGTAAAACCGTAACCACTCCTTCACCGATAGCCCCGGAGAGGCGAATCGAAAAAAAACAAAGATTAAGTCACCTTTAAATACAATAGTTAACAGTACCACAGTAACACAAGGTTTTCAATCATTTCGATTCTGACACACCCCTTCAACGTTAACTCCGTTGAGGTGAGGACAAAAAAAAATATTTATCTTCAAATGAAATGATTTACGAAAACAATTCACAGTAGTACAGTAACACATAACAATTGAACATTAATTATTCGAATTAAGCCTTCATAGTATTACAGAGGCAAATGTTAAATGAACTGTGGACTTTTAATCCTCCAATCGTATTTACCGGCCGTCGTTTAATCGCCATTGCTACGCTGGATTACAAATTAAAATCACCGGTTGGTCGCGCGCCGTGTGCATAACATTGGTCATTTTCGAAACAGCTTATTATTTTTTATTCTAATTAGAGTGAATATTTGAATTCGTAATTTTTTTTTTCATAATTCCTGTGGCGATTTTTTTATTTAGAACACAATATTAAACGTTCACGGTGTACGAATCAACTCATGCTTTATATAATTGTCGAAAAACCTTTTTCAAAAAATTGCACTACTGAAATAACGATAGACTCTCGCAAGTATTTTTAATTGGTGTATGTTATACAATTAATTACTTATAGAAAATAAAGACAACACTTTCTTTCTGAAACTTTAATTAATATTTTACACTAAAAATAAATTAGATAATGTTAAAATAACATCAATAATTCTAATACTGCTAAAGAGAGGGTCTAGTCATGGCCCTCTAACGAATAGCATACTGTCTTTGACAATAAAATAGTTACGAAATATGAAAACTAAATTTTATTCAGAGTAATAATGGACTCTGATTAAAATGTGACCGAAATTAATCCACCGAAATGACGACAAAACAGTCTGTTAACTGCAAAACTGGTTGCCGGATGTAAAATTGTAAATTGTATAGTGAATCATAACATGTTACGTCAATCTATTTTAAATAACTGATATAGTAATACTTACTTAGTAAAACGCCAAAAATACGATGTGAAATATTTTAGTTCGGCGTTAATTTTACTCATTTTTCCAAGCATATACAATTTGTTCTTTATTTGATAAGACAATTTGATGCAACGATGCTAAGTTAATTAGGTATGAGCAAGTATTTAAACTCATTCGTCTGCTAAAAGTAATGATATACAATAAAAATTCAAGTAGGTATTTATTTTTAAAATACTGTTGCTTAGACATTAATCCTTTTATAGGGATACTTAAATCTAACGCTAGCAGTAGTCATTTAATTATTTCAATAAAACTCTGGGGTTTTACTTAAATACAAAACAAAATATTAGTACTGCGTTTATTTCTACATAACTAGTTACATAACATTTTTTTTATTAGAAGTACAGATTTGTGTCAACTTAATAGCTGTCTGGGTCGCCATCTGAAATTACAAATATTGCAAAATAATTACAATAATGTTAGTCATGCATATAACTGTTCCACTGAGAGACACGGGCTTCCTCTCATAAAGAAAGGGGAAAATGTTTGTAAATACTTTATTATCGCAGGAGAAAGAAGAATGTAGTATACCTAAAAAAATTACACAGTTATTAAATTCATTTACTACAAAATAATAGGTCATCGTTACTTTTACCTTTTGCTTTGGATTATTTTATAAAAAATTATATCTTTTTTCATATGATATTTCTTTCCGAGCATAAACTGTTTACTATTACGAGTATTATCATTTATTATAATCATCGAAGTGTACAAATTGCAATCAATATGTTAACAAATTGGTAATTTCGCGTATTAGTCATGATGTGTATTGGCCAATATTCGATGTTAGGTTAACATTTATTTTTCATGATAACAAATAAATCTTTTTTATTGGTTATTAACGCCAAGCCACAAAGATAAGGCAGCAGAACCTCAAGGGGTTTCGTTACGGATCGTTGTCAGAACTACGTCTCCAGAAAGAAACCCCTTGCTTGAACTGTTACACTTAATTAAGTGTAGACTTACTTCATCATTGTTATATATTTTTATTTATTGCTATTATAAAACTAATTACAAATTATTATATTCCTTACCTTTTTTGTGTTAATCCCACCGAGTCTAGCTACGAGTACTTGGACATCGAAACTGCTTCCGAATGTCTGTGTTGTTTGGACTCTCCAGTTTTTCTCCTGTCTATTTCTCTTGAAGTAATTTCCTATCAGCCGTTAATCATGGCAAACAAAACTGCAACCTTTGATTTACCTTTGTATCAGGCGTTAACTCTTTAATTTTATTCGTATCAGTTGTAGCTTTTTGGACTGGCTTCGATTCTACTGCATTTATGACAGTATTAATTTGACCCACCACGCTCTCTGGAGTTAGTGATCTTATTTTGTTTCTTTTAGAGTCCTTTAAGTTTTGGGATCCTAATGAATCTTTTATCCCTGGACTATGGCAATTAGAATTGTTTGTTAGTAATTCGACCGTCGAGAAGGTAATACCGTCCAATATTATCCTTTTATCAGAATTTATTTCATCTGATGTTTGATCAGAAATGTTACCTTCGTAGTATTGGAAACTAAAAACAATAATAAGTAATTTGAGTGTGCGTTCTGTCGAATACGCTACCTAAAGAGTTCTGGTAACATTAAATACATATTACTAGTATTCTTGTTCACAACTACTTTCCACCTCCTAAGCTAAACGTTTATATTAGGAGTGGCCTCACGTCGGTAGTGTAATGGGTGAGGTTCTAACCCACAAGGAATTGATCGCAAATCCAAATCCTCACCCTTAACACTACAGCTGTTTTTATCTTTATTGTTTGTAACCACTAAATTAATTCGTATGAAATTTGGAACGCAGATAGATGATATCTTGAATTAACACAGGAAAATTCAGGTGAGCGAATCAGTGAGCTCTGTTAACTGTGTTAACACAATAATCCAATCAGTTGGCATGAATTGAATTCTCATGTATTTATTAGCTATTAGCACAATCTTTATTCAAATCTTGCGATCATGGGGGATCTCATGCCGCTTCAATCGGTTGTGTGAGACACTTCTTTTACCCTATAGCTTTGAAGAAAGTGGATTGATTTGATATTTTAGTTTGGTTGCTTTTATTGTGTTTAACAATCTCTTGTGTGATTGAGCTGATATTTAGAACAACATGTATGTATTTGCTGCTTTCATAGTAAGGTATGTTTAGCATGGTTTTGCTCTGAAATCTTTCCAGAATCTATTACTCTCTTCTACAAACAGTTCCCCACCGTTGAATCCCGTAGGCCCTTATTGGTTTTAGTACAGTGTTGTATACTATTTTTTTGCTTTCGACAGACATAACTTAGGACCTATCAGCCAGTACATCGATCTGAAGTTTGTATCCAGCTATTTACGCTTGGTCCATTGCTTATTTGCATATGCTTTTTTTAGATATGCACATAAGGTGAGTACATTCTTCGATGCTTATTTGGCTCTGTGAAATGTTTTTGATTATTAAGAAATCCAGCATTCCAGCATCCTTTTTGGATCTGCAAGCTAATATGTGGGTGCACCGTGTGTAGCGCAATAAAGATTGAGGTCATTCGTAGCTAATTAGAGTTGATGACCTCATGGTGTGGTTAGTCTAACATGTTTTGCGTTCCCACCACAAATGTATCTGTTGCCCTGTGTTATTTTGGTATTGGTATTGGTATAGGGCTCTGTTTCCGCATTTAGACTCATAGACGGTCCATTATGCGTTCGGATAAGCTGACTAGTTGAGCCAGGCTAGCGCCTTCCAGAAGCACAGAAGCCTCCTGGGGCGTTCACAGGCTTCTAGGAGCGACCTCGCACCCGCGAGGATACTTGCCCGTTGTGTGGTCACTCCCTCGCACTCCAGGATAACGTGGGCGGCCGTTTCCTCCGCGTTAAGACATCCTCGCCGACAGACAGTTTTCTATGCAGAGGATGTCTCAACCATTAGGTGAATAGGTGCCGGTTTACCAGACCTAACACCGAACCTTAAGGAACGCCTCTATTTATAGAAAATAATTTTGATTTATGAATTTGTTTTCCGAGTATTATTGACTATTTTTCAAATTTCGTTGCTAGAGTTGGTTGCTTTACTGATTTGATTTGTAATCTTTTTTTTTGGCAAATCTTATAACTTTTTTATAAATTTTAAAATACCGAGCACGTTATTCTAGTGTTGATGAGTCGCATTCCGCTTTATTAATAAAATTTAGTACCCACTTTTCTATTCATTTTCTTTTTTTTTTATGTAGATGAGTGTAATTTTTCTTTACTAATAAATGTGTTAATACCTAAATTCCAGTCATGCTCTAAAATTGTTTTTCTGAATGATTTACTATTTTTTTCAGTTTATAATCGTTTGTTTGTGTACCTAAAATGGACACATTCTTTTGTAGAAGTAATCTTTATTAGATGTGCTGAACAGAAAAGAGCGGCGTGACCATATGCTAATCCATTGTGGTCAATGTCCACAGAGTTTATATTTTTATTGTAAGTGTTGGTTAATATATTATCCATGCATGATTCAGAGTTATTATGCAGAAATGTAACTGAGAATAGAATGTTAAATTCAGCATAGCAGGTTAACAAAGCAAAAAATTAAACATACTTACTTTTTTATATAAATCACTAGTACAATACCTTTATCAATGTCTTTTGGCTTATGCTCTACTATTATTTTTGTGTTCACAAATTTCACATTTAGATACTTTATTTCTGAAATAGTAATTAAAAGATGATTTTGAGGTTTGATTTTGAAATAAAATAGAAATTGTACAATACATTCAATTTGATATTCAGATTAAACTGTTAATATACATGATCATGATTTCAGCCATAGGACCACTCTTGGACATAAGCCTCCCTTAATGATTTCCAAGAAAACGCATGTAATAAAATAAATATAAAATCTGGTCACCACAGAAGTTGCACTAGTTCAGTACACAGTATATAATACACCGATGAGTCAATGTTCTTCTAGAAGCCGCATGTCTGTTCCATAGTTTACTAGGACGCAGAAATGATTCCTTTAAAATATCATCGTTCTACTACCCAACTAAAGAAGTTATGTCAAAAAGAATACTTTAATGAAGGTACCTCCTTCTCAATGTCAGGTCAGATGTCTTCTGACTTGTGAGTTGCTACTTTTTTTCGTACTCTAGTTTAAGAGGTCGTCAAAAAAATAATATCTTACTTGAGTAAATAACATCAGAAATAAAATCCATCTGAGCAGTTTGTAGGTCTGCTAATAGGTCCAGTTGGTCTTTTCTATTCAAACAAAGTTTGGATGAAGACCATTTTGCCCAAGTTGACCAGATTGATGATATCCAGTTTAAGACTGATATCACTAGAAAAGATAATGTTAACAGATATAGATGCAGTGTTACATAACACTTCATTGATAGAAAATTATTTATCACTTAGGTATAGTATTACACATAAGCGCTAGAGAGGTCTTGGGACTTATAAGCCAAATACTTGCGTCCTTATACCAGTGATGCAAGGTGACGCTTGGCCGTGGGCTGAGGCTTTTGCTTAACGAAATCAAAGACCAAAGGTCCACCAGGTATTCATGACTGTGTGGAAAGAAAGACTTGGGTGGCCGAGCGCAGGGCACGCCACGATTCTGGCGGTAAGGCCCGTCATGGCGGAATGGCTAGAGAGGCGTTATGGCAGACTCTCTTACCGGCTTTCTCACCCTTATCGGCACACCGTGTGGTTTTAGTTGGTTCGCTTCCGATATAAAACTTCGTCGACGGCTTGGTGAGGTAATACCCGAGGGGGTTCCCAGATCCTATGCTGCTCCTAAATGCGAATGTGAGTTGGTTTGTGTATTGCGTACTCTTATCAGCTCAATCGATCATCATGAAATTTTTTATAGGTACACGTCAAGCATACAAAAATAATATAGGGAACCTTACATCTAGAAAAAAATAGGACAACTGCGACTCTGACTCGCTAACCGAGGGTTGCATAAAAACTTGTCTGTAGATAGTTCGTCCAATCTCGGAAATCGACTAGTATATATAAGATCCGGTAATGTCCCATGAGTGATAAAAGCAAAAACACACCACGCAATGTTCAGAAGATGACGACAAAAATGATCGATCTGAACGAATATCTTTTTAAGTATTCAGAAGTACCTGGTTGTTCCCGTGTTTTCGTCTGTACTGTAAGTGAGAGGCCTTTGATCTGAAGCATGGAGTCACCTTTAGAATACTTTGTCCATGGCATTCTGACTGATATGTCTTCTATGTTCCCTTTTTTTATTATTAGGGGACATTTTTCTTTATCTCCTAATTTGTTAAGTTCCTGAAATATTTAATAATAATCAGCCGATAGTCACTTCACATTGGTATCATTACCGTACTCATCTGTTAAAAGCGCCAGTGGCATTCAATCTATATATAAAAATCAATGTGTATGTTCCCTACGGACTTCAAGAAGGCTAAACCGATTTGATGAATTTTTTAGGCCGTCTTCTGATTAGCCCAGCGGGTGTTCCTGTGTTGTTTAGTAGCGATCGGCTCAACAGAATTTTCTTTTTGGCAATTTTTGCTGTCCTTCAAAAAAAGTTTTAAAAATCAGAAAAAGTTGATGAGACACTCGTTTTTTTTTTTCTTTTATGGTATAGGGGGCAAACGGGCAGACGGGTCACCTGATGGTAAATTACTACCGCAGCCCACGGGCACCTGTAACTCAAGTCACAAGTGCGTTGCCGCCCTTTAATATAGGATAGATATAGATAGAGTAGGGGAAGAGGGGGAGAGGGGGAAGAGCGGAAAGATGGGAGAGGGAGATCAGAGGGGAGGAGGGGGGGAGAGAGAAGGGTTAGGGCCTCCGGTAATCTCACTTACGCGGCGAAAAACAATTCAAGCATTGTTTCCCTGCCAGTTTTTTGTGAGGCCGTGGTATCGAGCGGAGTCGAGCCGGCCCATACGTGCCGAATCATGGCTCTCCCACGTAAGCGTTGAGCTGAACTAAATATGGAATTCATATTGACAAAGCAATCAAAAAAACGTTGGGAGATAATCCTAACAATTTTTGAAAAGACACATTAATTAATAGAAAGGTTAAAGAAGGCATTGTACAGCCAAATTTACATCTAGAATGTATTGGATCTTCAGAAGAAAAACCCAAAAGTAGAAGTAAATCTTCTCTGAATATATTTCTAGAATTAAACAGTTTTGCTGTTTTAGACTGA
The DNA here is from genome assembly GCA_963859945.1 of Euplagia quadripunctaria. Classification (NCBI taxonomy): domain Eukaryota; kingdom Metazoa; phylum Arthropoda; class Insecta; order Lepidoptera; family Erebidae; genus Euplagia; species Euplagia quadripunctaria. The sequence continues at coordinate 1,301,420 of OY982565.1, read as the reverse complement.
ACACTATTCTCTCCTGGTGTAAAGAGATGAATCTTTATATTTTATATTGTTTCGCTACTGCTCATATTCAAACAAAGCTCTGCTGCAGTTCTTTAGAATAGAAGGCATTTCATTTCCAGGAAAGCCCTTTCTTTGCTTTTGTTTTCGTAAAAAATACGCAATAATATAAATATAAATCTTAATATAATATATTTAGTTAATAATATCTTTACTTTCGTTACAACAGCTTTAAGTACAATGTATTGCCACTAGAAAAAATATTTTTTGCTGAAAATTTCTAAAATTATGCCAGAAATGCTGTAACTTCATCGAATATATAGCTGTGCTATTGAAAGAAACTGCTCCTACTTCTGCTACTGAATTAAAAATAATGAATACAAAGCTTTGCATTTATTTTGGCACTATAAGAAATAGCTACTAAAAGAAAGAACATTTGTCTTTACTACTTTATGGTTAGAATAAGTTTAGTAGGTGACAAAGGTACGCTGCTTTGCGTCTGTAACAACACATTTCTTTGGTGGTATTAAAAACAGTTACTAAAAGATACACTTCCCTTTGCTCTTACAAGAAATACTAACTTACTATGTGATAAAACTACGCTGCAACTGTAAAGAATAGACTTTACTACACTTAGTTCCGTAACTGTACATAACATAAACTTACACCACACTTAAGAATTACATCACACACTGTCCCAGTACCGTTGTAGAAGTTCACACTGAGCTGATCCAACGTGATCTTCTCTAAGAAATTACCGAGATAGTATTCTATTAAACTCCTGATTGTTTTCAATTTGATTAATTCGCAGTGTGGTGTGTACCATGGAAGACACCAGACCATTTTTAGCTTAAAACCGTGAACATTTGTACGCGGTGATGGTGAAATTTTATTGCAGTAGGTCCATAATTTGTCAATAATTTACTATTCGTAATCGGAATTTGGTCTGTTGTGATTGATTATGACATTTATAATAATATAGACAGATGATATAAATAAAGGTCTGTACTGAATAGACATCAATATACCGTCACCATTGACAACTTTTTGGATAAGTAACTACTGACTAGGCTAGGTCCACTCCGCACTTCAGGTATAAAGCTACAAGTACGCTGCGGATGTGACTAATCGTGCCAAAAATTCAGTGGGCTACCGCGCGCCGGCGGGGTCGCACGTTAGTTAGTTACTAATTTAGATAGGTACTAATTAACTCGATATTCACTCATGCGCTGTGTCACGTCATAAGTTCGCATCTAGACTATCGAGTTAATTAGTACCTAGCCTAGGTTTATCTGTTCACAAAAGTAAAGTAATAGCACGAAAGTTACAAAGAATTAAATATTTAGGTTAATTTATTCTAAATGGCTAATTTCTACAGCACACCACCATTTAGAAGAGTAAGATATGTTGACCTTACAATATAAATACAGTACTATGTAGTAACTTTCGTATAAAATAAAGGAGATAAGTTGTTTAGCCAAATATAAGAAAATTTGAATGTGAAAACTAGCTAAGTAAAATCTTCAGGATTATCTACAAAACTTGGCAATCATATAGATCTCAATTCTTTTGTCGGCGTATTTGATAACCACGTATATTCTTAATTTTGAACTTGGCTCCCATTTTCATTTTTTCATTTATGTTTTTGATGGGATAAGAGTTACGCGATAGAAAGAGATGCAACTTCTAGGTGAATATATATTATACAGGTAATTAGCGCTGTGCCACTTGAATTGTAACTTTATTGTGTCGAAGCAAGAGTCGCTATTTTTTTAAATGATTTTGCGGTGTGAGACTTTTGTCTCTGTACTATTATATATTCTGTGCTGACTGATCCAAATCTGCATCGCACATTAAAAGTTCTAACGTATATAAATAACATATACCATATCCCATTCCTCCACAAACTCGCAGGCTTTTCAAACGAAACCTTTATTTTTTAACCGACTTCAAAAAAGGAGGAGGTTCTCAATTCGACTGTATGTCTTTTTTTATGTTTGTTACCTCAGAACTTTTGACTGGGTAAACCGATTTTGATGATTCTTTTTTTATTTAAAGGCTGGTGTTTCCCGTGTGGTCCATTTCAATTTGGTCCAGTTCTGACAATGGCATCCATGAGAAAACCATATATAAGTCTTTCATGGAATAGTTTTCTTTGTTGAAGTCGGTTTTTTTTTTTAAAGAATTATTATGCAAGGTATTTATACGATTGTTTATTTATCACAAACTTTTGACGGTCCGCTTGAAACATATATCATCATAACTATGAATGCGACAATACAATATAAAGTTGCGTTTACCAATCCAGGAATGGATGCTTAAATACTGTTAGACTACCCTCTCACAAAATACAGTAGTTTAAATACGTAGGGTATGTATTTGAATCATGAAAAAGATAAATACAGCGAGATATGATTTAAATTTCGAACATATTTATATTTGACTAGCAGCGCCCCGTGGTTTCACCCGCGTAAGTCCCGATCCCGTGGGAATATCGTAATAAAAAGTAACCTATGCGTTAATCCAGGTCTCCAGCTGTCTACATACCAAGTTTCATCGCAATCGATTTAGTGGTTTTTGCGTGAAAGAGTAACAAACATCCATCCATCCATCCATCCAAACTTTCACATGTATAATATGTGTAATTATCTTGCCAGCTTCTGACCGCGGTTTCGCTGCCATTAAAGTTATTTTTTCATAGAAGGAACAGTAGTTTTTTTTTTCTTAATAAAAGATACCTATGTTCTTTTCTGTATCAATGACACCTTACACAGGCAAAATTTCAGGATTATCGGTCGAATAATTAGGGTGTGAAAGCATAACAAGGAAATAAACTCACCCACCATTTAAAATATTAGTTAGGATTGGAAGTTATCTGTGCTCCGCAATGCAGTGCAAGTTGTAACTCAATGCAACTCTGCTTTTAAGAGACGTTTAAAGTACCCTACAAATCTGCGATCAACGTATTTAACCAGACAATTTTTTTTTTGTTTTATAACATTACTTATGGATGCACTCTGTGCCTAGCAAGTGTCTCTAACATTATCTATAACAAACGATATATCTTATTATTTATTGTAACCTTTTGTAAAAGATCATATACAAATAATAAGGGAAGCATTTATTTATATTAATATTATAAATGTGAAAGTTTGAATGGATGTATGGATGGATGGATGTATGTTACTCTTTCACGCAAAAACCACGGAACCGATTGCGATGGAACTTGGTATGTAGATAGCTGGAGACCTGGATTAACGCATAGGCTACGTTTTATCCCGGTATTCCCATATCCCGGATCGGAACATACGCGGGTGAAACCGCCGGGCGCTGCTAGTTTATACTAAATTTAAAAAATATATGTTTTTGGTTTTTTCTGGTTCGGTATAATGAATAGAGAGCTTAAGAAATTACGTGCCGTGTCACTCAGTTGTCAAGATAAAGAACTTGATTTGAAAATTTTAATGTAATATTTTGCAAAGACTTCTATTTCAACCATAAACTTAATATACTAACGTAATTTCAACTTGTGATTGAACTGACCCATCATAGAAGTAGTTTTATCATAAACTAAAAGGTTTACCATTATTATATATTATGTAGCAAGAAAGGTATTTAATTACAACGAATTAAAGAGTTCTTCATACATTCTATAGACAATTTCAGGCAAAAAATCTAGGCACTCTTAGGTTTATTTTTTGCAAATGAGCAACTACATCATGACCTAAAAATGAACAAAGTCAGGCAGGAAATTTCCGGCACACCCAAACAAATTCGCGAAATTCTTGATAGAAGAAAAGAAGAAAATCAGATTAGTGAAAGCAGTAAAAAATAAAGTAGGATGTGGCATAGTTCCTTTACCGAAAACGCCAAAAGTACAAGCCAAACATAGCAATGCATGTCCCAGCAGATAAAATATAAAACGTGTACCTATTTTGTTACTTACGACCCTCTTTATCAAGTATTTTAATCACAACTAAGGAGCTTACGACTCATACCGTAAACAACTCAGACGCCTTACAACAAAAGACAAGTTCCAAATTAGGTATTTAACCGACAATCACCAAGGTCTATTCGTGTTAATTCCAAATTCCTGTTTACAATTAGCGGCTTTTGGAATAAGCCTGGCATATACGAGCTTTTAACAAGATGGCTCTACATCTAGGTATATTGTGTAGTGAATGTATCGTTAATGCATCGTGTGGAATAAAACCATTAGACGGATCGTTGCACCCTGTAGATCGAAACGTTTTGTTGCTTTTCAAGAGTGTAATGTACCAGATATCGGCAGATATTATTATTTTATATAATTACACACTTATGAAAGAAAGGTCTGATGAATGTGGAGGGGAGGCGAGCTGTATGCATAGACTTATAATATTATAATTGAATATTTTTGGCTGTATGTCAGGATTGAGGCAAATGGCATTCGGTCGTATCTGCCTACCTAATAAAGCGTGTTCATCCTCGAGGGAGATGGTAGGCATAACTTTTATACTTACATTATGCCAACAATAATTTTGGTCCTTCGTAATAAACAGCGAATTTATTATAGTCCACAATGCTAGACTCTATACTGGTACAGTAAATTTCCTGACAGTAAAACAAATACCTACATTCCATGCTGGAGAATCAAATCCAGGACCTCAGAATCGCATGCACACATGACCACAAATTAAATTGAAAATAATAATAGTAGTAGAAACATTAACCACAAAAAACCACAGATAGTAAAACAAATGTAAATATCAAAGGGCGCTCGGTTTTAAACTATCTTATATAAGCGACTCATCTCCAGAAAAGTTCCAGAATACGGACTTTGTAAAAAAGTTCGCAAAGTGCTTCAGAGAATTGACCCTAAAGTAAAGAACATAATAAATTCGGAAACTTAAAACATATTCAAATGAACCCGCTGAAACACGCATAAAACGTGTCGAAATCCTTAGGGCCACATCCGTGAGGGTCCCGGTGGGATCGAAAATATCGCCGTTGACATTAGCATATGAATTCTGAGAGTGTAATAAAGGAATAATATGCAAATAAACCGTTGAGTTAGTGGAATGCCGCTGAGCAATAAAACGCCTGTTGTGGACCGTTATGATTACGAAGTGTTCACATAAATCTAGACCTCACTTTATTGGCGCGAAGGGTATACTTCTGTTTTGTACTGAAACGTTAAACTTCATTAGAATTTCATGTTTGGTTTGTTATTTGCACTTTGATTGTGAAAATGGAAATCACGGATCGCGCTGCAAGGTGTTAATTTCTTGTCACAATTGTTCTGGTAGTATTCGGCTTCCACTCAGGAATATTACGAGGTAATGCAGAAGGGCTGCTATACAGGTGATTAAGTAAGAATGTTTGTGCTTTTTGAAGCACAAACACTTACTTCTTACTGCCTCATTGATTTTGTGCCTATACGATGGTCTCTTGGAAAAACCATAGCTGGAACAGCGTCTCAAGATTTAATCCTCTACGGGAAGAAATTCTTTTCGCACGTAGTATCGTTGCCGTGTAAATCTGCAATGCTGACAACAGCCAGGGTAACCCTATATAATTATTGATAATCGTTAGGGATTTACATGACCCTTTAGGATTTATTAAATCATTTATTATTTATTAAATTATTTATATTCCATATATATATTTATATATAATTTAATATATTTATTACTCTTATTACGTGGTAGAACCATGCTTCGGCACGTATGGGACGGCTCGACTCCACTCGATACCACGGCCTCACAGAAAACCGGCAGTGAAGCATTGCATTTCGCCGCGTGAGTGAGGTTACCGGAGGCCCTAACCCTTCCTTCTCCCCTATTCCCGTCCTTTCCCTCTCCCCCTCTTCCCATTCTACCCCCCCCCCCTCTCCCCTCTTCTCCTACTCCCACCTTAAAGGGCGGCAACGCACTTGTGACTCTCGAGTTACAGGTGCCCATGGGCGGCGGTAGTCATTTACCATCAGGTGACCAGTCTGCTCGTTCGCCCCCTACACGCCTAATTGTTTTTGTTTACATCCAGGATCATGTATTTTTATAGTAAACTTCGCTTAGTCACCTATTCAAACAGAATGCACTTATTCTTAGGAATGTACTTACAAAAAAAAAAAGATTTTTTTAACTTAAATGAAACATTTAAAAATTAAACTACCGCCGTATACATACACGATATTTATTACCACTGAAATTTACTAAAATTAAGGTATATAACATAATTTCTTTTACATTTAAATTCGCCCAGGTAATACAAAGCTTTGAAGCATAAAACACAAAAACAGCTCAAACGCGTCCAATTAAAAAAGGCCCCTTTTGTAAAATCTGTAGTTCTAACACAAGCGCCGTTTAACTTTGTCGTATGTTTGGCTGTAGGGGGCGTTGGTGCGTGAAATTGGGCCGTCCAGGGCGGCACGCTGCCTCATAAAACACAGCTGACATGTAATGATTAATCACATAATATGACTGTCCCAGCTAGATTGCTGACCAATAAATGCGTATCTTTTTATCGCTTGATTGATCAGGCGTAATAACATAATGAGAGGAACAGTTTCTTTTAGTGATCGATATTTTAAACTGTCAATGATCCTCATACCACGTAAAAACCTGTCATCTATCTTTTCAGACGCATGTTAACACTTTTTTGACGTTTGAAAACCGTCTCTTACCATTTCAAAATGTCAGGAAAAAGTAGTATTTAAAAATCTCAGAACTTTTGATTATATATCAGATATTCCGAATTATATTAAATCCTTTTACAAACATAACAAGCAATGCATATAAAATGTCTAAACTGAAATCTGTGAACACTGAATCTGAAATCACATGCGTATTCATAATAGTTATATAGAATATCGTGTGAGATTAAAGGAAATATCTTCTTACAATTGAACCGTGTCAGTGGAGTAATGTGTAGTCCTGAGTTCAATTCAATAAAAAAATAGTTTATCGGAATCCCTTAGTTCCAAATTGCCATGTGTAATACATGATGCACGATGCACGATTAACCGACGACCTGAAGAAGGTGACTGACAGCGAATGGATGTGGACCGAGGACCTGGATAGTTGGCGCTCCTTGGGGGAGGCTTTCGTCCATCAGGGGACGGCGATAGGCTGATAATGAATCATCATTCCGAATCATCATCATAACTCACGGCCACCATAGGTAAGTAATACATCAGTATTACTTACTAAAGTAAACTCGAATTACTAAACGCGGCTTCAGTTCCTCATGTTTTTTCACCTTCTGCCTTTACTTCACATAACCTCACCGAATTCAGTTTTTACGACTAGCCAACTGATCAAAAAATATTCTCTCCTCTCAAATCAAGTCTCATTTTAAAGAGGTCTCTAATAAAAGTTACCTACCCGAAGCTTTTTTGCGCCAATCGTGTCTTGCTTCAGCTAGAAACTTTTTCGTTTGCATATTTATTACTTTTTAATTTTATCGGGGTTGATAGCCACGGAGTTCCATATTTAACGGTGTACTTAATTAAAAGTTTCTTTCATTTTAGTTCATCTTTATAACACTATGCGGTACTTATTCCCTCTCTAACTTTCACCAAGATATAGATATATAGCCTCATTCAACTTAAGATGTAATTAGTCTGATTCTATCTGATAAGTAATACCTATCGCCAGAGTTTTGCTAGTTTAAACGGCACTGGTCACCGCTGCCCATTAGACGAGCTATGTGATTAACGCTATCTATCACAACATGAGCATGATGATTTGTTCTGTGTCTGGGTGTAATTTATCTATAATATGTATGTATTTATTGAATATATAAGTATGTTTATCAGCAGTCTGGTTACCATAGTACAGGCTCTCCCTAGTTTGGAATCAGGCAGCCAAGTATCAGATGTGTCAAGTTATTATCACTATAGAGGATAAAACAAAGTCGCTTCCTGCTGTCCGTCTGTCCCTACGTATGCTTAGATTTTTAAAACTACGCAACGGAATGTTATGCGGTTTTTTTAATAGATAGAGTGATTCAAGAGGTAGGTTTATATGTATAATACATGCATAATATAGTAGAGAAACACTGATAACTTTAGAGGTTTCTAATGTGATGTCGAAAATAAACACATTTTTTTTTGAGTTTACATTGCAAACGCTGGCTGAACCCTACGAGATAGATCAAAATAATGTACCACAGTATTGTACACCTTAAAAAGGTCTACAAAAAAGTCCGCGATGGTATATGTCTATCTCTTAGGGATAACCCACAATAACCATTTTTTATCCTTTATTTTTTACGAGAAATAATGGCTTAATTACGAAGCAATTTTGAGCAATACAGCATTAATCCTTATCCAATTAAGTACCTTAAATACATTGTGCATTTAATATAGATCAAAATGGCCCTTGACAGCATGTAATTCCAATGAAAATTTTCGAAGATATTACAGATTTAAAATGCAGGGACATAGCGGTACCGGCCAGAGGGCTGGACAATTTCCGGTAAAGATATCTTTTGCAAAGACCATTAATAAATCGCAGTAGTATATTTAGTATCATCATTGCACCCGTGCGAAGCCGGGGCGGGTCGCTAGTTATATAATAATTTAAATTATTATAAAATTTGGCTTTGCTTAGTTTGAGTCTGGAACGCGCAGTGTAATATTATTATCAAAACAAAGCATTATTTATGAAGGGAGGAATTTGGAATATTTATTTGAAATGTATTTTTTTAAATACTCCTCGATATTCTATAAATTAATGTTGTAAAAGTCTACGTATAAGCCTAAATCTTTACTAATTTAGCAACGAGTTAATTTCGTCGTAAATACGAAATCTTCATCAATGTCTTGAACAGTTCCGCTGAGCTCACCCTTTTAAATTGCTGGCGTGAGGATATTAGTCTTGATTACGTATCTCGGGAAGATAAGGTGCTCCATTTGTCTTTAGGTCCTTAACTTGTATTTACAGTTTACGAGCTCATGATACCCCTAAAGGGGTCTTAGAAGTATGGGGAAAATGTTCTGTTTAACCTTAGATAAAAATGTTTACCATATATGACTTTGTGATTTGATAACTTTTAGTTAAGAATTATATATTTTTATTTATAACTATTTCGCTCGCTAAAGATTTATTTTTCTGTCCCTTGGAGACAGTATTTTTTTCTGGCTAAACTGCAAGACGACGTGTAAGCGTGATTTGTGTGTTTAAAGGTTTTAGTAGTTTAGGCGTGAAAGGGTAACAAACAAACAAACACTACCAAACGACAACCAGTAGTGTGGTGGGAATTTATTTCCCTTCTGCACTACTGACCAGTGGTGTCGTGGGTAATTTAAGAACGGTCTTACATTTTTCAATAGAACTTTAATTACTAGCTTATTAACTAATTGATATCGTAAACTAAGGTACCTATGCCATTGGAAAATAATATAATAAGATAATTATTATTATTATTCTCTTTATTCATCTTTTATCATATAAATGACATTTTTAAATATGTACATAAAAAAAAATATATATATATATATATATATATAAAAAAAGTAGTAGATCACCGACATCGACACAGGGAACAAGATACCGATGGCTAGGGCTCCAAAGACAGGAACCTCCTCACTATACGGGCCGTGTCGAGAAGAACTGCCTTCTGCATTAGTCCCTTGATCCAGCCGTCTAATGCGAGCCTCTTAAGGTGTTGATCGAGGCTCTTGGCTATTAATCCATGAGCAGATATGACATATTATTATTATTATTGTGTTAGTTACTGCAAAGGTTAGATTAATTTTATTAATGCATCCATTATTGTTCCTAAATTTAAATATGTCTTTGTGTGATGTACAGCAAGAGGTAGGTGAAAAAAGGGTTTAAAACAGATGAGTAAACCATAATAGTTTTTTTTTTTTACATTATAGGGGGCAAACGAGCAGACGGGTCACCTGATGGAAAGTGACTACCGTCGCCCATGGACAACTGCAACTCAAGAGTCACAAGTGCGTTGCTGGCCTTTGAGATAGGAGTACGCTCTTTCCTTGAAGGTTTGAAGGTCGTATCGGTCCGGAAATACCGCAGGCGACAATTTGTACCAAAGATTGGTTGTGCGAGGCAAAAAACTTCTAGAGAATAGTTTTTAAAAATAAGTATATCTAACTTATGGACATACCATAAAGTGGAACGAGTAAATGTATGTAGAATAGAATCACTTGAGACGGCCGGTTCGATTTCCGAGCGGAGTAGGTTTGCATACTGGCGCCCCCGAGTGACTTCGACTCTAGTGGACTAATGCATTTGTGATTGCACAACCATTGTCGAGTAATATGCCAATTTTGAATCGTGTCCTCCAACTTTACCCTCTCCACTTAACCTTACCCAATAACCAATACGTATGCGTTTACGTTACCTTGATATGTACATAACATTATTCTGTTCTGTGTGTGTTCAAATTGGGCAACTAGTTTAGGTGTCTGTAATTTTTTTTTTCAAAAAACTACGTAAAGCTACAGATGACCGCGATCGTAGACCGTAGAAACTAATTTGTCGGTCAGTTGGTTCCGTCGTTGAAAAATATTAATGCAATTAAGTCCTGAATTACCTATATAAATCTAATAATTATATTAGTACGTGAAGAGAATTCTTTGTACCCCTTTTTAAGAAAACTTCGCCAACGAGGTAACGTAAATTTTTTAATATTTACAGTTTATATATGGAAGAAGTGCAGAAAGCTGAAAATTTTAAACAATATGTCTTACAACTTTAAAAATTACGTGAAAATGGCTTAATTAAATTACACGCGTCCAGTATATGTGCTTACCTGTCACGGTAAGTAAGTCTATACAGTGAGAGCTCAAGTTATACCGGCCAATGAAAAAACAATGGTTGAAATTCGACACACGACATCTCTAGTAATCTAAATAGCTGATGCCATAGACGTTGTCCTTTCAAAATTCCAATAAACTTGTTTTAATTTTACTTTTCTAATTTTTCTTTTAACATAAAAAAAAAGAATTAGTCAAATCGGTTCAGCAGTTCTCAAGTGATGCGCTTAACAACAGACAGCATTTTTTATTTTTAACACGCTTCCGTTAGCTTCACTTGTAACTTTCGTGGAAGAGCCATGCTACGGCATGTATGAGCCGGCTCGACCGGAGTGACACCACGGCCTCACAGAAAACCGGCAGTGAAGCAATGGTTGCATTGTTTTTCGCCGAGTGAGTGAGGTTACCGGAGGCCCTAGCAATTCCCTCTCCCTCTCTTTTCCCCTACTCGCACCTTAAAGGCTGGCAATGCACTTATGACTCTTGAGTTGCAGGTGCATATGGGCAGCGGTAGTCATTTACCATCAGGTGGCCTGTCTACTCGTTTGTCCACTGTCCCATAAAAAAAAATTGCTAATCAAAATTGGAAGTTAATTTTAACTCACTTCTAATTGTCGTATATCGAACTGAAACTGTGTTTCTAGTTATAGGTAGTTTGGATGACAATACTATAATTGGGCATCTTGGAGCTGATCTGATGATGGAGCCAGGAGGTGGATAGTGGAGCTCTTGTTTACTTTTTAATTTGTTTGCCATTAAAGAGTGTTTTTATTTTATTTTACTAAGTCATAATTATTTATATAGATACTGGCAGCGCCCCACGGTTTCACCCGCGTAAGTCCTGATCCCGTGGGAATATTGGGATAAAAAGTAGCCTATGCGTTAATCCAGGTCTCCAGCTATCTATGTACCAAGTTTCATCGCAATCGGTTCAGTGGTTTTTGCGTGAAAGAGTAACAAACATCCATCCATCCATCGATCCAAACTTTTACATTTATAATATTAGTGGGATGCTTAGAGTCGTGATAGTTTTAAAGCGAATAGGTAATTACTCTGCAACACTTCAAAACTTTGATCGATTTAAAAAGACTTACAAGATTTATAAAGTCTTTCGCTTACAGCGAAGCAATTGTTGGAACAAAACAACAAGTTGGTCCGTTAATGCGGAATAAATTGTCAATTTGTTCGTCGACACCGCCCCCGGCATTATTTCCTGATACACAGTTATATTGCTAATACTACAGGACGTTTCTTTAAAAAGTTATACAAGCAATAAACGAGATAATCAGAAGTTTTGGCTTGTAACCCCGCCTTGTTATCGCATTGTGGCGTCTCTAATCAAGTTCTAACGAGGTGGTTGAGGCCGCGGGGATTGTACACTGTTGCAACTTTATGCTTCGATTGTTTACTTTAAATAGAGTGGAATATTGAAGAAATTGGAATAGAAGAGGTTGGAATATTACGTTTAAAACATCTCTTAAACATGCAATTAACTAAACAAATACTTTTTGACGTTGAAAAATGTAATAGCAAATATTTGTTTTAATTAGGGTTCCGTACCTAGAAAGGAAAAAACGGAACCCTTATAGGATCACTTTGTTGTCCGTCCGTCTGAACGTCTGTCGGTTGTCCTATTTATAAGGCGTTGACGACTTTAATAAAATACTCAGTCACTCGTAGTTTGTTAATCCTTTTGGGGGTTTTCTAACTAACCTGCTGGTCATCAGAAATACAATACTACGTTATAACCTATAAGAGCTAAGAGCTATTTATCAGATGCGTAGCTACATTATGAAAGGAAATCATCAGAAAGTGAAATGTTGTAAACTATATGATGCAGAAGATATAACAATAAAATTTGAGACTTTTTAAATTGGTCGGTTGATGATTAGTGGTATTCATCAACCGACCAATTTAAAAAGTAAAAAAGAGTTCCCCTATCCACATCCTGGCTTCATCATCAGACTACTTACTAAACCCAATCCAATGGACTCGTGAAAACGAATCATATGAGCCCAAACTCGAGTGGTTAACTAATAGCCACTGAAGAGTTCCGCTGCACACCTCCTGTGTCCATTTTGAGATCAGCTCAAAGATACCACCATTATTGTCATCCAAACTACATATACCTACAAAGTTTCGTTATAATTAGACAATTAGAAGTAGTTTTTTTCGTGGGAGAGCTTTGCTTCGGCGCGTATGGGATGCCTCGAACTAGAGTGATTCCACAGCCTCACAGAAAACCGGCAGTAAAGCAATGTTTCATTGCTTTTCGCCGAGTGAGTAAGGTTACCGGAGGCCCTAACCCTTCCCTCCCCTCCCTTTTCCTCCCCCTCTCCCCTTCTTCCACCTTTCCTTTCCTGCCTTAAAGGCCGGCAACGCACTCGTGACTCTTGAGTTGCAGGTGCCCATGGGCGGCGGTAGTTACGTACCATCAGTTGACCCGTCTGCTCGTTTGCCCCCTATACCATAAAAAAAAGAAAAAATAAGGTTAAAATTTACTTCCACGATGTGTTTACATAGTTAGTTTCAAGCGAAGCTAATAAAAGCGTATTAAAAATAGTAACAAACTTGAAAAAAAAGCTAATCAAATCTTTCTAAGGTTTGTATAAAACCTAATTTAAAAAGGATTGCTCAGTAATAAACCTTTCTCCCCCGAAAGTTCAACTTCCATAGTTAAATATAACTTATCGTGATATGTGTATACTCCTTAACAATATTGCCGGTGTAATCAAGTCTTGACGGCGAATAATATGAATCATCCACCGAGAGGGTGGTTTGATATCTTCACAAAATGTCCCACAATTTAAATTGTCTCGCGTCACCTCGCACAAATAACTAACTCGCATAAACTTTGACATCATTATTGTAGTTCTCAAGTCGTTTATGTTTCGTATTAGTCTTCATTTTGAGAAGAATAATGATATGTAAATATCTAATATCACCCTAGCAAACACAGACTTACAGAATTTTATTCAAAGTAAATACCTCCTGAAACCTTACTTTTGGTTTGCAAACTCTTTCTTATTATAAAAAAATTTTAGATTCTTACACAATACACATTGCAGTCTCTTTAGGTTTTCTCTCTTCAGAGCAAAATTAAATATTCTGAAGAGCCGAGTCTGAAGCTAAAGATGCCCAGATTATAACTCAATATTTACAGACAAATCCTTCTTGGCGCAAGCGGTTAGGTTGTGGAATATCTTACCTGTACCTACTGACAAGAAATAACCTATACTTGGTATACTACAGACTTCCTAAAATTAGATCGCGGAGTGATAACTAACGTTTTGGTACAACAATTGCTGTAATTTATTTTACCTGAATGTGGGTTATTTTGCAGCGGCGGTAACGATTACGTTTATGCCATTAGCTTTGATTATATGGCCACTAGGCTAAGGCGTCGGACTGACGATCAAGTGGTTGCTGGTTCGAATCCCACCCAGTACACTAGCGAAGTAACTAACTCCTAACACAAGCATTTAGTTAAGCTAAAAAGGTTAACAAAAATACTAGTAAATTGTGACATGTAGTAGTCAGTTTTACAAAAAATGATGTACAACAAGGAGACAAATCCCACTAATATTATAAATGTGAAAGTTTGGATGGATGGATGGATGGATCTTTGTTACTCTTTCACGCAAAACACACTGAAACGGTTGAGATGAAACTTGGTATGTAGATAGCTGGAGACCTGGATTAACGCATAGGCTACTTTTTATCCCGATATTCCCACGGGATCGGGACTTACGCGGGTGAAGCCACGGGGCGCTGTTAGTTGATAAATAAATAAAAAAATATATAAAACGACGTTCATGTTTCAAGTAGTTGATAGATAAGTCATAAATACAGTGGCAGTTACGATAGAAAAAAAAGTATGTCACACTATCGCTTCTATTAACAAACAATAAATCCCATAAGTCTTTCCAAGTGGTATGATAGTAAATGCAGGGGATAGATGCGCCGATAAAAATGCGAAATCCTCTGGCAATGAAATTGCGTATTGGGGCTCAGACAGGGTGTAATCTGCCTACGGAACCCGACCACTCCCGAGAGTTCTGTGCCGAGCTGCACTGGCGGCATAGACTAGTTAGGTTAAAAAAAAAATATTTTTAGTGCCTATCGTAATGTTTAATGGCTGTTGTAACTTTTGTTGTTGGGAATTCGAACTACTTCCAAAAAATGTAAGCCTCAATGAATTTTAACTGATTCTACATCGGGCTACAAAGATTCACAGAGTAGCATTGTAGTTAAGTATGTTTGTGTTGTAGTGTAGTGTATAGTGCGTGTTTTGCTCAGCAGTATTCGCATGATATGAAGGCATGAGCATGGTTACTTGATCTGATCGAAGGTGTTGGCCCGTGTATAGAGTATAGAGATGCACGCAATGATAGACTTGAAAATCAAGTAAGCTTAAAAATTCCAATGAGAGAGAAGAGAGAATTGAGAGATAAGAAAGAAATAAAAGCGATTGATTTTCTGACGTGTACGTTCAGAAAATCTATATAACCTAAAAAAAAAACCTTCAGAGTTGTTTATTTTTTCTCAGAATTCCTACATTAATATAGTAGCGAAAGTACTTATATCCATCCTATATGATAGTGCAATATTTCTTAAAGTTGGTCGCATCTACCATAACTGAACATCCCATACTCTGTGGCTAGCGCATGGAATCGCGCCAGAACTAAATGAAATTGAAATTAGCTTTCTCTCCCCAGAGCCATTCGCGGAATTCTCCAAAATAAAAGCGTATTATATTTTAAAATACGATCCGAGTCGCCCTCGTAAATGGAAAAGTCAGGAGAACTCACTATCTTCCTAGTTTTTAGATCGGGTAACACTTAAAAGAATATTTTTAAAAATGATTGTAATGCACAATTTGGGATGGATCTGTATTTGTATAATTCCTTCAACCCATCAAATGATGATATCAAAGACACACGTTTACTATGTGTTTTCAAAATAGATACGAGACAGACACTGCGAGGTCCTTATTCAAATATAACAAAAGAAAAGTTATAGGGGTAATGCCATTGGTAGCCTTATCACTTGTGCAAGCTTAACAATTTTATGATTGTGATGGTACGCAAGCATATATTTGCTTTTTTCCACAGAATTAAATGGAACTTACCGCATGGGTAACATTTATCAGAAGACATGACAAGGTCAGAAAACAGGACGGGGCAAGGGAAATATCAGAAGTTATATTATAGCTGATCCGACTATAAGCACAAAGGGCTTATAGGTCCAGAGGCAGAGACAATCGGCTAGCTCTATAAAGCAGTAAGAGTAATTTCATAGATCTTTTTAACTATCTGTCCAAAATTAGGTGAACGTGACGTAGTTTTTCCTACTTCCAATTTTTTTGCCTCCGCGAAATCAGTCATATCTATCTATGGAAATCTTACAGTATCTTCTTCAATCGTTATATCATTGGCTGGATGGTCAATACTAGCTATAACTGGTAAACGGAGATAGAGAATACCTTCTTCTACGATTCTGCAGCACATCGTTACCGTCATCAAAAAACTGTAATAGAATCACACGCTCTCTTGAGCTGGATCACGAACATGAATAATGGTATACCACATTGTGCGCCAAATATTTGTTTAATCCTTAGCATTGAATCCACTTCACATGTAATACTGTCCATCTAAATCAGATTTGGATACATTGAAAAACTCGAATTCATTTGTTACGCGCGACACACTGAATGAAATACGCGATTTGGGACATGTTTGTTCGAACGCTCAAAATTCAGAGGCGCATTCTTGATGAGCGGTGTGGGAAACAGCAGGCCGCGTACTTACCAGAACCTCGCTTGTCGCTCAAACGTGCAAAATTCGAATATTTTAAATATATTATTGTGTGTGTACTGGTATTGGGATGGTTTGTAATGCATTAGTAATGTGTTTTAGCAAAATCATGTTTAGCATGCAATCTTTTGTAGTCACCATACATCGGTACACACATATATACACTCATGCTTGTATACTCGAAGGGTTGGGCAGAGGCGTATTAAACACCCACATTTCACCAACTATATCTTGGTCCCACTCACGTAATGGTAAGCCTATTGGCAATTTCCTCCCGCGAACGCTCAGGCTGTGGAATGAGCTCCTTGCCGAGGTTTTCCCGAGGGGCTACAATATGGGGTTCTTCAAGAAAGGAGTGTACAGGTTTTTAAAATTTCCTTTGCCACCGGCGTGGTATAAATAAACCTTTTCCCTTATCAAGACGATATTTAATCAACGAAAAGACCGGGTTGGCAAGACCCTATCCATCAAAAGGGGAGTGTACTTTCTACCAACCTGTAGGCAGTTCTAACTAGACCTACGTACTTCAAAACTGAGTCCACATTGACAGTAAGCAGTCGTCTGCCATTTGCAAATGTTCGCAACTCCCGCAATTACTCATAGCCCGCAACAAAAGCGGAATCACAGCGAATACGGCGACAATTTTACCGTTGGCCGAGTTCTGACGCGCGCCACATTGATGTCAGACGTTCCGCAACGTTGCGCGACACGGGCACAAAATTATGCAACAATACCCAGACTACTTTGGTATTTTACGAATGGCTACTGATGAATATTTGTATTTTATAAATCTTATTAAGATTGCTAATAAAGTTAGCTATCAATACACAAGCGCAAAAAACAGTATCGTGTAGAGGCGAAACGCGTGTTGGAGTACCTCTTCTCGACTGCGAAATTTAGCGCATTATGGCCTTGGTACCTGCCACACCCAGTAAGCAAGCAGATCTTTATTAAGAGTGATTGGTGTGGTCCCTGTATATGGCAATGCGTTGAGGATTATCGTACTTCATCTGACGATGGATTAATGCCGTGTAACACATAATTCAATTACTTATTTTACAATTCTGTTTACATATATATTGTTATAACAACCAGATCATGATTAATTTTATAAGATTTAGATTCGAAAACCCCAGCAGTCAGTATTTTTCAATGAGCAAACGGGCTTTCGGTAATTACGTTAATCGGTATGTCACTCTAGCGTTGATGACCCTGTAAAAACCTTATTGTACCCTTCATGGGACTCACTTATGAGTAGCTCCCTTTCCACCCTGAAACCAAGCGAGGGAGCTAAA
This sequence comes from Euplagia quadripunctaria, assembly GCA_963859945.1. NCBI lineage: Eukaryota > Metazoa > Arthropoda > Insecta > Lepidoptera > Erebidae > Euplagia > Euplagia quadripunctaria. The sequence goes on along the minus strand of OY982565.1, from coordinate 1,283,544 downwards.
TTTGCAATCAGAACGTCCGTGAAATGCTTTCTGGTTTTAAAATGTGACCATGAACTCCTCGCTAGTAGAAAGGATTCGTTTCATAATACCAAACAGTTATTTAGGTAACAATTAAAAACGCAATTAGTACAATACACATATGTAGTCAATTTCACCTCCTCCTCGCATTGAATAGTCGAAATATATTTTTCTTTTTTTCAAAAACAACTCCAGCATTAGGATTTTTTCCTGTATCGCGGGGGACTTTACATACATGGAAATAACGGACATAAAAACAACCTAGACTCCGGAAACTATTTGTGGATCTCACAAATTTTTGTCCTGTATGGGAATCATACCCACAACACTCGGCACGGCGTAGTGGCGAGGCGACCACTTTAACCATTGCTCTACCCATGCAGTCAAATCAGTTAATACCTACGTGGCGTATCATATTATTCTTGACACAGCGACCGGCCAGTTTCATTTTACCTGCACGGCATCCTAAGAATATTGACAGTGTTCCGATGTTCTTTGCCCTAAACAGTGGATGAACGCACGGACGGACAAAAAGCCCGCCTTAGAGCAAACACACGCCGTTTGCTGACCATACGTGCATCAATTACGTGGATGTTTGAAGTTATTGCGACGGATGTGGCGTTTGTTAGAGTTAGCACAAGTCTGTAGTAAAATGGCTCAATTTTAATTTAGCTAGCATTTTATTAAGAAATTTTTTTAGGAATCACTATTAGACTGAAAATGAACTATAAGGCTCCTTTCACACTAAGTTTAGTTCAGCGTAGTTTAGTTCGATCGAGCCTAAAGTAGGTTGATGCATGACAAATAACGGTCCAGTAACGTCAATTAAAGGTAATACATCAAATGCATTGATTTATATAGCAACAACTTACATGGCGCGATGGCAGACTATTCAACTGTAAGTTCAGGGTTCTATGTAAAAAAACGGACAATTGCAAGTCTGACTCGTGCACCGATGGTTCAGTAAGCAAACGTATATGTCCATCTCGGGAATCAATTCCCGAAGATTTTTGTTACGGCGAGAAACACAGAAACAATTTTTTATGTGATATAACAACAAATTAAACGACTTTAGGTATTTTCTCAAATCGTTTTTTTTATTATTTTTCCGTGATACTAGAAAAATGCCGCATCCAGCCCGGGTGGCGTACACTTGCATCCCACTTCGATACCAGTCACGAGTTAAATTAGTTACATTTTCTGTATTCAGTACGCGCGGTGTTGGTTTTTTCGCTCCCAATGCGCGCAGTCGTGCGTACGCGCCGCTGTATTGCAGGTACAATAGCACCTAATGTTGATTTTTGTGGTTTTTGATCCCTAAACGCTCGTAAAAAAATACATTAAATTAAGTACATTCGTGTGTCATACTAGAAAAAAATTGAGTTTTTTCGCTTCGTAATTTCTCCTCGTAGTATAATATAGTAAATATGAATTATTTTATAACGAAACGCTTAGACACTCTGAAGTTTTACCAATTTCCAGTATTGTAAGTGTAATATTCAACACAGTCTACCTTCAATTAGATTCGTTCAGCTTTAAGATGGAGAAATCAGCATTGAAAGCATAAAACATATTATTATAATAACAACAACGGTGCTAATAAGACAAATGTGCAACACAAATTACCATTTCCTAGTATAGTCCATCTAAAGGTTGCCTGTAAGAGATTGCAGACTGCGATAAGGCCGCCTATTGTACTACTGTTTCTAATGTATTTCTTTTTAATTGTATCCTATTTATGGTGTGCAATGAAGAGTATCTATTTATCTAATGTTTGTTGGTAACGCAGATTTCTGCCGTTTTTTGTAATAGCCATTTTACATAAATAGAGACTGAGTTACGAACTATCGGCGGAACCCATACAAGCTTAAGAAGGAATGGAAACAAAGTAAGATGCTTAGATACGAATATGCCCCTAACTGTCCTGTCCTAAAACCTGTCACCAATTTCGCGCTAATGAAGAAAATAATATTTCATTTAAACCCAGTTTTAAAACGCTATCGATAGATCTATATCTTACTTACCAAAATTGAACTTTTTTATGGTATAGGGGGCAAACAAGCAGACGGGTCACCTGATGGTAAATGACTACCGCCGCCCATGGCCCTCCGCATGGGGAGAGAAGGGTTAGGGCCTCCGGTAATCTCACTCACTCGGCGAAAAGCGACGCAATCATTGCTTCACTGCCGGTTTTCTGTGAGGCCGTGGTATCACACCGGTCGAGCCGGCCCATGCGTGCCGAAGTATGGCTCTCCCACGATTGATAACTTTAAATATTAGTGGCCCGAATTCTGAAATACAGTATCGATTTTTCTAATATCTAACTCTGGACATGGGAGAGTCATGCTTCGGCACGTATGGGACGCTCGATACCACGGTCTCACAGAAAACCGGCAGTGAAGCAATGTTCGCATTGCATTTTGCCGCGTGAGTGAGGTTACCGGAGGCCCTAACCCTTCCCTCTCCCCTATTCCCGTCCTTCCCCTGTCCCCTCTTCCCACTCCTGCCCCCCTCGCCCTTTTCTCCTACTCCCACCTTAAAGGGCGGCAATGCACTTGTAACTCTCGAGTTACATTTACCATCAGGTGACCCGTCAGCTCGTTTGCCCCCTATACCATAAAAAAAAATTAAAACTGGATAGAAAGCCAGCAGTGTATCCCGCTGCTGTTTGCGCTATTCTTCAGTTCTTTGACACTCCCAATATGTTAAAAGCTCCCCTTTTTTCTCTCCTCCTCCCTCCCACATTAGAAATATTCCTGGGGCAACATAAACATTTAAACAACGGACACAAAGAACACCCAGACTCGGGACAAATCTTTGAACCCACAACACTCGGTGCGACGAAGAGGCGAGGTGACCACTTAAACCATTGCGCCATTCGTGCAGTCAATCATGTTTTCTTATAACACTTTTTGAGAAATAAATAATAATACCTTTTTCTTAATAATAATAAGAACTTGACACACCTCACACACGGCCGTCTGATCCCAAACTAGGCAGAGCCTGTACTATGTATATATTGAGTCTATCATAAAGATATCAGGTTTAGCGTACACCTTTAAGTGACAAATATATAGTATTTAGGTACTTGATGCTACTTCGAAACGAAACGAAATACGCACGAGAAAATGCAAGCTTTGGCAATACCTATAACTTATATGAACATCACTTGTTCCTTCTTTTACCGTTGTACCAATGGTATCGCAACCCTCAATATAAAATCATAGAAAAAGAAGCCGAGCTGACAACATGCCAGCTAAGAGCTATGTAGTCACTTATTAAGTTAATTTCCTATGTTACCTGGCGGTTCTGAGTATATCATGCTCGCCGCCGATGGTGGCGTAAGTATGTGTCGGGACGTTCGGCTCTCTTCAATATGGGTCAGCTGGACGATGAGTGACGTGTTTCACGCTCGTGAACGGCCGTTGCTCGGGGCTGGTTATCTCCGGACTGCTATTCAATTACTTAAATATAGTAGTAATTTGCGCGACTGTAGAACAATATGTTACATTGTCCTCGCATTTCACTTATGTAACCAGAAACTTGTTAAAAAATAGTGTCCTAGGAGTTTCTTGCCTGTATGTCCTTCTCCATAGATTCTACATATTGGAATAGAGAACTAACTTCACAACTGTTTTATTCTGCCTGACCCTTACTTCTGACAATTCAAAAATACCTGTAATTGGTTTAATGGAAATAATTGATTTTGATTGTGGTTAAGATACGCTGGTCATATCGCTATCGTCCGATAAGCGCTCACCTGATCGGATATCTTACAAAATCCCTCTCTGTACTTCTTTCTTATCCGTATCTAAGATCTAGGTGAACTATGTCAACGTTGTCGCGAGTCATAACGACAAACTACATTCTTTGAATAATCGCGGTAAAGATTTCATAACGTTATCAGGCAAGGTTCGAGTCAAAGCAGTGGCGTATCTATACTATCTGAGGCCCGCGGCTAATTTATCGGATGGGGCCCTTTCTTAGGTTGCCACCACCACACACATCGATCGATGATAGACTAGATTAGTTTTCGTCGATCAAGAGTTATTACAATACCAATCAATCGATTTTGGTGCTGGCACTCTTAGTGTAATGTACAGTGACCGATTTCAAGACATTGAAATTGTAAACAATTTCTTTCATTGCAAGAAAACGCACAATCTTAATAATTGCATTAAGTAGTTCCGTTTCGAGAACATAGCTGTATGCCTAAGATACTAGAAAAACCTCTTTCGAGCAAACAAAAGGAAACTACGCGCCGAGTAGTCAACCTTCTGACAAGCGAATCCCAACATCATACTCTAACCTTTTTTTAAGTGAAAACTTCTTTGGGCAAGTTGGGCACTTTTTTGAGTGAAAACTTCTTTAGGCACGTTGGGCACTTTTGGTATTGGGAAAAAGCACTGAACTCGCGAGACCGTCACGCTCAGATACCAATATACAGATGTGTTTTTTTTTGTACCTGTGTATGCGGTTAAAATAAATTTGTTTCTTTCTTTCTTTGTTTTCACTTCTGACTGCAGTCATACAACTGACAGTTTCGTTATAACATGAGACACCGCACAGATGGACTTTGATCCAAAACTACGCACAGTCTGTACTATGGTAACCAGACTGCAGACACAGAACATAAGATGGTGCTCAACAGTCAAGAACCACTAGATCAACGCAAACTGCCACAGTGTCGAGTGTTTTGTGTTCGATTCTCACTTGGGGCAAATATTTTTGTGATTCAATGGAGTTTGTTCTGCCTTCATTTGTTAACTATGTAAAAAAAATGGAATGGAAGTCAATTTTAACCTACTTCTATTTGTCGTATCGAAATGAAACTTTATGTGTATGTAGTTTGGATGACAATACTATAATTTAGCATCTTGGAGCTGATCTGATGATGATTTAGCCAGGAGATGGATAGTGGGACTCTTCAGTGGCTACTAGTAAACCCCTCGAGTTTGGGCTCATACGATTCGTTTTGACGACACCAACAGATTAGGCTTAGTATGGTCTGATGACGGAGCCGGGAGGTTGATACTGGAACTCTTTTTTACTCTTTAATTAGGTTCGCTATTAAATCGTTTTTTTTATTTTCTTCACTATATTTTATTTATTTAAAGAAAAACGTCAGGTCAAAGTTGAAACAATTTATTAAAAATAATAACAGTGATCCTACTTGTAACATATAGCACTATTTATACAGATCTAGTAATATACACATTCTTTACAAATGTACAATAAATAAATAATTATTTTACAGAATAAGAAATATTACACACTCAACTTTTTTTTGTATTGACTAGCAGTTCTCACTGTACTAGCAGCTCTGCTCCGCTCCGTAGGGTCGTAGCGTGAACAATCAGACAAAAAACTTGAGGTTTATAATAAGTATACAATTTGTTTACAATAAATTAACATTATAAAGGCTACAAATGATTAACAATAACAATTACAATACTAAGCGATTCAAATAAGAATAGGACTGACCTTGCGCCATATTGTGATGTCATAGCTGTCAATTCGAACAAATCAGGTGAGCAAAACATTTTCGAAACAATTAATTTATTTACAAAAAAAAAACATGAAAAATTGGATCAGATATTTTTTTTCTATTTAAATTATGTGAAAACGGTAAAGGATCCAGTAATGTGACCTGTCATGTTAGGAAAGTCTATACAATGACTATTCAAATTATACTGGTCAATGAAATAAACAAAACATTCAAAACTTAATAAATTATGGTCGAATAGCGACCAACAAGCGATCTCTGGTTATTTTTTAAATTATGAAATCAATAGATCCGGTAATACCTACTACATAAAAAAATTAAATAAAAATATAATGCAAATTAGTTTTGTGTGCAAGCCGTACTTTTCAAGTGACAGTTGACAGATTAAGGTCATTGACGTTCCTATTCTTACGTGAAACGCATTGTATACGGCTTTTAGGAACTTTTCTACAATCTCTAAGAAATAGTGAAAGCATAACAGTACCTCTGAATAAATAATAATAAGTCCCATTTATTTTGAAGACATTCAGAACAACTTTCGGATCTATGTGATTAAGTGCAAAGAAAGCCGAGAATTTGCGAGTGAAATTTTAAAAATCTGATAACAATTGATTTCTATGGATTGGTAAGCGAAGGGTGGCTCCTCACTAGATGAACTTACCACCTGGTAAGTGTCAGAGTGTCGTTGGTTGAAGGTGGTGAAGAGGTGGCATTCAACAGTTGGACGTCTTATGGTTGTGATGATGATGATGAAGAAAAAATTAACCATCTTCAGGTCACAAACTCTTCGCCTTCCGTTCCTTCAGCAAACTCGATATGAAGAACTCTCCAGCCCTATAAGAAGACCTCACCAGAGGTCCACTGGCTGTGTAAAGAAAGCCAAGCTCGTTACCTCGATCCTCCCATTGCTTGAATTTCGTCGGAGTGACGTATTCAAAGACTTTGAGGTGACGTTTAGTGGGTTGCATGTACTGACCGAGGGTCACACAGTCGACACCTGATTCGCGTAAATCTGTGGATAGTAAAACAGCATTTTTATAAACTACTAGCAACCCGCCCCGACTTCGCACGGGTACAAATTATACACCAAAACTTTCCCCATGAATGTTTATTAGTAAAATCCGTTCAGTAATTTTTCAGTTTATCGCGAACAGACAGACAGACAGACAAACAGACACGGCGGGGGACTTTGTTTTATAATATGTGGTGAAGTGATTATCTTTGTTTGAAGGCTCGAATCTAAATCGAAAAAAATCGATTGGAATTCCCGAAATTTCATTGTTGGCTGTATGGCGTCATTTTCAAATGTAAAAAAAACATCACATTGTCACAATTTAGTTCTAAATTATGACTATAGGGCTTCTTGAGAAGATGCTGCGTCTCCACTGTCAGCAGGGATTATCTCTTTTTGGACTGCTCGTCCGGAGCCCAACAAAAACTGGTAACTTTTCGAATTTCTTCGGAATCGAGCACAGCAAACATGCCAGATAGTCAGAACCAAAATGTCTCACCTTTCATAGTTTGATCCACTTGCTCATCAGTCTCGCCAAGCCCTAACATAATTGATGACTTGGTGATCAAGTCCGGGTTCATCTCTTTAGCAGTCTGCAGCGCTTTCAGTGTTTGTCTATACCTACAATTGCAGTAAAACAATTTAGTTTATTTTATTGAACGCCAAAAACATTTTAAGTAGGTAATTCTTCAATTTTTTTAAACACTAATATTTAACATTAAAATTTGGATTTTATTAAAATGACGTAAACTTAACTCCGTGAGCCGTGTTTAACATTTGCCTACCCTAGTGTATGTGTGTGTGTGTGTGTTAGTCACGGTTAGAAGAAGGGGATGAGTTCCCATATGTACTACGTATAATTAATAATAATTATTATAACTTCACACATCTCATACGGCCGACTGATCCCAAACTAGGTAGAGCCTATACTATGGTAACCAGACTGCTGATAAACATACTTATATATTTCTAAATACATACATATTTTATATAAATTATTTACTAAGTATTATTAGTATCAATAAAATTACATTTCAATCTAAATCATGCCATTAATTACCCTTATCTAATGTTTTTGAATAGGGCCATCATATCTATGATGAAATCATCATCATAAATTATGTGTACAGTTGGAATACAGATCTGAATAATGAATAGCTACCATTCAATATTTTTGTCCATGTGTTGTGTAAATTTAAAGAAAGTGTTCAAAAGAAACTACACTCACGTCGCCCTCGGGTCCCGAACAAATGGTGTAAGTCGTTCCACAGTCTCGATGTTATGCGCGTACACGTCCAGCCCACAGTTGGCTATTTCCTTTATACTGTCGCGGTTGCCACGGAAATCGGGAACCAGGCATTCCACCAGAATTTCTTTGTTTCTACAAAAGTAAGACATAACGATGTATAACTGATTGCAAATAATATTTAAAAAAAGTCTAAATGACTACAAATAATTTTAGTGACTACACATAATGCCATTGACTACGAATAATATCATTGACTACAAAATAATTTCAGTGACTACACATAATGCCATTGACTACAAATAATATCACTGACTACAAAATAATTTTAGTCCCTATAAATCATTTCAAACGCGAATAATATCTCTCTAATTTGAGTAACCAAAAAAGGTGTATAATAAAGAGATAAATAAATAAATAAAAAAAAACAACATTTTGAAAAAGAGTGTCCTTGGAGTTTTTTTGTCTGTACTTCTCCATAGGATCTACGTATTGGAACAAGCAACTAGCTTCACGACTGACTTATTCTGACTGACTCGTATTCCTGACAGTTCAAAAATACCTAGATTTAATTGAAATAAATGGTTTAATTTTTGATGGATTAACTCTACTTCCCAATGTTATATAAATGAAAGCAATTTTGTGCATGATACAATGTCAACTGTAATCTAAAACCAGATATCCATAATAATAGTCAGTCTATAGTCATAAATGACAGTCAGTTTATTACAATAATGTCCTATTTTATGGTGCCTATATTAAACTGGATGACGAAGTTATCTTTTTAGCAACATGAAAAAACTTCAACTTGTCATGGGTTCTAAAAGAGTTTGTGATTTTGAAGATACTCACTGTCTCTTAATTTCTCTAACAGTTTCCGCAAAATGAGAAGAGCCACCATCGGGTAGATCTGAAAAATTCAGAAGTAAATGTTAGCCTAGACAGTGCAGTGAAATACTTTTTTTTTAAATTAGGTTTTAAGTTTAAAGTTACTTTTCCTTTGCCTAGATAACAGATTTTTTTTTCTGAATAAAAGGTACCCTATGACCTTCTCTGAACGACTAACTATGTGTATGCAAAATTTCATGATAATCGGTTCAGTAGTTACGGCGTGAAAGTGTAACAAACAAAATCACTATCGCATTTATAATATTAGTTAGGCTGACAATTGTTACACGATGAACAGGGCATAATGCCTTTTAGATATAGGCGGTGTCCTGGACCCTCCTTAATCTTACATACTTACTTTTTATTTTATTAAAAAAATTACTTACCATCCCTGTCTACAGATGTTAACACAATATATCCAAGCCCCCACTGATTAATGGCATGTGCAGTGTTCTTCGGTTCATCGGGGTCGAGCGGGGGTGGTCGGCGGGATGTCTTCACTGAACAAAACATACAGCCACGAGTACAAGTGTCGCCCATTAGCTGCAAATTGTAAACATACATTTATTATATAAATATATAATAGAAAACATTTTCAACAGGCTTTTTCTAATGATGGTAATAAAAGCTGTTTCTGGATCCCTCATATTTTAGGCGCAGTATGTCACACTGTGTGGTTTTAGTAGATTCGATTCCGACATACCGCGCAACCGGATACCCCGGTGGGATGACGGCCCGAGGAAGTTTCACCAATGAAGAGACTTCATAAGACTTATAAAAATCTGTTTCACACTGTTGAGGATAACTTAGTATAGGAGATTAACATTAGATCGTGATCATAAAATGTTGCCTATGATACACATAGCACAAAAATTAAACAGCCTTGGCAATAACAGTGAGAGACAGGATATGGCTAAGATGTAAAAGTGGGCTATCCAAAGTGGTTAGTATATTCATACTACACTGTCTATTTCAAAATATCTATTTTGTATTTCTACAAACTGGTCACACTCCAAGCTGACTTATGCAAAAGAAATAGCCTTAAGAAGTATGTTAACTTGAAAAAAATCTTCGTAAATGAATTGGGTTACCTCATCGTTTTATATTATAAAACTTTTGATTAAAATTTTGAAAAAGTATCACCAACTTCAATGTGAAATAAGCTGTATTCTTCATCCCTTAATATTCCACCCTATAGGTGGAATATTTTCTTCAAATTTAAATAATAATAATAACCTCACACATCTCACACACAGCCGTTCAAACTAGGCAAAGCCAGGACTATGGTAACCAGACTGCTGATAAACATACTTATATATTTCTATTTAGATAATATATACATACATATTATAGATAAATTACACCCAGACACAGAACTCATCACACAATTATTTGTCCTGTGTGGGAATTGAAACCACAAGCTCTGGCTCAGCAGTCAGGATCACTAACCACCAGACCAGCAGGCCTGTCAAAAATGGGATCAACCTGGACCAATCTTGAATACAACCAATTCAATTAAAAGAAAAAACATAGAAACAATATCAGATGAATTGAGAACCTCCTCCTTTCTGAAGTTGGTTAAAAATATATTATACACAAAAGCTCTGAGTAAACATGTGGTAACAAAATAACTTTAAAATTTTTAAAGGTATACCAACCATTATTGTAGCAGTTGAGGTGCCATGCTTGCCTCCGCTCCAACACTCCCCAATGTTGGGACATCTTGCTTCTTCACACACTGTACTAAGTTTCAAACCTCTTAGTTGCTGCTTTAGTTCATTGAATTTTGACCCTTAAAACAGATAAAGAAAACTTTACAAATAAAAGGTCATTCAATATAATTTACTCATTATTGATATGTCTGTATTCAGATAAATACTGTTGATTAAATATATATTTATACTTATCAAGGACATGCAACATAACTATTTCAGATAAAGATTTTTAAAGACAATTTATTTCATTACAAGTTGAATTCTACTCTAAGTCACTATCTTCAACTTACAATATTTCAATTAAATTCAATTAATTTAGCGGAATTACCCTAAATAACTGATAACCAATTCCATTTCTAATTATTTCAAAGCCTGTTTTTTTTGTTTCATTTAGCAACAAATCTTAATAATTTGTACAGTGGTAGTTGATTTTATTTCAATATAAACAGAAAAATTGTACACCTTTATATTAAAAATGCATATACACATAAATACAGACACTTACAAGAAAAACTGTCTGATTATTAGCATAAAAAGTTCATTGGTCACTTTACACCTTGATAAAGGGCCTCTGTGGGTCCCGTAGTTAGTCAGGCATCCCCAAAATAAACATGTAAGTTACACAACCACAGATTTTAATAAATATCTTTGTATAGGTATTTAGTAACAATTATTTAGTCACAAAAGCTAGTCATTACCTGTTGGTATAGAAGTTTTCAACCAGGGTGGTAGCCTCAACCTCTGAGCTTCACCCTTCTCCCGCTTTAGTTTACCCTCATACTCATCCCAGTTTTTTGGTCGATCCTCGGAGACAAAATCTGCTAGACTTGGACCCTCGCGCAATTTCTCCCTTATTGCGTCAAGTTTATTCGTGTGATTACTTCGTTGAAACTATAACATCAATAAAATACAAAATATATGTTGCTTTTAACTTAATGTTACAATACCGATAAAGGCGCCTATAATGTTAAAGAAATTCAGGAGTAAACGCAGCACAGTAAAATTGAAATATAAAAATGTATTTTTTTTTTAACTTACGTCATGACCTCTACATACAATATGAGATCTCACTGTACTTCGAAACATTGTATAACAAAGTAATTTTTAAATTTCAGTAGATCTTCTTGATTAACGACGAGTAATTTCCATCAAATGAAAATGAATTCTGGATATAAAAAAACTCTTTGACTCGAATCAAAACCACATCAAAACAACTCAAATGTGTCAAAAATTGTAATGACAATGACACATGGCGTTAAGCTCTACAGCTAACTCCAAATTTTAAGTCTAATGGTACGTTCAGACGGACGTCGCACAACCTGCGCACTTACATGTGCCAAGCAAGCTATTCACACGCTCGCGGCCATGCTAGTCATTGCAAACGTGGTAGACGGCGCAGACATAGATCTCGTGGGGACTGCTTTGAGTTTGATGTATTTTTATTGAAAAAAAGCTAAAATTTTGCACGTCAGAAGTGAAAACATATATTAATGTATCAGAGCGTGATGGTCACGCGAGTTCAGTGCTTTTTTCCCCATACCCAAAGTGCCTAACGTGTCTAAAGAAGTTTTCACTTCAAAAATATAGGTTTATAGTACTTGCGTGATTAAATATGGCTAAATGTTATATATGGCACTTAATTTTTTATCAGTGAGACTTCTAATGTATGTTCGCAAACGCATGCTTAAGTATGAATGCACAATTAATTTAACTATTGTAGTTTCATGCAAGTAAGTCTGTCATTTGTCGTTAAAAGGCTGGCTAAACATATTTTTCAATTTACTTGCAAAATGTGTGAGAGAATTGCAAACGACTACTGTCAAAATCGAGAGTAGTCACCTTAGGGTCTCTCAGTGGGGTTAGAAAAATCTGGTCCGGTTCAACCCCACCAAAACACAAGTCTGCGCTTTAGAACAAGCTCCCTGCCGAAGTTTTCCCGAGGGATTACTTTATGGGGTCTTTCAAGAAAGGAGTGTATAGGTTCTTAAACGGTTGGCAACGCGCATGTGAGTCCTCTAGAATTACAAGCGTCCATAGGCTACGGTAAATACTTGCCAACAGGCTGACGGTGTGCTTGTTTGCCACCAAAGTAGTTTAAAGAAGTCGCTTATTCACAAACTACCTTCAAATTTCATCTTCATAGATCAAGTGGTTTTCTAGATTTAGTGATTAGTCAGTAGATTAGTGAGTAAGTGAGTATCCTTTTGTTTTATATATATATACGAGTATATATTTCTATAATATAGAAAAGAAAAAAATTATCTCATTGACTCCATTTAAAGGTTCGAAGAAATATTTATCCACGAATTTGAGTAGATATCGGATAAAAATGAGTAAATACGAGTATTTATCCATTTGGGATAAAAACTAAAGTATTTATCCACCGTCGCCCATCTCTATTTGCAGCAGATATAAAACTAACAGTGCATAAGAAAAAAAAAAAGAGGCAGTCATGGGACTGCCGACAGAAGTGCAAACTTAAACGATACGGCGAAATTAAACAGTCACATTACTCTCCTACTCACTCACTCACTCGCCCACTCGCCCACTCATCCCCTCACCCACTCGCCGACTCGCTGACTCGCCCACTCTTCATACTGTCCCACTCTGCCCACTCTTCCCACTCTGCCCACGCGGCCCACTCTTCCCACTCTGCCCACTCTGCCCACTCTTCCCACTCTGGCCACTCTGCCCACTCTGCCCACTCTACCAACTCTGCCCACTCTTCCCACTCAGCCCGCTCTTCCCACTCTGCACACTCTGCCCACTCTGCCCTCACTTCCCATTCTGCCCAGTCTCCTCACTCTACCTACTCTGCCCCCTCTGCCCACTCTACCCACTCTTCCAACTATGCCCACTCTACCATCTCTGCCCACTCTGCCCACTCTGCCCACTCTTCCCACTCTGCCCACTCTTCCCACTCTGCCCACTCTGCCCTCTCTACCAACTCTGCCCACTCTTCCCACTTAGCCCGCTCTTCCCTCTCTGCACACTCTGCCCTCTTTACCAACTCTGCCCACTCTACCCTCTCTGCCCACTCTGCCCACTCTGCCCACTCTGCCCTCACTTCCCATTCTGCCCAGTCTCCTCACTCTACCTACTCTGCCCCCTCTGCCCACTCTGCCCACTCTACCAACTCTGCCCACTCTACCAACTCTGCCCACTCTGCCCACTCTGCCCACTCTTCCCACTCTGTCCACTCTGCCCACTCTTCCCACACTACCCACTCTGCCCACTCTGCCCACTCTCCCCACTCAAATATAAGAAACTCACCTCCATCTTAAGAATTTTCGATCTCGTCATAAATTTTTTTTTTTTTAAATATATTACACTCGGACACATTTTCCATACAATTTCGATCAGTTTTTCCTCGGACACATTTTCCATACATTTTCGATCAGGGTCCACGTGACCCTGAATTCTGATGGAAGTTTAACATTTTTTACCCATCTCAAAAGGTGCCCAACGCCGCTAAAGAAATTTTCACTTCAAAAAGTTTGAGACAATAAATATTATTATTATATTCCCAATAGGTCTTAAGCACGTATTTTATATTTTGACAATATCTTTCTTAAGCTCTGTTTGAATGTCAAAAAAGTATTGACATAAAAATGTTTCATTATGTCCAGATAAACAATATTTTATGGTCACTGTAGTCGTATTTCGTAAGTTTGAAAGAGTAAGAGTACTGTATTGAGCATTGATTTGTGATTGAATTCGCTTACGAACAGATTTCGTGTCCACACGTACAGAACTAAATCGCCAATTTTCGTTTGATTTTATTTACTGTGCTGGGCAGAAGTTTGTAAAAAAGTTTACCTACCTAAAAATAACTTCACACATCTCATACACGGCCGTCTGGAGTTTACTTGTCTATGAATGCAATTTGTAAACACTTTAATAGATTTTTAATCTACGCCCGCCGTGACATTTGACGTCTTGTCTGATGACTATGGCCAACCTTGGGTCCAACCATGGCACATACCTGAAGACCTGAATCCAAGAAACCAAGTACTTCAACACCAACCTCAACCAATCTGATTATAGTTCTATTGGTTTTGAGTTTGACTGGAGCTTCTTTTGTGAAGTACATAATTATAATAAATGCGCACATAATTTTCTTTTATTTTACAAACAAATAAATTTATATTATTTCTGAACAAAATATGTGAGTTGAGCAATAGCTCAATATTAAATTTGTGACCTTGAGCGTAAGCAATACAGCTACAGCTGTCAAATAACCTAACCAATTTTTTACAAAAGATGAAAACAAGTCCCTTATGTGTAATATTTTTAAAGTTCACGTGGATATTATTATTTTAAAGGAGAAATGGAGGAAGCGGTTACACATTATATCAATTCTCATCAACCAGGCGAGGTAAGTTTGTTAAATATTAATTTTAAGAGGTGGTGAATAGTTCGTCAGTGGTTGTCCAGCATTATTTCTACATTTTGCAGTGAGTAATTCCAAGATTGATAAATTATTCAGAGCATGTGATGTTTTTTGTTCGTGTAATCTATCTACTCGGTTGAAGAAAATAACTAGAGAAAGTGCGAACAATAGATGGCGTCATTTTATTTCTTGTATTTAGAAAGACTTTTAGACTTGATACTGGGACTGAAATAAAGGTACTTTACGTCACAAGAAATAATGCCTGCATCTAATTATTTTTGTGTCATTTACATTAGCCCATAAAAGTTGGTTGAACTCTTTTGTTAGTGCTATTTCTTTTATTGCTTTTTGCACCAAGAAGTACACATTGGTGTAAAGCAATGAAATAAAGAAAGCAATAGAAGCATATAGTTCAGATTGTGGTCTTGTAGCAATACACATTTTCTACTGACAACTATAATTAGGATAGGACTCAAATGATATTTTAGCAGGTGTATTAGTAGTTAAAAAGACGACTAATGCATTAGGAATATTCCAGTGTCACGGGGGCTTCATAAACATTTCAACAATGGCCACAAAGAACACCCAGACTCGGGACAGCTATTTGTGGATCACACAATTCCTTGTTCTATGTCTGATTTAAGCCCAAAACACTCAGCACAGTGTAGTGACGAGGTGACCGTTTGAACCATTGCACCATCCATGCAGTCAATGTATTGAACACTATCAAAAGCCACACAAAAGTAGCAATTTATGTGTGGCTTTTGATAGTGAAAGCATTCTCATTAAATGTAAAGCATTATATTTAATGAGAATACTTTGTTGTCATAAAACTAAGACTGTGTAATAATGTACAATACAAACAGTTTTAAATCATTCCTTCTTGAGAATATAGCATGCATAGTGAGGTAGCAAACAACAGCAAACAATTTTGCCATTATTTGATAGCTCATACCCATAGTTTTTATTTCCATAAACATGCATAAACCATAATAAATGGCTGTGTAGCCATAATTATTGACATGGGATAACACCAAAATTTGGTGTCTTTCTCTATGTTTAATGATCTCTCGGGGCCTATAGACTAAATGTTTAATGGCTCTACTATAATTAAAACCGGGAAAGCTTAAATATAAACTTACGCTAGACTATACCCCCACCCAATACATACATGTATTTCTCTATATAGATACTGCGGGGGTAAAATACACCGCAAACCAAAGGTATAGAGTTAGACAAGATTCTATAAGAAATCATTAACCACAATAAATAAATATGATTATGAATAATATCCTAGAAATAAACACTTCTAACACAAGCATTTAGCTGGAGGGGTTAACAAGAATACTAGTAATGTGTGACCAACGTTGCTAGCATTCATAAAAAAAAAAATTGTTGGAGAATATATTATTCAACCAATTCATAGACCTTAATTTTGACAAAAGAAACAATTTCGTCTGTCTAAAAAGAAACAGTCTGCATCACTATTCTAAATATGTCAAAAATGTTAATAGCTATTGCAATTTCTACATCATAGTCATCACTTGGTAAGCTACACAGAAAACTGACAGCACAGCCAAGTTCAACGGCAATGCCAATCGATTGTGACAAGAAGCACTACTTTCTGTCCATAAGAACCATCAAACAGTTGTATTGCAATCTCTGTCAAAGGTACAATCTCATAAACTGAGAAGATTTATAAGCTCGTAGCAATAATTTCTACACTAAATCTTCTGAAATATATTGAAAAGTCTGTGTTATCAGTTGAGGTGACTATAAATAAAATATGTTATAAATTTTCACAGGCAGTACATGTAGATGCCAATTCTTTGGCACTTAACGTTCAAGATGATGTCGGTGGCAGAGTGGCTATCATGCATTCGCAGACTTACTCAACATCATTGTGCAGGTAAATGATTGAGCTTCTATATATATTGTAAACTAATAATGAATTTTTGCAATATGCTCTTGAGAGATATAAATTGGGCTGAGGGAGCTTGAGGAAGCCTATACCCGATGACAACCTGACAATAAGATAATTAAAATTATTTAAAATTTAAAGTTAAATGTTAAAAAGATGTTCAGGTTTGCAAATTCACTATTGAGCTCTCACAACAAAGATGCGATATCTAGTCCATTGTATAGTCACAATTGTTTAGATTAACTGGGGCGATGGGTGCTTAAGGTGTTCTTTATTTCCATCAGACAAGTGTCTGTGGGTGATCAGGTGGCGGAAGGACAATGGGGTGAAGAGCTGTTGGACCCTGACTGCAGGCTGGCAGCTCTCATGGCACACATCACTCAGCAGACCAGGGCGCAACTACAACAACCACATCACAAGGTGCAAATACGCTTCTATTATAATCTACACTAATATAATAAACTATTATAAAGAAGAGTCTTTGATTGTTTAAACGCACTAATCTCTAAAACTAACAGTCAGATATGAATCCTTTTTGTTTTGGATAGAGTTTTTTTTTGAGGAAGCCTTTGTAACATCACACTACAACTCTTAGCGGCTGAGCAGTGAGTATAAACGCACGTGAAACAGCAGGGAGGATTAGTGTTAAATAAAAATAGGAACCATAAATGGGTAATTATACAGCTGCTAGGCACCTGCTTCCTCCCAGTAGAAGAGTGGTTAAACTATGGTCTACCACACTGGTATAAAATTGCCCTGCAACATGCAGGTTTCTTCTCAATACATTCTTTTGCCTTTAAAAGAGAATTCAGGGTTCCACGAGATAACAGGAAAAAACTCTAAATCTAGTTTCTCTTTCTTAGATACACGCAGTCAGGTCTGATGTGGACACATCGGTTATTCTGGATAACTCTATGAGACTCTTCAGTGGCCAAACTTTGGTAAGTATTGATTTTAGTTATGATATTTTCAAGCTATGCTTAGTTAGGATTTGGATTGTAATGTCCAGAATATTATAAACTAGTTTTTGCCTACAACGTTCGCGTAAAAGTCATTTTTCTATCCTTCGGAAACTAGACTTTTTCCGAATGGAAGGTACCGCGGTATATAAAAAACGAACAACTATATAGGTACATTGATTTATTATACGTGGGTCACTGAAAGTTTTTAGAATAGGCCAGTAAGAAAAGCAGCCGATAAAAAAAATATTTTAATTTCGAATTAGGAACTCTTTGAGAATCTGTAGATGTATAATAATTTCATAATTATCTCATTTGTTTTTACAAATTGGCGGCAATTTAAAAAGTGTCTATCGTGCATCGAAATGAATTTGATTATAGAAAATTTACGCTCAATGATTTATTACGACTTTCGTTACGGTCTTACTCAAAAAACAATGTTACGATAGACTTTCATTACGAAGCCCCATCTCGTGCCATTGTTTACAACTAGTTTAATGAGTTTAAACGTGGCCGAAGCAAACTCACTGATGATTCTCGACAAGAACGTCCTTCTACGGCGACTACTGAAGATAACGTGAGTGCTGTGCAGCTAATGATAGAAGCTGATAGAAGGGTGACATATCAACAGATTTGGGCAGCAGGGTTTACATGAACATTTAGGCGTCAGAGAGCTTTTTACTAGATGGATACCTCATAATTTGACGGCAGATCAAAATCGCCGTTGTTTGGATTGGTGCCGCTCAATGCTTGAAAATTATGACGCAGGTGACTCGAATGCTGTATATGACATCGTCACAGGTGATGAAAGCTGGATATATTGTTACGAACCCGAAACCAAAAGACAATCTGCGCAATAGATGTTTCCATTCGAAGATTTGTCGACAAAAGCAAAGAAGAGTAGAATTCAAGGGAAAAAGATGATTGCCTCATTCTTTGGACGGACGGGTCATTTCGCAACAATTCTTCTACAAGATAAAAGGGCTGTTACTGCAGATTGGTATGTCAGTCATTGTCTACCAATTGTCTTGAAAAATGTTAGACAGCAGCGCTCAAGAAGCAGGATCCTCCACCACCACAGCAATGCTCCAGCTTACTCCGTCAGACGGACTATCGAATATTTGTCTATCAAAGGTGTGGAGCTAGTGAGTCATCCTCCTTACAGTCCCGACCTGGCACCTTGTGATTTTTATTTATTTCCAAAAATAAAAGAAAAATTTAAAGGAATTCGTTTGAAAAAGGGGTGAAATAGATCCCTAAAGAGTGGGCTCATTGCTTCAGTCAATGGTTCCATCGCATGCAAGAGACTACTTCGAAAAGCGATAACAATATTAACAGTATAGTGTATCTCTTTATACACTATACCCCGCGTGCATATGTACACTTCACTGACTCGCCCACTCATTATAGATACGCAAGCTGACACGTCTGCACTCGCCTGTGGCTCATGCAATACTGACTAACCTGTGATATATACAGTAAGCACGGGATAGTGCTTATAACTATTATTTAGTTCTACCCTACATACACTACAAACAGGCTTTTCTATATCATTCCGTTTTTTATTTTCTAAAAACTTTCAGTGTGACTATATTATATAATGGCGTCAGACTGCCAAGTATGTTTTTCGCTGACAATGCTTAATGTTATCAGTTAATTGGGTGTTTAATACGCCTCTGCCTGCCCCTTTGGGGATACAGATAATTGTATGTATGCGTTATCAGTTAGGCTCAGGTCTCATAATATTGTGTCTGTCTATGTATGTTTTTGAAGTGAAAACTTCTTTAGGCACGTTGGGCACTTTTAGGATGGGGAAAGGCACTGAACTCGCATGATCCTCAAGCTCAGATACATGAATACAGATGTGTGTTTTAACTAACAGTTTTTTTTTGAAAAAACCTCAAAGATAAATTGGTCTTAAACTTAAAGATAATAAAAGCCTGCGATAAGACCGCTTATTGTAACACTAACGGTTAATTGTATCCTACTTGTAGTGTATGTAGGGTAAAACTGAATCATAGTTCTTATCATTGTCTCGTACTCACTGTGGGGGTCGTACTGCGTGAGTCACGGGCGGGAGCGGACGTGTAGCCTTTATATCTATAGTGAGTTACCGAGCCAGTGAAGTGTTCATGTGAACGCTATAGTGATACACTATACTACTGATCGTTGATGTAATGTTTGTAATAAAGTGTACTAGATATCCCCTGGTGTTCGAATTTCAACCATAATTAAAATAACTTTAAATGTTTTGTTCTATATGATGTGATGTGATGATATATGATGACCAGTATAAATTGTCATTGTATAGACTTGCCGACAGGTCAAAATATAAACTGGATTACTAGCTTTTTGTAGCTGTTTTCGCATAATTTTTAAATTTATAACACACATTGATTAAGAATTTAAGCTTTCTATACTTCTACATATAAACTAAGTATTTCAAATTACACATTTCTGTGCGAACTTTGTTTAAAAGGTCGAGTATCTGTGGTTAGATTGATCTGACCACGTACACCATTTAGTGTCCTTGTTCAGTTTGATTCAATTCTAGTGTTCATAGTTCAAGTGGTGGCCTTGGTCAGATTGACTTGCTTAAAAATTTTTAAACATCTAAATTAGCCTCACTTGTTATGTCAATATCTTGTGATGTCATTATTTTACTGTTTATTCGAATAGTACCAAAATAACCGATCAATAATTGGTGAATTAAAAAATTAAAATTGACAAAATTAAATTTTATTTTGTTGTGAAAAATTAATGTTTTGTAGATATGTAAATTAAAACACAATATGTATTTAGATTTTATTTATGTAAAGTTCATTACAGTATTTATTTATAAAAAAATGATAATATTTACATAATTGAAACAATATACACACTCATAGACCAAGATCAGATAAATACTAATTCATCATTTACCAAATTCTCTAACCTCGATCATTATAAATATTTTCTATTACTTTTATTTTATTTATTTATTTATTCTTTATTGTACACTAAAAGTAGATTAATAAAAACAAGGAAATGGTATGTACAAAGGCGAGCGAAGCGTATCAAGTACGTAAACGCTTTCAATTTGGAATATAAATTGAAAATCTAGTTGTTACTGTAAGCTTTACAATAGATAATTTTATCTCTTATAAAGATCAATGAAGTTTATATTGCAATCTGACCTTGGAGACCTTTAACGTGAACAAAGGCACTAAACGGTGTCTTTGGTCAGATCTATCTAACAAAGCAGTCTGACTACGGATACATGACGAGTCTAACCATGGATACTGGATTGTATCGATCTGAACAAGGACACTAAACGGTGTCCGTGGTCAGATCAATCTAACAAAGCGATCTGACCACGGATACTCGACCGTTTAAAAAGAGGCACAAAGAACTCTCTTGACGTATTAAAGAAAAAAAAAATTATACGGGATAGAGGGCAAACGAGCAGACGGGTCACCTGATGGTAAGTGACTACCGCCGCCCATGGGCCCTTGCACCTCAAGAGTCACAAGTGCGTTGCCCGCCTTTAAGGTGTGAGTAGGGGAAAGGAAGAGGGGTGGCAATGAAGGGTTAGGGCCTCCAGTAAACTCACTCACTCGGCTAAATGCAACGCAAGCATTGCTTCACTACCGGTTTTCTGTGAGGCCGTGGTATCACTATAGTCGAGCCGGCCCATACGTGCCGAAGCATAGCTCTCCCACGAGGAAGTAAAACCTTATTATCCTGATATTCTAGGTCCTATCTAATCCATCGTCCTTTTTTCTGGTTTTCCCAGTTTAACCCCACATGCATGTACAATGTGATCTTGTGTATGTTTTGGTGTCTAGCCATGTTGTCGTAATGTTCACAGGATCACTCTCAAGAGCCTATAGTGGTGGAAGTGCCCGCATTGCCTCCTTTGCCGCCGCTGCAGCAGATAAAGAGGTGTCAAGAAGACTGGTTTAATAACAAGGCCAAGAGTTCGCTTAAAGTACGTTGTTGCGTTAATGATCATGTCTTTACGAATTTTAAATTTTTTTGATGAATTTGAACAGTGACGGAACTATACCGTCTGAGGCCCGTGGCAAATTCATCGGATGAGACACAAGTTCACTCTTGGTGCCTTGTGTGCTTAGGGCCTTGGCGTCGGGTTCGGGGGACCCCTAGAGCCATGGGCCCGTGGCATTTTGCCCTCTCTGTCACCCTATTGTTACACCACTGAATTTGAATCTAATAAATCGATGCTAATATAATTAAGCTGGGGTGGTTTTTTATTTGTTTAAATGCGCTAATCTCGAGAACTACCAGTCGGATGCGAAAAAAATATTATATTGGATAGAGTATTCATTGAGAAAGGTTATAGGCTATGTAACATCACGCTACGACCCTCAGGAGCGTAGCAGTGACCATAAACGCACGTAAAACTGCAGGAAACCCCTAGTCTGCAAAAAAATTGAGCTTTCTTTTTCAGTTATAAAGATGAGAGACCGTCTTGTTATACCTTTTTTTTTTGGTGACGTGGTGGAAGATCCTCATGGATGTCCTCCGCCCTTGGGGGGGCCAAGGGGTCTGTCGGACTCCTACCGACTAAAGACCACCCCGGTGTACCGTTACTTGCCTATGATCAGGGGAGCGAGAATCGCTATTGCATTCTTCCGCAACCCCCGATAGGCATTGACCCGTCTCACCCTAGACGGGGTCTTGTTATACCTGTTTTTCCTCAGCTTAACTTAATATTGGGTTCTACAGAAGGGAAAATATTGGGATACATTCCCAGAATCCTTAGAGACACTCAGACATCGAGACAATTTATTTTAGAGATAGCTCATGTTATGCTAGGCAGGGCCCTGACCTACTCGAGCTATTGTTAACACTCCACGATCCATCCGCATAAGCAATATCACTTCACTACATATTATAAAACAAAGCCCACCGTCTGTCTGTTCGCGATAAACTCAAAAATTTAACTCATATAATGTCAACAGGATAATGCACCAATGGTAGAAGGGCCAAGCGACTCAGTGTTAGAATTAAACGAGGGTGCTTCCCCCATTCAGAACAAACAGCAAAACAGGAAGAGCCTTCCACACAAGAAGAGAATATCTAGAAAGTTGAAGAAGCCGAACGGAGGTAGCACACCGCAACAGGTAACTTCGTATAATGTAAGAAATTCCAAATTATTTTTTATTTATTTTTATTTTTACACTCTACTTTTGGTTTCAAATCATTTTTAACATTTACTTAGAGCAGTAAAGGACAAATCTTTTAGAAAATTTGGTATATTTTGTCGAGGAATTCTCTGACCAGGCGTGACCCAACATTGACATTGGGAAATTTTACATAATATGTATACTAATAACGCGAGAATTTTGATTGCGCGATGCAGCATCAGTAGTCACTAAGTAGTTCCACTAGTATTCACAAGATGGCGCTGAAGTATGTGTCTGCTGTATGTAGATATCGCCACATGTATGTAAATAATAATAAAATTATTAAAATATATTTTTTAAACTAGTTACAATAATATATTGATATTACAATAGCCATGGGACAGGATGATGCTAATAAAGTCATAGCTACCTTTGTAGCTGGAAATAAAAAAACAGTTAACTGTACTATTTTATACAGAACTACTGGTCCGATTTGAAAAATTAATTCAGTGTCAGATAGCCCATTTGTCGAGGAAGCTATATGCTATATATCATCACGCTACGACCACTAGGAGCGGAGCAGTGACCATAAACGCAGGTGAAACTGCGGAGACGGCTAGTTTAAATATAATTTGGTTTCAGGACATAGTAGTGATTAACTGTACTGAAGATGGACAACAGGAAGAGATTCTTCCAGACAACTTCGTTGCTGCTGTACAACATCAGGGCTTGAGGCCCGATGAGACACATGAGATAGCAGCACATGAAGTTGTAAGTGTGTTATATTAAAAATCTATATTAATCTTAAAGCTCTCTTTTCAAAGAAATAGCAAACCCGCTCGCCCTTGCTATTTAATTTATTTGAAGAGAAAAAACCGAAAAAATATTTTTCCCGCTAAAACACATCGGCCACATGACTGACAGTTCTCCTAGTAAAAGTAAAATTGTAGTCAAAATTCTGATATCAACTGACAGCTGTCAGATTGTTCATCGGTTAATGACGTTTTGGATCTGGTTGGCGTTTACAATTACGTGATAATAGTTACTATTTTAGCCTTTTTCCATCAATTTTCATATATTTATTATAGTTTTTTACTTAAAAAATATGGCTAAAGATTTTCAAGTATCTTCATTACACCATAACATAAATTTGTGATTAGTGTCAACGTCCCTATTAGTCTATTATGACTAACGTGTTGTGAGTACTTTCTAGAAAGCAAATAAATCTATCAATTAACCTAGCTACGCTATGTTTTCAGGTTCGTCCAATCTTCATCTGTCAACTATGCGGAGAGTTCTATGGAGAGGAACAACATAAATTCTTCCAGCATCTAAAACATCACTATGAGCCACACAACACTATTATCATCGAAAATCCCGTTTCAGATCTTGGCATAGACAAGGTTAGTTGATAACAATTTTTTAAGGCGATTAGGAAATTTATGAGTATATATTACTGAAATTTGATAAGGTGCGACATACGGCATTAACAAAGGATCTTGACCAAAAGTGGTCTAGCAATATTAAATGTTGCAGAATCGAAATAATACACAAAACATTTTCTTATTTTTTACAACCTTTTCACTTCAGGAATTTTATTTTCGTATCCGGAATTATGATTTAAACAAAAACAGTAAATTAACAATTGCTACGCATTATTTATGTTTAAAGTCATGATATTGACGTTTCGTTCTCTTCATTTGTACGAGCTACGTAAGTTTGAGCCTTTAAACAGAAGCATCACAAGATAGCTAAACAATAAGTAATATTATTACGTTTTACAATGTATTCAATTAATATTTTATGGTTCTCTTATAATAATTATTATTTTTGTGTTCCGTCTTACGCAACTGTCAAGCCAGATGACAGACGAGTCGGCGTCGGCGGTCATTACTGTTTGTGTCGATTGACAATAGTCACTGTGATAATCTCTCCACTTAAATAGTAATACTACTTACGGAACTCCGTTTCAGCAACTGGTAACTTGTTTTGTTTTTAACTAGCATTGTTTTTTTGTACACGAGTGATCTGTGGTTATTTTATAGGTTGCGAGTAGGTTAAACATAATTTGTAGGTCTTTGTTTGTAGGATAGGTATCTCCGTTTTTGTCTAATTACTTAAAAACTCGGGTATTTGTGGGAAAATGAATACTTTCATTTGATAATATATAAAGCGTAGTCTATAATAAATAAAGATTTATTGTGTAACAACTTAAGACGGAATTTCATACATACATGGTCATTTATAATACCCAACGGTCGCGCGTACCAGAGGTCAAAATTGGACCATCTTTTAATAAATTATAATAACTTAAGCTAAGCGTTGAAGTTGATTGATAACTTTAATTCTTGTCAATAGCTACTAAACAAAAAAAAATAATAAAGAAAATGGTTGACAAACAGAAAAAAAAAACACTTAATTTGAAGATGGGCTTTCAAATTAAGAACGGAAAGTACCTTCTACTTGCAGAAGACGTCACACTGGTAATATTAAACATTTTAATTTCAGATAACAAACTCCTGCATAGTGGACAACGTCGCCATTCTTCCGGATTCGATAGTCGAACTGTCTCTAGAAAACTCCGTGCCAAAGACAATCACGCAATCTATCGACAAACATGTACTATACACTACTAGCGACAAAACCCTCAGCTACACAACAAATAAGGTTCAATATTCCATGGCAAGTATGGACAAGGTGCCGACGGTTGTTTCGGAGGTAGAGAAGGGAGATCTATATGAGCCCTTTGATAAGTTGGAGTTGTATAATTGCGTGAAGTGCAGTAAGTCCTTCAGGAAGCAGAAGCAATGTGAGGCGCATATGAAGGAAGCACACTCGGCAAAGGTACTTATATATGACATTTGAATCATCATCTTCGGATCGGTGATCGGGGGATTGTTTCGGGGATCGGTGCAATGTACAAAGGGCTTGGGCTGGTTTCTTATATAGCCTGCAGCCTGCCTGACT
>OY982565.1:1041671-1257590 GCA_963859945.1 Euplagia quadripunctaria | reverse complement strand
TCAGTGTGGGAGAGTGTTCCACCACAGGAACAGTCTGTTGTACCACTTGCTGTCGCATAGTGGCAAGCAGCACGTGTGTCGAGAGTGCGGGAAAGGGTTCTATACTGTTACTGCACTTAAGGTGTGTACTCAAAGCTATATTTCATTACATAATAATATTGAGACCTGCCACAAAAGTATAAAACTCTTCATTAAAGCTAGTCGTAAATATAATATACGCAATAAGTAAATATCTACTTTATTATATAAAACAGAATAATCCCGAGATTGCCAACATAAAATAATTATTTTGAAAAATTATTGCTGTCTAAATAATAAAAACCGTTGATTTCTTTCAGAGTGAATTTAAATCTTGTAAACAATGCAACCATATACTATTTACGACTAATCGTTTTGTGTAACACGTATTATAAATTAACCAAAAATCTACGTCAATTATAATTATTAATATTGCTTTAAAGTTACCAAACATTTTTTGGTCTTTCGAGCCAGATACTAAAAACGATATAGTCAGTATTTCCTTTAGGAATAAGTTGTTATTAAAAGTTATGAAATTATTAAAACGTATTTAGAACTGTTCTAAATACGTTTCTGTGGGCTTCCACATCTTGTTTGTGACTGAGACAGTGGCGAGTTGATCCCAAGGTTGACTTATCTTTTCCTCTCCACCCGCGCGCTTTTGTCCGCAACTTCGCTCGCGTTGGTGTAGATTTTGTTAATCAATTCATTTATCCCTCGGGTGCAGTATTGTTTTTGGATGAAAGGTGGGGGAAAATCTTTGTCCTATGTCATTTTCTATACCACTTGGTGTAAAACTTCGTTTAATAAAAGAGAAAATCGCGTTTTATAATATTATTGAGGATTCCTTTGCTATACGTGAGGAAAATGACAATATTGAAATAAAATGATTACATACTGTTTTTACCCGACTGCAGTCAAACCAAAAAAAGAATGTAACGTGTTGGATCTGTATTTATATATGTTCGTCCCTATGTTCTCTCGTAGCTACTAACCGATTTGGATGAATGATATAATATATTTCGTTCGATTTATCTTTATTGCGCGAGTGATTTTCGTGGTATATAAAAATTAAAAGAAAAAAACTGTCAGTCGTAGGACTGCACGTCAGAAGTGAAAACATAACTTCACAATGTATTTGCATATACATACACACATCTGTATATATATAATTAGGTTAAAAATAAAAAGTAGGTAATAACATATCTAAATGTATACATAGGGTACACTGGAAGTTCTGCGCTCCTGGCCGCTCATAAATGTTTGAATTTCGAATGTTATATTTTTTTAAATATAAGAAACTCAGCTCTGTCTTACGAATTTTCGATCAGGTCACATGTCCCTGCGCGAGTTTAACATTTTTTACCCATCCCAAAAAGTGCACAACGCCGCTAAAGAAGTTTTCACTTCAAAAAATACAATGGCGGAATTTTGGCCGCAAAATGGAAGTTAAAATAATTAATCCTCCAAACCTATCGAGTAGGGTATCAAAAGGAAGGGTTTTAAAAGGTCATTACAAAAATAAAAACTACTTATATGTTTATAAATTATTATTTTTGACGCAGTCGGGTTTTTGGTTTCATTTAATGAGTTCCTGTTACTAAAATACTATGATACTGTGTTTGAGAAAGCTTTTGTGGTGATGTTTACTATAATAACTATACAAATATACACTCATCCCCGAAAGGGTAAGCAGAGACGTAATTAACACTCCCATTTTGCCAACTACAATTAAGGGAACGTACCCATACTACGTGAGCACTAGGTCTTGGCTTATACTACGAGTGGTCACCAAGGGGGGGGGTATAAAAAAGTGTAAAAAATGGGTCGCGTAGTATGGGTACGTTCCCTAACGCAATATGAAGGAAGAACTTTGGGAATTAAAGATGGGATAATTTAGAGTATATTGGTAAGGGAAGGGATATTGCTTATACGGATGAAATGGGAAATGTAAGCGATAGCCAAGGTCACAAACCTGTAACTCGAACGTATGATAAGCATATGAATGTGTCCTCTCAGATCCACAAGCGCGTGCACAACGGCGACCGGCCGTACAAGTGCGACGTGTGCGGGCGAGACTTCCGCCAGTGGAGCGACCTCAAGTACCACAAGGTTTCCATACATTCCAATCAGGTGAGACAACCTTAGCCATTGTATGCTCGTCATTTTAATCCATGTAGAAGAACCTGGTTGTTTGATTGTTGATAACGCCTGAACATTGCAGCGGTCTCCATGGACTTCGAGACTAAAAGTTGAGTGGCGTTCGCGTTCTAGTCGTTTTATTCATAGCTGCTGAATAGTTGAAAAAAAAGACATTATTATTGGTAATTTCCAATGTGATTTCTGTGCATCTACCTTATATTTTCTACAACACCCTAAGGTTGGTGGTAGGTGGTAGAGAATGCCCTAGGCATTAAGTCCGCCTTTGTATAAAATGTGCATGAAAATTTAAATAAATAAAAAACTTATTCTTCAGAAAATGTTTTTCTTCATTTAGGTGCATATTTCTAAACTGTGTGTCAGTTTTCATGACAATTTCAATGAATTTACTTTCTTCTTTTTATATCTACATTTTGAGACAAATGCAGATATTCTATCAACTTTCTGACCATTTATTAAATTCTTCTTTTTCTCTTAATTTCTATCTCTTAAGCTCCATCTATCATTAACATCCTGCATAATTGTAAATATTTTCTTGTGTCATTATCTTACATAATCTTGTCCCAGAAAATGTTCAAGTGCGAGTTTTGCGGCAAGGAGTTCGCGCGCAAGTACTCGCTGAACGTCCACCGCCGCATCCACACGGGCGAGAGGAACTACAAGTGCGAGTACTGCAACAAGACCTTCAGGGCCTCGTCCTACCGGCTCAGCCACATGAGGACGCATACTAGTAACTTGGCTTTTTTATATTATTACTATCAAATTGATAGTGGAAAGTATAACCTTACAAAGTAATGCAGTTATCGAGATTTATGT
This sequence comes from Euplagia quadripunctaria, assembly GCA_963859945.1. Classification (NCBI taxonomy): domain Eukaryota; kingdom Metazoa; phylum Arthropoda; class Insecta; order Lepidoptera; family Erebidae; genus Euplagia; species Euplagia quadripunctaria. The sequence continues at coordinate 1,254,596 of OY982565.1, read as the reverse complement.
AATCAAAAATCGACTAGGACACAATGCAACCAATGAGTAAATAATTACAGGTTTAAAATAATAACAATATAATAAGGTTACATGTAGTGAAAAAGGAAAAAATATGTAACAGTCAAAGTGGCAATTTACCCACAGGCCGATCCCTGTAGTATCCAAGGTTTGCCACGCCACCTTGCCACTTGCGCAGACAAATAGTAGAACATAATTGTTAAATTTCGGAATTGTATGTTTTTCAATTCATGGACCATCTTTTCACAATAAGGTCGATTTGTTTACATTGTACAACGGAATAAAAAAAACGTGAACGAAAATTAATGTGTTAATGTGTCAATCTAATGGCCAATCAAACTAATTAGACTGGCCTATTGGCCTAGTGGTTAGTGACCCTGACTGCTATGCCATAGGTCTTGGGTTCAATTCCCACCCGAGTTTGGGTGGTCTTTGTGTCCGTTGTTTGTATGTTTGTAAAGTCCCCCGCGACACAGGAGTAATTCCTAATGCGAGAGTTGTCTTTTTAAAGAATAAGAATAAGTTAATATTTTTTTTATTCTAGGCGACAGACCTCACAAATGCCCGCAATGCGAAAAATGCTTCAGAGTAGCCGCGGACCTCCGCAGACACATGCTGATCCACGACAAAGTACGCAACAGACTCAACGAGCAAAAAACCAAAAGTAAAGATGTGAAAGACAACAAAAAATCAGAAGAGAAGCAGCCAGTCAAATTGGAGAATAAAGCTCCTAAGAAGATTGCCGTAGCATCAACTACTAAAATGCCTATGAATACGCCTAATAATAGTAAAGTCAACGTCAAAAAGACTCCTAAACCCGTCAAGAAAAACCAAACACCAAAGAAAGGAGCTCCCAATGTCACTATAGACCAACTAGACAGCAACTACACAAATAATGTCGAAGTGTTCGACACGCGACAAGAACCACCATACACAAAGTTCAAAGAAGTATATAATGAAAGTGCCTACATAAAAGACGATTTAGAAAACGTTATAGGGTACAAGAACCTCTCCGAAGATAGGGATTTTGCGATACTGAGGCCCATGTACAGGAATAACGTGTTAATCGATAATGTTGAGATCGATAAAACAGAATTTAGAGAAAATACCGATGGGAAAATGCAGGTGTACACGCATATAGAGAAGAGTAAAGAGTTCAGCGGCGCCATAGGGCCGGGCCACGTGGCCCTGGGGGACGTGCGCCACCTGGAGAGGGACGTCAGGCCCGACATCGGCGGGGAAGGCATCGAGAACGGCTTCCTCGAGAGACTTACAGCTATGTATAATATACCTGCTGTGTAGCTGTGATACTGATTCTAACTTAGCGTAATGGAGCGGGCTCCTCATTGCTGCTAGTGATGCGGTCCTATGTCAATATTATATCGATACTTTTAATCGATTAATAATATCGATATCTTAAAGTTAATCGGCGTATACAATATCTCCGCTGTTTAGCTGTGATAGTGTTAGTGTCAATAGTTTTTTAGTGTAATCGTTGATGTTATGCCCAAAAATATCAATGAAGATTTAATATATGCGATGTTTCACGGATACCAACCAATTACTAAGACTGGAATGAATTTGTAAAGATTCTTTGATTTTGTTGATAAACAAATATTTATATGTAGAATAAGTAATATTAATAAGTAGCAAACTTAAATGTGAATTAAATTAACTTATGGTACATTATTCCCCAAACTGGGTGAGGCAACACTTATGTATTTATGAAAATTTCCAATATTTTGTATTGCTTCGTTAGTAAATTGTTACAATTTTGTATCATCACCACAACTGGTTCTCAAACTGAAGCAATAGCCGTAAATTAAACTATGAAAGGAATATAGTTAAATATTTAAAATATTATTCTTGTAATTATTAAAGGTAAGCGTTGTATGCGAAGTGTTGATCTTCTCAGAAATCACACTCACAAAGTTTATTATTCTAATATTCTGTCGAGTTTCAAAACAAATGCCACTAAAAGCTGACGTAGAGACAGAACTAAATCATTATATTAATACGTGAAGTGATACGTGATTGTTTGTACCCCTTTTTAAGATAATTTCGCGAACGTAGTAACGTGAATTTTGGAATATTGACAATTTATATATTGAAGAAGTGCAGAAAGCTTAAAATTTTTAAACAATATGTCTTACAACTTTAAAAATTACGTGAAAACGATTAACGAAATTACAAGCGTCCAGTAAATGTGATTACCTGTCATGGTAAGTAAGTCTATACAATGACAGCTCAAGTTATACTGGCCAATGAAAAAACCATGGTCGAAATTCGACCACCACGCGATCTCTACTAATATAGAATTTCTTCTTAGTTCATTTTCATTGCTTAAATTTCACATGAAAATGTCGTATCTTATGACAGCGCTATCTAGATCCAAACCAAGCATCACTACAATATTCGTTCTAAAACACATAAATATTGCATTTTAACCGATTCCAAAAAGGAGGTTCTCAATTGGACTCTTTTTTTGTGAATGTTACGTGATATCTTAGCTATTTGTAAACTGATTTTAATTTTTTTTTTTTTAATTGAATTGGTTGTACTCAAGGTTGGTCCCATTTAAATTTAAAGAAAATGTTCCACCTATAAGGGTGGAAACTTAAGGGATGAAGAATAGGTACAAACTATTACAATTTGTCAGGACATCGGTGATACGTTTTTTTTTCTAGTAATTGCGTGTAAATGTGCGACTATCATACATAGAAACTCAGACCATTGCAAAAAGATATATTTATGACAAAATGCAAATAGTAGCGCCGAGCGGGAATGAAACCCACTAACGCCGCGATACAGATAGGACGTATTTTTATTTAGTTTCAAATCGATTCTTACGTTTTCCTTTTATTACTGAAAAATCCGGCCGGCAACTTAAAATTGGTAAGTTTGATGTTACTAAGCTGTTGCATTATATCTTATTATTATTAGAAGATATTATTTTCCCCTGTACGCTACAAAGTCACTTATGAAAGTCCTTGACTACTGAAAATATTCCATCAGTAATGTAGTTCTGCCTCTACGTCTGTATACATGATTTTTGTTAGAAGAATTGTGTCGTAGTAAACAGAAGCGCTTATCGGTGAAGACAACTGTCAATTTAACAGCACTGTCAAATCAATTCGAGTTTCTTGAACGTTGATCAAAGAAAAATTTACTAATCTATGGTCAATTACCGTGAACCTTCGAATGGTATTCGAAAACAAGCCCTGTTAACTTATCCGATGTTCAAATCAAAGTAGATACCTAATCATGCTCAGCAATCAATATCAGTGTTGTTGCGATAGCAATAGTTTACCTATCGATAGTTGACCTTGAAAAATAGTATTTTTTTCGATAGTGCTATCGAAAATATGTATTTACATTTTCAGTAGTATCGATACTATCGAAGTATAATACCATCGATAGCATCGCAAAGTAATAATTGGTTCTAAACTTTCGCGACTTTGCCATATATTAGACTAGCAACCCGTCCCGGCTTCGCACGGGTAGCAGAGACATCTTCAACAATCATCATCATATTTCAACCAATTTACACAAAACCTTAACAAATTATACACCTAAACCTTCTTCATGAATCACTCTGTCTATTTAGTGAAAACCGCATGAAAAGCCGATCAGTAGTTTTTCAGTTTATCGTGAACATACAGACAGACAGGCAGGCGCGGCGGGGGACTTTGTTTTATAATATGTATTCATGTGTAACTCGGGACTTAATCGCGATAATATTTAAAACGTACAATACCTTTCATCATCATCAGTCCACTCGTGACCACGATCGGTGCAATTCGATCGAAACTTATTGTACAACAAAAAGGTATTGATTATCGCGATTAAGTCCCGAGTCACACATCTAATATCGAAAAGTAATACTATCGATAGTATCGAAACTGTCCATCTCTTGCAATAGCATTTTTTTTAGTTTGTTTATCAAAGAAAAAAAATGTTTACGTTTGGTCTACGGCTATAATACCATTGAATCATAACTACTGAATTCTACAATTTAATTAAATGTTGCAATTTTTTAGTACCTATTAAATTTATGTTGGCACCTGGCATAGATGGTTCCTCTCGTGGACACTGTGTATGTACTATATGGCCTTTTATGTACGACCACGTGTGTGCAAAATATCGTGTAGATCGGTTGAGTAACAAACAAACTATTATATATTATATATGTAGTATATTATACATACTAACTAATACGTAAAGCGAAAACTTTGGATCCCTTTTTACGAAAATTGGGCGGACGGAGGAGTATGAAATTTTGCACACTTATAGTTTATACAGAGAAGAAGTGACGAATGCTAAAATTTTTGAATAATATTTGCTACAAAGTTAAAAAAATGCAAAAACGGGTACATACAGCTATGAGTGTCCAGTATATATTTTGACCTGCCATGGTACAAAAGTCTCACCACGCGATCTCTAGTAATATTAGTTAGGAAATATATCGGCTGAGATAAACATGATTTATTAATATTTATAATATTTCTGGTTTGTTATAGGCAAGGTACCTATCTCTTGCTGGATCGGACAGGGCTTTAGATGCATAGTTTAATTACCGTAGCGCACTGTTAACTACTACGTTACGATTTCAAATATATTGAACTAAACACATTTGTACATACGAGTATATTAAAGTTCAAATCATTTGTATGGTTCATAACTATTCCAATTTGTATAAAGTATTTAATTTAATCCACGATGTGTGATCAAACTATATTAAACAACAATGTCATTAATTTTAATTATACATGAAGTCTAAGCGATATTGTAAATATATTACACCTAGCGAAAACATTTGTGAAATGTCAAGAGAAGCGATAACGATTATTTTATTTTTTTCGTATGGAAACCCTACGGGTCATCAACTCATCGGAGCTAACGGTCAAGTGGTATGTCGGAATCGAACCGACTAAAACCACACAAACGGGTCTGTTGCAAGGGACCCGGGTATACCCTAAGGAAGCCACCATGGGAACCCTGCAGATATCGTGAAGTACGGGGGCACCCTCCGGTTGAGGGAGAGGCGCTCGCGAACAACGTCGGAGAGTACTCGTCCTCTCCCGTACTCTTTCTGCTGCCTCTTTAGCCAATATAACCTCTTCGCAAAATGAGGCGGCTGAATCCCACGCACTCTCGCTTCGGACCATGGACAGAAACATGGTCCCAAGCGATGATATTGCAGACCTTTTCTTCTCGCCTAACTTTGTATGTATTCATTCGAAAATCTTCCTCCGTTCGAAAGCTTCCAAATCTATATCATATTCTGATTGTCCGGAGTAAAAGATCTTAACTCCATGAAGTTACATAGACTTTAGTACGCACACACCACTTTCCAATTTTGTGTTTCACTAAAACGATTGAGTATTCTTAGTATAATTTGAAACTTCGCAAATATTTTCGTAGTGTAACATTGTTAAGTGGGGTTATTTTTAATTGTTGCCAGTTGCAACTAAAACTTTTTAATAAAATAACCTGTTTAATGTGCTGAAATAAAGACTGAAATAATCTTTTTTGCGATTATTAAGTGTACATTAATAACTTAAGCGTAATATTTTTACTTAAAATTCTAGTTAAATGATGAATTTTAATAATATAATAAATATATATAGAAAATTATTGATGACTTTTTTTTATGATTTTATTTTGAAACCAGTTTACCCTCTTCAAACTTTTTTTATTATCTAGTAAACGTGTATGGTCCCCCATTTTTTAGGTAGGAATGTCTTATCCTGACAATTGCCCTCAGTCATGCGCTCGTCAAGGCCGGAGATCGTTTTGGACTCTGCGCCCGGTTCGTCTTCTGTGGAAGAGGAACTACTAGTTGTCTCCAATTCCCTTCCCTCCGTCTCAATCATGAATCGCTTTCTCAGTGTAGGATGCGACGGAATCATGACACGGCAACCAGAAGACTATTGACACCGATTTTGTCACGCGGTCGGCACCCACATAGTGCACTCCACCAGGGTGCGAAGTGCAGCAAGGCAAGCCCCCAAATTGTTGGCACATAGACGTTGAATTCCGGGGCTATGCCACACAGGTAAGGCACTTTCCGAAGCAGTCGCGTCTGGTAAATATCTGCGTCTTTGGGTAGGAGATGCTGCCGTATCGCCACTACAGCCAAACCTCTATGATGCGTATTACTCTTAGTGATAGGTTATTAATTTTATTTTATTTGTAAGGTACAGATATAGACAACAGATTAATTACTTCTTAGACTAATAGTCACGTTATACAATTCGTAAACCTGGAGGCCAATTACAGCTGTACACGACATTTACTGGTTGATGAGCTTCCTTGAGAAAAAAATTAATTAGGAATGATTTAATTATTTCTAATTACAAGTAATAAGCAAAAAAAGGAAAACAAATATATATATATACAAAAAAAAATACAAGGTATGAAATAGTAATTTGACTTGTACCGTGCAACACAAAGCTCTTTTAAAATTAGGAAAATTATCCCTATTAAAATATCAGTTTTCACCTAAGGCTTAACCCACGTGTTCATTATATTAAATTTTACTAATACCCCATTTCGTAATAGGTGTGCAATTGAGTAACAAACACTGATAGAAAGTGACAAAGTGCTTGACAATGATGTGGGTGGTTGCAGCCGTCATCTTGGCACGCCTACAACATTACGTATAGCACCAAGCATCCGTGCGTAATAAGAATCTATCAGTGTTTGACATAATTATTTACATTATGTAGACGCAAGTAGTTTGTTGCAGAGCCTGTGGTGTAGGTTCTGCAACGATCAACCTGCGTCATCCGGGAGTAATAAATATGTTGCAATCGTTTACTTTACCAAGACATTTAAATAAATAGCACCTTAATAAATAAATTAAGATAAATTTTCGGCGGTTCTGGCACACAAGTAGATAGGTACTTACTAATTACCAAATAGTCATACGTGCAGCATAGCATTCTAGAAAATATGGCCTCAAGAGTACCTAGATTAGGTAGGTTCTCGTTCACTGAAATTATTATCGGTACCTTTTTATTAAACATTTCACACTAGTAATAACTTCAGACGTAGTGTTGACAAATAAAAATGAGTTTAAAGACGTGGACATATTTACAATAGTTTGGCTACTTACAAAATAAGACTACCTACTCAAACAACTTGTTATCACTAATCTAGATAATTGTCACGTTGATCGTCATTGAGTTCGTGGCTGTCCCTACTAGTGTTTTGTAATATACCGAACAACAATTGCAAACAATTTAGAAATTTGATTGAAATCCAAGTATAAGACTGTCTTTTTCATTAATAAAATAAACAAAAATAGTGTGTTTTCGAACTATTTCCTATAAGTTCCTCATTCCTCATACGTGCGAGTATAATCTTACTGAGTGAGCCGCCAGTTAGAGGCAGTTCGGCGTAATAAAGTACCTAGACGTATTTATGAGTGAAAAACTATTATTAAAAGAAGTCTTACTGGATCCTATCATTTCTGGTGACAAGGTTAATGTGGTGCCATATGCTGGTTTAACAAAAAAAACTGTTTAACACTGCTAGATTCCTATTTCGCACGAACGCTCGGTGCTATACGTAATGTCATAGGCGCAACGAAATGCCGGCTTCTGCAACCAAGAAGCTTAAAAATATTTTGCCCCTGAAAAAACTCCAAAACTACTTACTTTCCCTTAAATTAGAAAATGCCCTAACTGTCAACACTGTAATAAATACAGTACATTGCGCGAGCAATCTTCGTTTTATATAGAATATCATCAATAATTCTGTAATCACCATTATCGTTCCAACCACAATGAACGAGTTTGAGTAACGAAATTGTACCCCTTCACTTTGGGATTGGCACTGACTCGAGCAGAAGTCTGTTGAGCCCTTCCTTCTTCAAAAGTGACACTACTTATTTATCTAAAGGATTAAGTTCTTCGGTTTTCCTTGAAGATGGGTAACTCTTTATCAGGGAACTTGCTAAAGTTCCTGATGGTTTAAACTGGTGCATGTTTGTTTTAATACCCGTTTACCGTCGCAGGTAATAACGTTAGTTTACTACTGTCGAACTGGAGCAACAATCATGAACCTCTATCATTCTGGTATTTATTGGTACGAGACTGAATGTTTCAACTGATATTATATTCTTTATCGATGCATGTCAAGCCATAAACTCATTGATTCCCATAGCGCAACCATCCACCATTGTTGGGATTTTTTTTTATATGGCTTCTTACAGTTTGAAAGTGTTTACAGGACATGTCAACGGTGGACATGGTCCGAAAGAGTCGAGGGTAAAAAACTTTCTACTGTGTCTCTACAGTAAAGAAGTGTAATCGTTTCTCTTGCCCAGGGTGTCGAGGTTAGAAGAGGTTTTATAGCCAAGCAACCTTCACAGTAGGTACTTAGATATTTCCTTTGTTAGTAACAAAGAGTCATTTAGATTAAAATATTAAGATATTCTTTCGACACAAAGGAATGGTTTTACTAGAGCGTAGTAACTTGTGGACGAGTTATTTGACTGGCAATAGATGTAAAGACGAACATCGTAAACCAAAATGAAGAGAGGTCAAACTATATATCACGTCGGTGTGTAATTAGAAAACTATTTGGAGCGAACAGTAAAATATCACATTCAATTGAAGTCGGTCGCAGTGTGATGTGTTCTGCAAGATCTCCGACAATCCGGGGAGTTTCCGTTTGAATCTCTGCCAAGAATCCTAAATATTTTCCTTGTTTAGACAATATTAGTCATGGCTTAAATTATTTCAGTTGTTTTTATGACAGTTGTAGACATCCTCACTTACAGTTAAAGATGCGAACGCTGATAAATTTTCTACAGAAGTATAAACTATTTGAACTTTTTTTTACTGTGAAATGGCATAGTCGTTTGTCTTCCAATCACCTGATGGAAAATGATGATGAAGACGAAGATGGTACACGTCTATCAAAGAGAAACCTGTTCACTCTACACTTGAACGTTCCAGGATTATAATTGATTGAAAAATAGACGCAGGCAGTTCATTCCAGACTTTAGCGACTTGAATAAAAAAGTAAATGTAGTCACTCAACCCGCAAACGGAGGAACAGGCTCTTTTATTGAGAGCTCGTAAGCTGTCTCATAGTTTCACATTATGAATTGCTCGCGTCACATCAAGAAATACAAATCACAAACGCAAATATGTGCCCCAAAAAGCTGTCTAATTAAAATGGAGGAAGGCGTGATATCTGTAGCGTTATAGATAACTTGTGGCGAATAAGAATGAATGAAGCCCTTCAATAAAGCAATCAATTCCTTAGGCCAGGAAAACAGAAAGAAATATATACTTTGTATTTGAATTATCCAGAGTCTAGTTTTAAGACGTAATTGGAGTAAAATACAAAATAACACTTAATTATGATTAAAAAATTTAAAATGATTTTTTTATCTGCAATGATTTGATTGGTTTTAGGGCTCGGACATCCCGGCATGAGCCATTATACTCGCCAACCCATCCGTATAAGCAATATCCCTTTCCGTCCATTACCTTACCTTCTGACCTATCTTTCCCTTTTGATATACTCCCAATTTTCCCATCTTCAATTCCCAAAGTGCCCGGTGGACGGCAATAGGCCCTCTATTACATGAGTGGGACCAAAACCATAGTTGGCAAAATGCTGGTGATTAATAAGCCTCTATCTACCCCTTTGGGGATACAAGCGTGAGTGTGATGTACTGCAATAAATTTAAACTGACAAAACAATAATATGCTGTTTTTTTTCGAAATGCTATTAAAATGAGATTACTTTAATAGCGTTTATTTCCGACAAAGAAAATGAATCTTGTTTTGACCGACCCCTCTGCTGAACCGCTATCTGATGTGGGCGTCAAGTTAAAATTAATTTTGTGTAATGTGTATTTACATGTACCTAAAGGAATTTGTTTCTGGTATACCGAACTGATTAATAACAGGTTATTTTTCGACGGAGAAATTCGCACCTTCAAGCAACTTCGTGTGCACATTTTAAAGTTCGCTTTTGTTTTACGCGTTTGATATTTACGAACATTTGATTAAGACGAACATATCTGCGGTACGTTTTATGAAAACAAACGAATACTGATAGGAAAAACTGGTCTTTTTATTTTTTAAACAAGTGCGCGGTCAATCATAAGTACAAGTCGTGGTTAGAGTAAAAAAAAGTCTCGCAGGTAGAAATTTGACACACGCTTACGCGAGCTATCGATAGACAAATATTTTCGAAGTTATACTTCTTTTGGCGCGTTATGGAAAAATGATGAGAGTAAATTTTTACGATGCGCGCGCACACCTTCACAAAAAACCGACACCCTGAAGTTAGCTAGTCAACATTTTAGTTTGTCAAAGAAGTTACCAACTTCACGATAGTGATAAAAATGGTTTTTACATATTACTTTGAGTACGTTTGTAGAATTTGAGGTTAGTTGACGGTATGTATTATTTATAATATTTTCTGTGATTCAGTCAAAAGACAGTCGAATTTATTGTGTACCAGTCCATGAAGCATCATGGCATGGAGTAGGTAAGAGACTTTATTATTTAAGAACAAATAATTTTGGATGCGACCCCCGTAGTTACCAATGTGATAATTTTGTTGGTCTCTAACAACACCATGCTTTATAAGTGATTTTCCATTGAAACTAGAACAACACATTGATGTTTTTGAGAAAGTCTGTCAAGGTTTTGTCTGTTTAGTATAGGCTTATGGTTTAAATAAATATATAGAGTTGCTTAATTTATATTTCCCTAAATACATATATCTTCATGATATACGAAATCTGTTCGTGTGTATCTCAATGAAAAAACCAATTTATTTGTTTATTAATGGAACTTTTTACTTTATAACCGACTTCAAATAGGAGAAGGTTCTCAATTCAATAGTTTTTTTTTGTGTGTATGTTACGCTATACCTTCGCCATTTGTGAACTGATTTCAAAAATTCTTTTTTATTGAATTGGTTGTACCGGTTATACTCAAGGTTGGTTCCCTGTAAATTTAAAGAAAATAAAGCGAACAATGAAGGGATGGAGAATATTGAAGGCAGGCGTTGAAGTCGGTGATACTTTTTTAAAGTTAATTAAATAAACTAGGAATGGCCTGTTATCCCAAGCAGTAAGGTAAGTGGTAAACATCTTCTGGTATATTTATATGTTTACTAGCCACCGCACGTGTACAAATTATACACCAAAACCTTCCTCATGAATCACTCTGTCTATTAGTGAAAACCGCATGAAAATACGTTTAGTAGTTTTTCAGTTTATCGCGAACAGACAGACAGACGCGGCGGGGGACTTTGTTTTATAATATGCAGTGAAGATAAGATAATATTGTGATTTGACTTTAATGTTGTATCCTCTCCTCTTGTGGTTTGACAACTGCTAAACCGAATAATACGGTTACCTCTAGTAATTTTAGGAAACACTCTTGTCGCGTAAAAATATCATAATCACTGTTTCAACTCGTCCCACGTTATTATCAAAATGAGAAGAGGTACTAAATCAGTAGCTAAAGTGTTAATGTGGAAACAATATAAAAAGATTAATTTTTTTTTTTCATCACAACGATGTCACACACACGAGGTAATAATAAATATTCATTATAATTTATAAAAATTTAATTATAAATTATAATGAATGTTCATCAATTAATAATAATAATAATAATAATCAATAATTATAAATAAAATAATGAACAATTTTAAAATATTTAACAATCATTTTATGACTGCAAGTGGGGATTTCTAGGATTTATTATTATCTTCTAACTTAAAACTACAAACGATTCTTAGGCGTTTCTATGATTTCTTATAATAATAATTGATAATCACATTTCAAAAGGAGTTTAACAAATAAACCCTACAGTTCTTAAATATAATCAATACTAATAAAGTAAACAAATACAGATATAACGATAATAATCAATAATATTAAAGATAGTAATCAAAGTAATCAACAATTGTAAAAGATTTAACAATCATATTATAACTGAAAGTAAGGTTTTTCATAGATTTATCATTAACTATTGTAATAGTAAATAAAATAAATTATAAATAATTCTTAGGAACTCTTCCTATGATAATCTTATATTTATTAATATTATTAATCACATTTTTATAATCAGTCTTTTAATTATTAGTCTAAAATTAAAATGTTAATAACTCTACACATATTTCTACGGAAATCTCAGAATCCACGAAACCTTTAAATACTTTCGCAATATTATCATCTATATCCTGAGTCTCTTTTTTCTTTTGAAATATATTTGATTCTTTGTTTATTAAAGTATTATAATAAAACTATTTTTCACGGATTCTATCGCGATGTATTTGGTGTTATTTTACTATCTATACTGATCCCGACGTTTCAGTTGCTTTTCAGCAGCCATGGTCACGGGTAAACTAAGATGGTGGTCGTCTCATGTATCGAAGTGCAAAGTTATCTCAAAGTACCCGAAGTTTGTTGATTGTTGGTGTTACTATTTACGCAGAATGAGCTCAAAGTGTCTTGAAACCTTGCTGTGTTTTCTTGGGTTTGAGTAAGTGAATAACCGGATCCCAAGCTGGTGGTACGTTCCAACCATCTTCTCTATTAAAATTAGGGTGTTTTTTAATTTCAATAGCCTCACGGAGCATCCTTGGTAGGAATCGGTGTTCTTTCGCGAGTACCTGTGGTTTATCGAAACGCAGGTAATGGTTGGTCCCTTGTTGCACGTGTTCACACACAGCAGACTTCATCGAGCGTTGGTGTTTTATGTCAGCAATGTGTTCTTTGACGCGGGTGCCAATGTTTCTCTTGGCTTGACCAATGTACGAGAGCCCACAGTCACAGTCTATTTTATAGACCCCTGCATCTTGTAGAGGTACTTGGCACTTGACAGATGGTAAAAATTGACTTATCTTCGTTGGCGGCTTGTAGTATGTATTGATTGAAGCTCGCTTCAAGATGTAGCCAATCTTGTCAGTAACTCCTCGTACATACGGTAGAATGGCAGGCTGGCGCTCGAAATAGTTTTATTTCAATGTGTAACATTCGCGTAAACTTTCGACAATATCATTAAAGTATCATAATAATTTGCTTCTCTTTCAAGAATAGTCAAAAATGTTGCTATGCTTTGCGGTTTATTAATTGTTTTTTTATTAACAGTAGCGTGCACTTTTTTACCATGTTTGTGGTACGATGTTTCTGATCATAGTAACACCATTTGTCTCGAATGAAGTTTTTTCTGTAAGCCATGTCTCAACAAAATAATCATTAAATTTTGAGACTTGTTCATTATTTTGACTACGATACATAGTATGTGGAAAACCATCGTCCACTGCATAACTTGGTAAATGTGCAAGAGCAGTAAATTTTCGGATTTTTTTTTTACGAACTTCAATTTGTGTATTCCTAATTATTTTACTTTTCTCCACAAACATCTCGAAAAATGAAATTAGCAGCCCTTAATAAGGATATTAGTAACAACAGATTATATTGCAGCCTTTTCAGAGTCTAATATAAATGTCTTTGGAGTCCAATCAGGGATTTGACTTTTAATTAATCTCAGCATAATTTCGTGTCTTTTTTTTGTTTGTTCGTTTGTGTGCATAGATAAGTAAATAAATAAATAAACAATTATGACTGGCCTGTTGGTTTAGTGGTTAGTGACCCTAACCGCTATGCTTATAGGTCGTGGGTTCGATTCCCACCTGAGTCTGGGTGTTCTTTGTGTCCGTTGTTTCTATGTTTGTAAAGTCCCCCGCGACACAGGAGTAGTTCCTAATGCGGGAGTTGTCTTTTATAATTAAAAAAAAAAAAATTCAGAAACAATGCACATTTTTAGAAAAATAAGTAGTTTTATTACTTTATTGATATTGAAACAAAATATTTTATTGTGTCTTCATTCTATTCATATGTCTGTCCTACTTCAAAAGTAACCGCAATAACCATTGTTTACTTATTGACAATAACCGGAGAAACATCACTGGACAAAACAAAAGATTTTATTGTATCTTCATTCTTTTCATAGGTCTGTCCTACTTTAAAAGTAACCACCGTAACCATTGTTTACTTACCTGATAATAACTGAAAGCCATAACCAAACGCACATGGCGTTTGCTTGTGAAATGAAACAATAAACAACAGTTGTCCTAGAAAAAATATATTTAGTAGGTACTGACTTTTCAATATTAATTATGAACTAAACGAAAGTAAAAACTAAAAATTTAAAAGAAAATAATGTTATATCTTGTCTTACTGACTGTACTAAACGTTGATAAAGTTTAAAGTTCGTCACAAAAAGAAACGTGTGACGAGTATTTTGAAGTTCTGCAAGTCGTCCTAAATAGGACATAGGCATGAAGGACGAGTTGATGAATTACTCAGTCGTCCCATTAAGGATGTATCTCCACCTTGCGATAATCGTAGCATAAATAACCAAGTACTGAGTTTTTGTGATCATATGTAGGACGTCTGGAGCTATCTAAAGAAATACTGCAATTTTTTTTATATCTGTTAAGAGGGTTGGAAAACAGTAGCTCATCTCTCGAATCGTTTCTCGTAATCAGCTTCTTCACAGTCGAAATTATTTAAATTACTTGACTGCGATTTCAGACATGTTAATAGTAGCATCGACTTGTTACTAACTCTCAGTAAGTCATAGACTAGCTACAAATAAAGAAAACTTTCGGAAGCGCGCAGGAGCATGGCGAAGCTTTCACTGACTTAATGTTCAGGTAATGTTACCCGCCTCAAATAGTGGTGGGAACGAATCCAATGACAACGAATATGCTGGACCTAGTTGGGTCACTCTTTAACATTAGACGTGGGCAAGGCAGACGATACAATTCCTTTACCAAGTATGAACACAGGGTGGTTTTTTACTTATTTATTACAAGAATACACTGAAGTGACCGCTTAAAAACAGGCAGGCCGCGTTATCTGCACCTTACTTAAAAAAACCTTGTTATTACTCATAGCTACTAGGAAGAAATTGTCTTAATTATTACCACAAAGCAGTGCCTCAAGCTATTTCGTAGTAGCGTACCAAAACCAGAATGAAAACACCAGAATAAAAATTACTCTCGGGTGCAAATCAATAAATCCTTGTAAACATTACTCGGTAAAAATGTACAAAACAAGGCGTGTGTCTATCAGCGATGGTTGTGAATTTTCTACAAATTGTATATATCAAAACAAATACTGGTGATTCGGTTCGCAATACAAAAACAAACTAAGCGCGCAGCCATCTATCCGAGGCCCACGCGCATGCGTAACCGTTCAACTGTACCTAATTAAAGCCTAGTGTTTACATTATTAGGTGCTATATCGGTGGTTTGAACTAAATCTGACTGTGGAATACAAAAATAACATCAAATAACATCACGTACACCGCCCGTTCACGCAATGACCTGGGGAGCGCTTGCCCTTTTTTGGTCATACCTGTTATCCCCTTGTATTCTTCATTGAAAGGTAAAAAAACATATCAGTGTTCTTTCTGCAGTATAAGGGGAATAAAATTATTGTAGGTGGTCTTTTGACAATAGCAAAGTCTTTAAAAGACTGACTGAAAAGCCCTTTGCTGCGTCTCCTGAACATAATACTACGTCAGTTTAAAGGTGAATTCGTTTAAGTAGAAGAAGACTTTCTCCCTCAATAGTTGCAACAATAGCTACTCGGGATAATAAAAAAATACTGCATATGGTTGCTTTGTTTCTCGTACGAGCTCGTAGGCAACCACTCAACACGGCCTGCACCTTATTTCTCCATATTTCTTTCGGTGACTTAAGCTCATCACACACAACTTTATTGCTGGGTTGGAGCCATGCCGTTACCGCGACGGTATAGTGTGTGATGATCTTAAGTGTCTTTTCGTGACGCCAATATTTAGCAGACATGTTTCAGTATTGTATGTAAGTTAATTACTGACAACACACAATGCATGGTGCACTTTCAAACAAAATAGGAATCATTAAAATAATGGTTCTTTCTTTTGTTAGGCAGTTAGATCTTGCGCAGGGTATCCCTCAGAGGTGATTGGTTGTCAATGTAAGTTTATATGGCATGATTTACTTTTATTGAAGTGCATTGTATTTTCTTAAAAGAAAATTATCTTTAAAATGCTTGCTATGTTAATTTTTCTGTCGTAACTATGTTAGCCGTTTGACTGTACCTTCTCCGTTAGATCCTCGTAAATGTATTTGTTAATGTGTTTTGCAACTTGCCTAGTCTTTTACAACTCCTTTTTTAGGGTTCCGTTCCTCAAAAGAAAAAAAGCAACGCTTATAGGATCACTTTGTTGTCCGTCTGTCTGTCTGTCTGTCAAGACCCTTTTTCTTAGGAACCCGTACACGCATCAAGTTGAAATTAATACCAAATACATAAGTCTGCGGTCTCTTGAAGCTGTAAAAAATCAAGCTTCTAAGTCAACGCAATCAAAAGATATGGCCATTAAGTCATTAAGATTTTAACAAATTTGAATATTTCGGCAGGTAAATCAAAACCAATAGAGTACTTCCCATTGACCTAGAATCAGGAAATTTAGTAATAAGCAAGGTCTGACAGCACAAGTAAAGGAAAAAATCCGAAAGTCGTTAATTTGTTGTTATATCACATAAACAAAATTATTTCTGTGATTACAAACTAATATTTTGCGGTTGGAAAGTTGACTTTGTCGTACATCGCAACCCCAAAATTAAGTTTGTCGTTTGGAAAAGACGGGCAAAAATCTTCGAAAATTGATTCCCGAGATGGACGTACTATCTACATACAAGTTTGTTTGCTTACGGAAACCTCGTACGCCACTCAGACTCGCACTTGTCCGGTTTTTATCGTGTGGAAACCTCCACTGGTTCAGGGGGAACTGGACTGACTAAATCTACACGGTTGGTTGCAGGGGACCCTGATATACCTTAAGAAGGAAGCCTTGGTGAACCCCTGCAGTATTTGGCGACCTCTTGATCAGCAGGTGGCACCGTGGAGTACGTGGGGCCTTGCCTTTCTGCACATCAGAAAGGTGCGCAGTACACGTCGCGCGACAGTATCTCTTACCTAGTCTTGCGGTTCCAGGTTTTACATCCTAGTGTAATCATCCGTTATGTAGCAGTAAATAAATAAGGCTAGTAGTCATTATGTTGTAAACATTTACATATCTCTGTGTTGTTACGTACATTGCCTACAATATTTGGCACTCCAGTAATACATATACGTCAGTAGTTCGTCATAGGGGAGATAATAATGCAGTAGACACGGTAACCGTCCAAGAATGTTCATGTCCTCAAATACTTTAAACTAGTGAACATGTAAACATTGACTCACTGCCGGCTTACCGAACCACACGTCCTATTGTCATCATGTGACGTTCTTCTGTGTTTGACTGTGTTGGGTATCCTTTTATGGATTTAAAGGTGTACACCTACTTTGACTACGAATTTCAGGCGATAGTTTTCGAGGGCGCAAAAAGATCTAAAATGCGTTTTTATACAGCTATTGTGTAATGGAAGGTGTGGTCAAATGTTAGAGTCGTAGATCCTGTGAGAGAGGTAAAACGCTATAAAGTTTTAGGTAAGTTTAGGGCTGCCATACATCCGGGTTTCCCTGGATTTGCCGTAGTTTACAGGGCGTCAGGGGACCGTCCGGGCGGGGTTTTAAAAAAGTGTTCGGGTAAAACACTCTATGCCAGGGGGAAAATATTATTGTTAGATGATAAATTAATAAAAATGGAGTCGGTGTCCGGGAAAGGATCTCAATTTCACCCATGTGTCCGGGATTTTTTAATTTTTTCTCCGGCGTCGGCAATATAAGCGATGGCAGGCCTAGGAAAGTTCATTATAATGACATTTAAAATTTATCGTTAAAGCAATATTTCTTAATGTCGAGGGCTATTATGAATGAAACTATAGGTAAATAATACCAAGGATATTGATGAAATTCGATAATTGAAATGGACATGAAAAATGATTATTTGTTGTAAGTATATAAATGAGCACATTCACCAGGAAAATCATTTCTCGGGGAAAAGACGATTCAAATTTTTTTTTATCCATTTTTTATTCAGGATTGCAAAAGTTTTTTTTGTTTTTACGAAATTCGTAAGTTGTATGAGTTACGTTCAAAATTATCAACCGCTTTTCAGAAATACAATAATTGTTGAATACTTTTTGGTAATAATCGTTGCAACATTAGAAGGTTGGATACAACATTGGTTTATTTTACAAACGCAAAAAAATCTCGATTTCGACGACAGTGTCGAAGACCCATCTAAGTGATCATATCATGTGATGTGGGAGAGCCATGCTTCGGCACGTACGGGCCGGTTCGACTGGAGTGATACCACGGCCTCACAGAAAACCGGCAGTGAAGCAATGCTTGCATTGCTTTTCGCCGAGTGAGTGAGGTTACTGGAGGCCCAAGCCCAAACCCTTCTCTCCCCCCCTCTCACCCTCTTCCACCCTTCCCGTACTCCCACCTTAAAGGCCGGCAACGCACTTGTGTCTCTTAAGTTGCAGGTGCCCATGGGCGGCGGTAGTCATTTACCATCAGGTGCGCCGTCTGCTCGTTTATACTATAAAAAAATTAAATAAAAATCATAAATGCAGCCAAAACCCTTAGGAGCAGAATAATTGCGGACACACGCATACCAGAATTTTGTATGTAAAGACAATAAAAATAATACAATACACGAATGTGAGTTTGGTTATTCCACCATTACTTCTAAATGCCTGAACAGATTTGGATGTATATAGTATCGTTAGTATCCTTGTTTTACTAGGTATTATTATTTATTGAACACTTCTCTGTCCACGAAACTTCTTCTATTCCACAATCACTCGAATGGTAATGGGAAGGAGTAGGGGTCGACCGCGCAGAACATACCTTCATCAAATGAGTGATGTTCTGAAGATAGGCAGAAGTATTCGAAAACAACAGGCTAATATGGAAGGATGAATTACAGGAGAGGAAGCTCATGAGTTATTAGAGGATAGACGCATGTGGCGAGCTGATTACTCTGCCCATCCCAAAGGGAAGGCATGAGTTTATATATGTGTATGTATTGCATAAGCTTCTGTAATAGTAGTAATGTCGTAATTATTGAAAATGTATAAATATAATAGACTAAGAGTTCCCGCGCAGCTTAGCACGCGTGTACATATTTATATATTTTGCACGGAACCCTAATTCTTTTCCAAAATAAAAGTAGCGTAAGTTACTTCTTATAACACCAGCTATCTGCAGTGAAAATGCCGTGGATATCGGTTCACCCGTTCCGGAGATTAGCCGGACCAAACAGACAGACGGACAAAAATTAGAAAAACTTATTTTTAGACATAGGCATAGCTTTAAAAAAAAACTGTTATTTTGACATTACAAACAGACACTTCAATTGTATTTATTTGTATTGATTATAACAGGGAATCAAGTATTTCACGTGATGTACATTATAAAAGCGATAATGTCTGAAGTGCGTTTGTAATGAATTCCAAGAAGTGAATTTAAACAAACTCATGCGCATATCCTCATAATTGACATAATTAGTTAGTTGTAACATTGTCACCCCTAATTAAGATAGGTTACAACTAATGAATTCGTGCGTAGTATTTTAATAATTACTAATCGTAATTTACTAATCTAAGTAATGCGTTGAATCCCTTCATTGTAAATTACATATTCGAAACTAATTATTTCTAAGTATTTATCTCGTGTTTTTTAGGGTTCCGTACGTCGACAGGAAAAAACGGAACCCTTATAGGACCACTTTGATGTCCGTCCGTCCGTGGGTCTGTCTGTCTGTCAAGAAAATTTATATCAAATACTCAAGTCTACTGTCGCTTAGAGCTGTGAAAAAATTAAATTTCTAAGCCAACACAATCAAAAGATACAGCCGTTTATACCGCAAATTTCCGCAAATTTTCGCAAGGGAATCAAAACCTACAGGGTACTTACCGTGAACTCAGAGTCTTGAAATATGGTACGAAGCAACGTCTTATAGCACAGATAAAGGAAAAATTGCGAAAACCGTAAATTTTTAGTTACATTATATAATGAAAATATTTTACGGAACCCTCGGTGCGCGAGTCCGACTCGCACTTGGCCGGTTTTTATTATAAGTCATTGCAAAAAAAAAGCCAAGCTACATCTCGCTAGGAGGTCGATGCTTGATCCTCCGGTGGTGGTTTTTATAAAACGGGACTAAGAATACTCTTGCTAATAACTAAATTAAATATAACTTTGAAAAACACTAGTAGAAACGTGAGGGCATAAAGTTCGTAAGTTGAAATATTCAAACACGAATCTTTTTGGATTATAGAACAAAATTGTTTTCCCCAATGCGCAAATTTGTTTTTCTCATTGAAATGCACTTTGAATGTTTTTAGAATAAATTCATTGTTACCTCTAATGCTCTTTGTATTTGTTTAAATGAATGTAATGGACTGTCGGATGCGCATGTGTTCTCACAAAGGCGACGTGTGCGCGCTACACGTTGTAGCACCGCGTAGCCTTTCGTAGCGTCGTTTACACAATTTCATGTTTAAAATTACTCAATGCAAGCAGGTATTTGTTGATTGAAGAGAGAAAAATGTAATAAAATATCGAATACTGGAACAATGAACAAAGAATATTTCTCGTGTTGTGAATTATTGGTCCTTTGTCTATGATTGTTTAAATTTCAATAATGAATAATGCAGGACAATAGTAAGTAAAATGTTGAATGCTCGTGTACCTTTTGAATAGTAAGAAAATGATTTATTAGAAAGTAAAAAACAGTCTTGGTATTGCAGTAATTTGGTAGTAAAAAAAACATGACGAGCAAAAACAAACCAGTTAGAATTTGAAACAAAAATACAGAAAGCATGAACTTATAAAAGAAATCAAATAAATAAGTCAGCCATTGTGTATTCTTAAGTCTTATACCTATTAATATCATATGCAATCGCTGACAAATTGCAGAAAAATATACTAAAAGACTAATTTACTAATTACACGCTAATCAATTGATTAACATGAATGTCTAATGGTATGTCCTAAGAGGAATCAGAGCCTTTTTGCCGCCATCAACTCCAGAATTTTTGATATAAGAATACGTGTTGTCAGCATTGAACGCACACAGGGGTGCCATATGCGCATAGAGGCGCGGGAAACCGTTGTTCGCAATTTACAGGTCCTCCTTGCACTTGCCCTATTTAGGCAACATCCAGACACACACGGATCTCGTTCCGTCTATCCGTATCAATGCTCAATTTTGCGCCGTCCGGTTCGCCTCTTTTTGCGAAATGAAACGAAGAATTATAGTCTGTGTTAAGGATAATCAGCCCTTACATTCTAAGTCACAATTTAGGTTGTCTGGAAAGTCTTTTTAAAGTAAAAATACTGAAGCTAATAAGAATTTTAATCCACCTAAGTAAATATTCAAGAGTAATGTTTAAAAAGCCTACTGTAGCATGAACAAAGTTCCAATCACCCGATGGAGTATGCCTGTTCCAGTTTGTACTTATATCTTTGTATGTGATTAGGTATATTTGCTAGGACTGACAACTCATAATAATCCGTTGTTAGTACTATATAATACATAGGACCAAAGATAACAGTAAAAGGAACTGGGTAGACCTGTTTCTGCTTAACCATTTGAGAAGTATTTCTCTTTTACTTCAATGTAATGAAAGACAGAGTTTTACTCATCAATGAACATGTAAGTTGGGCATTGTTGTGTTAGTAAATTTCATATTAATAACTTACATGAATTAATGCCGCCTTCTTAGTTTTTTTTATAACACATGACACACACACACGGCCGCCTGATCCCAAACTAGGTAGAGCCTGTACTATGGCAATCAGACTGTCGATAAACACACTGATATGTTTCTAAATACATACATATTATAGATAAATTACACTCAGACAAATTATCATGTTCATCACAAAGATTTTTGTCCTGTGTGGGAATCGAACTCACGACCTGTGGCTCAGCAATCAGGATCACTAACCACTAGACTAGTCCAGTGACTAGACCAAAAGGCCAGTCAAAATTGTTTGTTAATGTTGTTCATAGTAGCTTCGAAGGTATGCCTTGTAATTTTCATAATGTACACCTTCAAAGCCCGTGACGTCAATAAAAAATGATGACTTATCTACATATAAATACGCAAGGAGAATTCTTAGTACGCAGTTTTTAATTAAACGCGCACAGACAGGAATGTGAACTTTGGAATATTTACAGATTATATATAGAAGAAGTGCAGAAAGCTAAAATTTTTAAACAATATTTGCTACGAAGTTAAAAAAATTGCAAAAACGGGTGCATAAAGCTATAAGTGTCCAGTATATATTTTAGCCTGTCATGGTACAAAAGTTAATACAATGACACGTCAAGTAATGTTGGCCAATGAAATAAACCATGGTCGAAATTCGACCACAACGCGATCTCTAGTTAGAATAAAAGCTTTGGTAAGTGGTATTCATATTTATTAAAGACTAGCTTTTGCCTAAGGTTTCGTTTGCATTACTGTTTGTTTTGGAGATTAGTTCAATGATCTCTCATGGACAGCATTTATTTAATGAAAGATACCCTGATACCCTTTTCTGTAACCCTGTCAACGTGTAAGCAAAATTTCATGATGACTAGTTGAGTAGTTAACGCATGAAAGTGTACCAAACAAGCAAATAATTATGTAGGATATACAGCTTGACTTTATAAATATACTAGCAGCGCACCCGCGGTTTCACCCGTGTAAGTCCCGATCCCGGGGGAATATCGTGATAAAAAGTATATATTAATCCAGGTCTCCAACTATCTACATACTAAGTTTCATGGCAATCGGTTCAGTAGTTTTGGCGTAAAAGAGTAACAAACATCCATCCATCCATACTTACAAACTTTCGCGTTTACAATATTAGTAGGATATTTATTCTTTATAAATAATACAGTTCTACAATTCGGTTTAAAAAAAGGTGAAATATATCTTTGATGCCTGAAAGGATGCCCACGATGATCGAGGTATGTTATGCCATGCCCTTGCCATTTTTTGTTCTTAATTTATATTAATGACTTACCTCATCTTGTTAAAAACAATCACGATATAGTGTTGTTTGCAGATGATACTTCCCTTTTTATTTAGACTAAAACGCATGCCTACAAACGTTGACGATGTAAACAGCGCTATTCCAAAAGTGGTTCACTGATTTATTTACTTCTTAATGGAGTAAATACATACCTACAACATTCACTGAGATAGAAATTAATAAAGAAATAAAGATAATGAAGTCAGTGGCTGGTCAGTAAGTATATCTATGAAAAGTTAATTGATGTTCATAAAAAAGAACAGTTTAAAAAAAATACATACGGGTTGACTTAAAAACCTCTTCTGTTTTTTCGTCGGTTAGAAAAAAATGATATACATTGTTTTAATGCACGTTATAAGCATCAACCTGCCTCTAGTAGCCTAGAGAGATAATGTCCAAACTTTAAGTCTGAACAAATTTAAACCCACAATAAAACGACAACTGTGCCTGGAGGGCTCTTTTTATTTAGATAAATAGATTGTACTCAGGCTTTAGTTTGGTAAGAATCTACATATATGTATACAAGTTTTTATTAATTTCTTTCTTTGTTGTACAATAAAGACTTTATCTATCTCTTTTTATTTAGTGGTGGATTATACGGAGAATAATAAGGCTTGAGACTCAATAATTTTTAGAGATTGACAGTTTGACACTGGCAGGTAGCGATCTTACCTCTTTAAAACACCGTATTATTTATTTTTAAATATTATTTGTTTTACTTTCGACAAAGTTGCGGTGACATGCGTTTTAGTTTAAAAAAAAGACGTATTCAAACAATTCTTACAGGATTTTATGAAATAAAGATATTTGACTTTGAATTACTCACGTGTCTATTTCGGGGATACCTGAGAAGTCAGTCCACTCGTGACCACGATCCGTGCAATTCGATCGAAACGTCGGGTAACCAAGAGGTATTGTACCTTTTAAATATTATCGTGATTAAGTCCCGAATTACAAACCTAATTAATACCTGAGAAGGCCCATTTCGAGGCAGAAACTAGTCGGTTATCCAAACACGCGTGATTACAACCGTATCTCTAATAAACATGATGACTTAATTCTATGTGATGCGATATGTGTCTGCTAAACAATCTAAACAAATTATATTTAATATTAAACCTGTACCTTTTCTTATTCATTTTCCTCATATAGAGACTTTGTAGAAACGGGATCTCCCGCGTTTGATTAAACTGTGCGATTATACTCGTAAACCAATGTATAGTTTATCGATACCAGTTATTGCATTACGTGGTGACAGGAAACATAAAGAGATATCGACCAATGCATGCTATTTAATCGCTGGTTAAGCATAACTTACCTATTTTCCTGTAGGCATGTTCAATTACACCTAAGTCACTTAAAACTGAGTATTATTTTTGCAGAAGAGTGTTGCTGTTGAAGTTGTTGTGTAGCTGCTGAGTGAGAGTCGGAACAATTAAAAAAAATTAGGAAAAAGACATTACCCGCACTAGGAATGATACCGGACACAAAGAACACCCAGACTGACTGACTGTCAGACTATTTGTGGATCCCACAAATTTTTGTCTCGTCTGGGAACGCGGCTTAGTGGTTAGATTAATTAAAAGTTTGTCATCCAAAGTTGCCGTAACCTTTTTGTTACACTTGTTCGTCCGTTACCACTATTATCAGTATCAAAGAATGAAGGTGAACAAGCGGTGTAACATGTGTAAGCTTGTAATAAAATATTTCTCTCGGTGCTTTAATAGAAACTGCTAAGCTGTACTAATAGTCTACAAGTCCCTTTACAGTATGTTACACATGTACTGAACCAAGTGGTGGTGTCGAATCAACAACTCAGACAATACGACTCTCTGAACCTTGACTAGCTTCAAGTGCCGTGATTCGTATCGTTCACCGTGTCGCGTTACCAGTTGAAGACCAAACCACGTCAAGGGAGTTCGAATCTTAGGATTCGAGTTAAAAAAAACGTGAGAACGGGAAAGGACTTCACTAATATTGTTTCAATACGTGTAAAATAAATTTCAGGGGCTTGAACCCTTATTCCCCCCTTCCTCTACTCCCACCTTAAAGGCCGGCAACGCATTTGTGACTCTTAAGTTGCAGGTGCCCATGGGCGGCGGTAGTCATTTACCATCAGGTGACCCGTCTGCTCGTTTGCCCGCTATCGACAGGTATGACGTGACATTCATTTGACACAATATGTCACATATGAGCGACCTACTGACAAGAGGTAAGCAGACCTATAGGTATTGCTACAGTCTCTTTATAATGTTGTTTTGGATAATTAGGTGTCTACGTATGTTGCTTGTGTCCTTTCCTTTAGTGCAGTGGATCTTGTTACATAATTAGAGGGCTCGGAATTCTCGGTCAGGTAGGTATGCGTCCCTGATTTGCTTGAGCTGTTGCTTACAATTCATAATCCATCCGTACAAGCGATATCCCTGTCTTTTCATTGCCTTTCAATATACCTACCCCAAATTTTCCGATCTTTATTTCCCAAAGTTTTCTTTTGACGGCAATAGGCTTACCCAATTACGCTAGAGACCAAATCGTAGTTGGCGTAGTGTGGGTGTTTAATAGGCATCTGCTTCCCTCTTTAGGGATATAGTCCTGATTGTATATATTTTATTCTTAGACAAATACAAAGTGATATTTTCGTGTCAAAACTGATTAGCGATTGGTGGTTAATCGAGGCGGAGCTCGAAGGTGTGTTGCTCGGGGATGTTTGCTTATCTCTCGTATCTCGTGTCTAACGGTCAACGGATCGGATCGGTCCGTTGTATCGGATTCAACGTTAAGGGTCCCTTGTATGCATAAATATGTATTTATTTGAAATTGTTTTTTTTTATGATATAGGGAGCAAACGAGCAGACGGGTCACCTGATGGTAAGTGACTACCGCCGCCCATGGGCACCTGCAACTTAAGAGTCAACCTCACTCACTCAGCGAAAAGCAGTGCAATCATTGCTTCACTGCCGGTTTTCTGTGATTGCGTGGTATCGCTCCGGTCGAGCCGGCCCATACGTGCCGAAACATGGCTCTCCCACGAGGAAAGGGTGTTTCTACTTAGGGTGGTCTGGATGTTTCTACCTTTAAACAATATCTAAGTATTTCCAAAAAAAAATATAATTTGTGTGTCCCTGTTCCAGAACCCACGACCTCTGGCTTAGCAGTCAGGGTCACTAACCACTAGACCGGTCAGTCACTGTCTTTTCTATTTTGTCCAAGTCATCGGTCTATTTAGAGCGGCAACGTCTCACAATGCCTTGGCATTTGAGATTTGTTCCATTAAATCTTACTAATATTATAAACGTGAAAGTTTGTGAGTGTGGATGGATGGATGTTTGTTACTCTTTCACGCAAAAACTACTGAACCGATTGCGATGAAACTTGGTATGTAGATAGCTGGAGACCTGGATTAATATATAGGCTACTTTTTATTCCGATATTCCCCCGGGATCGGGACTTACACGGGTGAAACCGCGGGGCGCTGCTAGTATATTTATAAAGTCAAGCTGTATATCCTACATAATTATTTGCTTGTTTGGTACACTTTCATGCGTTAACTACTCAACTAATCATCATGAAATTTTGCTTACACGTTGACAGGGTTACAGAAAAGGGTATCAGGGTATCTTTCATTAAAAAAATGCTGTCCATGAGAGATCATTGAACTAATCTCCAAAACAAACAGTAATGCAAACGAAACCTTAGGCAAAAGCTAGTCTTTAATAAATATGAATACAACTTACCAAAGCTTTTATTCTAACTAGAGAGACATCATCCACGATCACGTGGTGGTCGAATTTCGACCATGGTTTATTTCATTGGCAAACATTACTTGACGTGTCATTGTATAAACTTTTGTACCATGACAGGCCAAAATATATACTGGACACTTATAGCTTTATGCACCCGTTTTTGCAATTTTTTTAATTTCCGATATTCCCACGGGATCGGGACTTACGCGGGTGAAACCGCGGGCGCAGCTAGTTATTTATATATGTTAGAGGGCTCTGACTTCATGGTTGTTGCCAGTTCAAGTTACACGTATGCGACCCTGACATGTTGGAGCTATTGTTGCTAACACTCCCCAATCTATCCATATAAGGAATATACCTTTTCTTAGAAATATTCCTGTGTTGCGTGTAATTCGCAAACATTCAAACAACATGAAGAACACCCAAAGTTTTTGTACCGTGTGGGATTTGCCCCACAACACTCGGCTCGGCGTAGTGGCGAAAATTAGATGCCAATGAAATAAACGCATCATACAATCACACAATCAATACATACAAATAAATAAAATTAAATTGTCTGTTTGTAATGTCAAAACAATAGTTTTCTTAAGCTCATACAGCTTATAACTATTTGCACGATACTTATGCCTAAAAATCAGTTTATAAAAACTGATGTCTGTCTGTTTGTTCCGGCTAATTTCCGAACGGGTGTACCGATTTCCACGGGATTTTCACTGGCAGATAGCTGGTGTTATAAGAAGTAACTTAGGCTACTTTTATTTTGGAAAAACAGAATATGTACACGCGAGCGCGAATTGTGACATGTTACTAGTGGTTTTTCTTATAGATAAAAAATATAGACGCTTAATCAATTTCAAGGCGTAATAAAACTGAAACCAGGAAAATAATTTCAAAAAATTTATTTGTCTACTTATTAACTAAGAAAATACAAAACTTAAATCTAATCATGTCCGTCGCTTAGCTTTTAAAGCTTGAGTACCTCCATTCAGTTAAACATAAATAAATAAGTACATCATTAAAAAAACCTATGAGATTCTACATGTGCCTTTGACACATTCGAAGCTAGGGTCTATGTCTGTTAAGGAGGTCCTTCAATTTCGTCTATTAAAATTATATTATAAATGACAAAGAGAGCAAGTTCCAAAAATATGATTTTAAAGAAGTTAACGCTTGACTAGATAGCAATACTTTAAAATCTAGCTTAACTTACTTATTAAATGCTTAACATTAAGTATCATATTAGAATTGGAATAAATATTATCACAATTTAGGAATTGCGCAAAATCATTTACGCTACTTATAACTAAAGCATACAAAAATACTGAATAGTGATGTCGCTCAATGCGAAATGCATATTAACTAAATAATACCTAGTCAGAGTTACAATTAAGTACAATTCACAGAAAACCAAAAAGTCAGGAAATAAAATAATGTCTACTCACAGCACCTTTTGGCCCCAGTTTATCTTATTGCTAAAAATAAATACCTTATAGTATAATACTGTTACATTATTAAGGCTACAGGACACTTGACTCAGTCGCGTTATGTGTATGTATACTGATAATTGTATCTTGAACGTTATAATTACTACTAACGCTACATTCCACACATGTGACTTATGACGTTCATACCCTAAATTTGTTTTGAGTCACCAATATACTCCACACGTCACTGTGCGTGTCGACACGCTATTTACACTAATCACAACATGCAAAAAATTGTTCTATTAAGTCTTTAAAGTCACAACACTTTTTCTCTCAGATATCACTTCAACTTTAAATTGTCTGTGCAATGAAAATGTTCTGTATATTATATCCTTCTCCTCACTTCGCAGGTACACTTAGACCGATTCCACCTCATATTCCGGTTCCGCTGTAATAAAAAAAAAACATTGCAAAATTTTGCCCTCAAAACCTGATGAATAACAAATACAGTTATTTGTTCTTCGCCGGGTTCATTCATTGTTATTATCAATGAAGTTTTACAACAATTAATGTAAAAACGACTAAATTCAACAGTAAATTAACAAGAATGACTGTAATGATGCTATAAAAACTATGTTAGAACACAAAAAAGCAAAGATTGAAGACAATGGATGTCAGTACAAACGATTGAACACAAATCAGGCGTCAGACATAAACCGAATGTGCTTTCTGCTATTCAAATATAGGTCGTGGTTGATTCGACCTCATTCTGCATAAAAACACATTTACGGTACACGGTTTGAGTTAAAAGAAGAATAGACAACATCGAGAAAAGAAAAAATAAGAAAGCGTTTGTTATAAGAGCGGTTGATAAAAGTGCTGACGCTTGCTCGGCAAGGCATGCTTGTGCGCCGATTACGTTAGTGCTAACAGACATCCATTATCTTACGAACCTTTGTGAGACAACTGCGGCGTTCCTCCATATTTGGACATTGGCACGAGCACTTACGAGGATTGAACACTCTGGGCGCGGCGCACTTCTCCGGGGATAGCGCGCAGCATCCGCAGCTGACATGCTCCGTGATTGGATACGTTGCACACGTCTCCTTGTCAGTCTTCAAGTTGTATATTCGTATCTGATAACAACAAAGCACATAAGTCAATACCATTCACGTACAAGAATTTCATCTGAGTGACTCATCAAACGCGATTAAAAATTATGTCATTATTATTATTAGATATTATATTGATGTTAAATTGTGCAATTGGTGGCCCTCTTAAATAAGATTGGTAACCGGGTCAAGGATGGATACTGACTGCTGATAAAAAGATAACGTTTTACATGATGTGTAATTTATTTCATAAGTGTGGAGTACTTACTGGTATATGCCGGGTGACGGTCTCAGTAGCGACACAGGTGCCTTCGTTGTCATACTCGCAGAGGCCGACGCATCTCTTGACCCACACGGCACGAGGACTAACCTGGGGAAATACGAAACGTCAGTTGCGTATAATACAGATTGCGTTGCGAATTTTCTCACGCGCCGGTATCTTTTGACCGCGAACCATCGCGGATGTGAATTGTATACCTACTGTCAATGTTTGAATCTGTGTGTACTTTGATGTTAATTTACTAAAATTGTCTAAGTCATTAAAGAGATTTATTTAGTGGTGAATTTCGATTATTTCAACGAATAGTGTGTAACTATTTATTTAGCACAATCAGATTGTTGTATGTATTTCAAGTCGTTGAATTCTTATGATCCAGTATAGTTATGTGCTAATAAGGTCATTAGATAATGATTTTAAATGACAATTAATATTAAGTAGTAAGACAAAATTAAAGTGTTTTCTAATTGTACGCTCGTTATTAATAGAACCTCTTACTATATTATGAAAAGTGATAATTACCTGTTCATGTGCAGCATTTATCTTTAAATATTCGAAGACTTCTTTTGGTTCTCCACATTTGGATTGTTCTATTATATCGTCACGTTCGCGGGCATTTTCACTTGAACATACAACTGAAATAAAAATAATCTGTTATCCTCTAATTCTTTCATTTGAATTTATCAACTATGTATGGAAGATGTTAAAAACTAAAAAAAAGTACGTAAAAAAAAACTATTTTGAAATAATAAATAGTTTTTTATTAATAAAAAAAATATTGTCAGTAAAATTCACCTTTTCTAGGCACAGGTATGATGTAATCCTCAGCGTTTTTTGGGAATTTAGGATGATGTTTATGTCCACTAACGGCGACAACAAGCACAAAACACAAAAATAATTTCTCCATTTTAATTTAAATAATTAACTTTCACTGTTACAATATCACTTCAATCACAATAAGGCACTGTTATCTGTACGATAATCACGTGTTCACTGTACTCTGGCTGTTTCTAGTACGTGTTACTCCTTCGACGGCTTGGTTAAGTATGAGGGCTATCGGAGCGGTTTTCTATTATAAAGGTACTAGCTTGGCAAAACCTGACTCAACATGTGTCGGACAAACTTCAGGCATGGTGTCGCGGTAGACACACCTCGTGTTGCGTCACGCTACGTTCAATGTTTGGACAGCTGATACGCACAGTACGTCATGATGATAATGGCACCAAAAAGGCGGCAGCCAGGTCATTACAGGAATTTCGGAACGGATCTTTCCGTTTCCGATGCTGCTATTTGATTTATAATTATTAATTTTATTTATTTTTGGACCTTAATAGTATGGATCTAAATTTCTTATTAGACGGTATTGCAGCATTTGGTGTAAGAAAATTAGGCCTCAAATTCCTAGTTGATTTTTGTTTTTTGAATTTTCGAGAAGAAAACTTTATAGTTTAGTTTGGGTGTGAAATTCTTTAGAGGGAAACCTTAAAAGTTTATTTTTTGTTTAATAATCTAGATTTAACCCCAATTCGATTTTTTAAACCAATAAGGTGGCGAATATAAAAAAAGAATGAAGATTGCAACATTGAAGTTGTCCTTCAAAGGGGTTACTGCCACTAAAAAAACTCTTCAAACTTTTTAGAGGACCTTTTAAGTCCTTTAGAAAAGACAGCCGCGTGGCCGCACCACTACTCGGGGTTTGTTATGTGAGGAGGAACCCTTAGTGAGAGTTTGAGAGTCGAAAGTAAATGGTTTGACGTGTGCCAATATACTTGAATATTTTGAATTTTATTTTCGAAAAATATTTGACTGCACTGAAGACAGATTTAAAGTTAAGAGTTCGTTTGTTTGGGGATCTCCTAACAAATCAATGTGGATTATCAATTTATCAATCATAATAAATTCTACTTATTTTTATTACCTACAAAAGGGGGAAGTTTTATTTTAAGTTTATCTTTTTTTAAACAACTTCACTAAAACCTGTTAATTAAAAATAATTGTAACCTTCATTTCTTGTTTATTAGTTCGACGAAAATTCCGAATTAGTTACATAAATATTGGAGCTTAGTTAACAAGACGTATTAGGTATAATTCTCATGCCAAATTTAAAAAGGTTCAAGTTTTAAAATAATAAATCTTCATCTTACATTAAAACCGTGTTATCCGGTTTACAAATATTTGCATCACGGAACTAATTGCTAGTACCGCTAACTGTATGACGTCATACCACGTCCTCGTCAGCTTCCAAGACTTCACAGATCGACTGGGTTCTCTGAGGCTCAAAAAGCTGAGACCTTGTACAAGTTGATGCAATGGAATTTCCTTTCCTTTTGTAGACATTTGGGAAATCCGTAGAAGGTGAAAGTAGTCAGACGTGATCTATCTATGACAACTTGGGTTCAAGACTGTCTAGTGTAATAATTGTAAAGATTACATGTGTGCATTCCTCAGTAGCGACAGGTACAAACACCTACGCCATATCGTAACCTAGATTCGTATTGACTCTATCTATTTGCGCGTGGAACCGCCGACGGTTTTCTTTTCATGTCACGACGCAAAATACATAGCTAGATAACTTTATTACGACAAAAATAATGTAGGGGCCATCCAACTTCATTGACAGGATCCAGATGAAATTTTTTACTTTCAATCCTTTTATCTGAGCCCTTGTGGAAACTCGAATGCGTAGATAGTTTATCGGGCAAGCGGTGAGGTAGTTTTCTCACAGTAGTTGTGTCATAAAGTACATTTACCTGCTCTGACACGGAGTATAATACCAATGACCCTAACTGTCAGTACCTGACTTAAGCAGGCTATTACTATGAACGTATTTACTTGTCGGGCAAATATGTCCTTGTACCGTATAAAATGAAACTACGTTTGATGTTATCAAATCTATCACAGCAAGAGCCGGTTTATCCGCGTAATGATGACTCTCATCCAACCTCGGGAGGACTTGGCAACCATCACTGGCAACCTGGAAACTTCTTAAGGAGGGCGTGTCAGATAAGAATTACTCTGCCTATGAAAACCATAATGGATTTATCATTACTAATTAGTTAAGTATATATTTAATAATTTTAATGAGATGTTTTATAAAATTTCTGTTTTTTATGTACTTATCTTTTAGGAATGTAGAAACGATGTAATTTACTAAAGATTAGCAAATTAACAGGGGATGTACCTTTCGAATGTTACAGGTAAATGACCCTGATTGACATTTATGAATAATGTGATAACCTACTTTAACGTTTATTACCCGATTCGTCATAATGTTTCATAGTGTATCAGGTATTATACTTAATATAAAATCCGAAGGTTTAGCCTGCGAGTAAATAATATGACTTAAGAGAAACTAACCTTTTTTGATTTGATACATACAGTGATTAGATTTTAGTTATTTTCTTCTGAATTTAACTAAGTTGGTAAAAATACGCAAGGCGCGCTTGATGACAAGCAGTTGCAATCACGCTATTAATTCTGTTCAATCACCGGCTCCTGAAGGATTCTAAAACGGTCTACAAAGATACTTGACGTTTCTAGACTAGACTTGAATAAGATCCTCCCCCTTCCCAGATCAACGATCTGATCCTACTTAAAAGGGAAACAAGTAGCCACTATATTTGAAATTCATTCTAGTCGAAAATAGATCTACAATTTTCCATAATATACCTTAACACTTGGAGAATCATCTGAAGGAACAGAAGCTATACTACCAGTATTCCTACCAGTATTTCTCCCTTGTAGTATTGACATAGAGACTCCAAGAGCACGTCACCGCTTAACATACATAAGTGACTCAATTTTAATTTAAACATCACATTTATATTTTGCTATGTCATCCTTACATATCTCTTTATCGCCATTCGCTTTGTAGATAGCGTAGGTTTAAATATAAATCGGACCGGTATTTGGTATTGGCACGCGTTGATTTATAAAGCGTTGCCGATAACTTATTGCTTATTCGGTCATTTTTTGACATTATAGATGTTAATAAGGGTTGTCTGCGTCTTGTCATATTATTATACAACCGGGTAAAGACACGTGTGGTCATACGTTGGGATCGTGTGTGACATGAATGACGTAAAGCGTTAGAAAAAACAATTTTTTAAACACAGAAATCTTTTTTGAAACTGACAATATGAATTTGGCAATATAAAACTTACCGATAAAGCTAATATTTCATGAGATAGAGGGCTGATAGGAATGAAGCTATAGATAATCAATTTCAAAGATGTTTTTAGATGTTGATGTCTGGATTTGTCGTCTGGAAATTTGCGTATAAAAAATAAGGCAAGTCAGTTAGACATAACAATTGATAACACGTCTTAAAAACAACGTGTATTCGCACTACAAGGTGAAAATTATAATTTTTTTTCTCCAATATTTTTTTAGGTTATCTTAACTGTTTGTCGGCATAGGTTGCTTAGACAACAGATGCTATATCCACAATTATCATATTAGTCAATCTAAAATGCATAGAATTTACCGTTTCCATTGAACTTCGGAATAAAAAGTATGAAGTATACAAAAATACTATTCTATTAAAATGCTATGTTGTGTAAAGATTTCAAATCAATTTATCAAATAGTTTTTCTAAGTTTGGGGTCACAAACGTACTGAACTGATTTACATATTTATACACATAGGTATATATAAGATAAGATATTTAGAAATAAGATACATAACGATCCAAAGATATGACTACATCTTTCTACCCATGGACTCTAATATGACTGTTACTGACCATATTTTTCTGTAACACGTATGTTAATTGAAACAGTCATCAGGAATTCTACCTACTTTGAAATAAACACACACACACACACACAGTACACCCACACCCACACACACACACACACACACGTACACACATACACACACACACTAATAGGACTGTATTGTAAGCTTATGTTCCTGTTTTTGTCTCCTTTAATGTAATGTTGTGTGTGTTTTTTTTCCTTATTTTTTTTTAACTTAAATTGCTACCATGAATGGTGGGGAAGACACTGGCTCTTGCAACACAGTTTATACTAGCGCAGGAGTCAGGGAATTCCAATATCTATTGTACTGTTGAATGAGTTAAAAATTATTATTATTATAAACGAAGAACGAGTGTAGTATCATTTAGTAAAATCCATCTTTTCGTTCGGATTTCGTTGAAAGGATATTTTTTTTAATACCTAACCTGTTAAGTAGATGAACAATATTTATAGCGTATCAATTACAAAGCATTTGTTTCGTGGTTTCCATCGAAGAAAAAAATGTCTTCTTAGGAAACGATTACGCAATATACGTACACATAATTATACCTACATACATATTGGTTATGCAGCATGTATTTTATAGTTAATTGTAGTGGACTGACTTTTCTGCTATGGAAATTACACTAAAGTCTTCAACGGTTGGAAATTAGGGTGTGCTAAATACGGTCAGGAGAGCTTTACATAATACAACCTGCATATAATATGGTCTTCTGTAGAGGGGTTCTCGAACAGTCGAAAGGTTTCTGTGTGAAATAAACGTTGATACGAAACTTTCCATATAAACCTCTTGCGTGTGACTTGATTAAAGTAATTAAGGCTACTTCACTTATACAGAACTCATTATAGAATATTACTTCTACTTTCATTAACCTATTTTATTTCCTTGTAAATTAACTTTTTCCTGGGCTTGAGAGAAATAGAGTAACCAACATAATATTTCTAGTTACCGCCTATTTCTTTGAAAGCTTAACATATTAAACTAAGTGTGCTTATTCTGCGAACGCGTGTACGTATACACGTCATAATTTTTACAGTAGAATTTGTGACGTCATCGTGACTGGTATCAAACCTCCCTTGAGCCTGATTCGAGTTCAATTGTTATTCATTGTGGTACAAGTCAGGAGTGCAAGGGTTTAGAGAGATAGTCATGTACATCAATCAATCAATCAAGTGTGAGAAGCCCCTACATTTATTATAGTTTTTGATATCCGGATAAAATTAACTACACGGATGGAAGTATTGAAACTTAAGGGTGCTCTTGTGAACGTTTTTTTAAACAAAGTTTAATAGTGAGAGACTTAAAACCTTACCTTACCTTACCTTACGTAATTATGCCGCAAAGTATATATTCTAGAGGTACTTCAGAGCGAGCGGCGCAAACGCCATTTAACTAGTACAGGTCGTTTTGGGTGCAAAATTGTCATACCTGCTAAATGCATTTTATCGACTTTTAACCATTTTATAGGAAACTGAATAACTCAACGGTATACATAGGCTGCACTGAAAGTATCGGGAATGGAATATTTCCACTATTCTTATCATATTAAAATCTTTTTAATTGAAAACTCCTTGGTTTTAAAAATCGAATACCATTTATTTATTTAAAAAAAGATTCTCGGTCTTCTCACAAGGTCTTCTCAAACTTGTTTAGTCGTTGAGAAAATGGAATTGACTCGAGAAAATTCAAGGGCGATGATTTATTATGACTTTCGAAGCGGTTTAACACAAAAACAGTGTGTTGACCGGATGCTTTCTGCATTTGGTGATGAAGCCCCATCCAAAACAAAAATTTATCACTGGTTTGCTGAATTTCAACGTGGACGTGTCAAGCTCAGTGATGATCCCCGTCAAGGTCGTCCAAAAACTGCAGTCACCCAAGAAAACGTTGATGCTGTGCGTAAGCTGATTGAGGAAGATCGACATGTGACATACCGCGAAATTCAGGCAAATTTAGACATTGGCATGAGTCAAATACAAATAATCTTGCATGAACAATTAGGTGTAAAAAAGTTGTTTTCCCGATGGATACCGCATTTGCTCTGTGAAGAGCAAAAAGCGGCTCGCGTTACTTGGTGCGTCAGAACTCTCGAAAGATTCCACGCAGGATCCTCAAATGCTGTATACAACATTGTATCAGGTGACGAATCCTGGATATACGCGAACGAACCCGAAACAAAAAACCAGTCACGAGTTTGGGTGTTCGAAAATGAGTTAAAGCGTAATGAGTTAAAGAACGGTTAATGCAGAATGGTATGCTAGCATTTGTTTGCCACAGGTCGTTTCCGAACTCCGTAAAGAGAACTGCAACACAACAATGCGAGTTCTCACACCGCGCACGTAGTCACATCCGCCGTACAGTCCCGACCTAAGCCCTAATGATTTCTATACTTTCCCTAAAATAAAGAATAAATTGCGTGGTCAGAGATTTTCATCACCTGAAGAAGCTGTGGACGCCTACAAAACGGCCATTTTGGAGACCCCAACTTCCGAATGGAATGGTTGCTTCAATGATTGGTTCCATCGTATGGAAAATGTGTCAAATTTCGCGGAGAATACTTCGAAAAGCAATAAATACATTTTTAAATAGTAATGTTGTGTCACTTCCTTGATTCCCGATATTTTCAGTGTAGCCCTCGTATGTATTCTGTGAACCGTAATAGAACAAATAGTTTTATGATTTAGCCTCAATGTTAAAGTCTTTGTAAAAACCTATGTTCAGTGGAAAACCTGTTGCTAGGGTTTGGGTCCCGGGACGTCTCGTGTCTCGAAGTCCCGGGACTTTTCGCAATTTTAGTTGTCTCGAGTCCCGGGTCTTTCGGGTCGAGACTCGAGACGAGACAAGATTGTCGAAATTGTTATGTAATAATTTTTATTTTCAAATAATTGAAGGAGCCTAGCGCCATCTGATAGTTAAACGAATAAGGGGGAGCTTGAGGAGTCTTTTGCAAATCAAATGGAACAAACAATAAAAAATATCCAAGAAAATGTACCCGAGATTCTGGAAAAAAGAGACACGACAAGAGCAACATTAAAAAAGGAGTTTCAATTGTTTGAAGCAACCGGAAATCGTACAGAAAGTTTGGAACTACTGTATAAAGCCTTAAACACAATTAAACCGACATTTGTTGAAAACGATGTATAAGTATTAGTATATTATGTATCGGTATAATGTGTGTCTTCCATGTAATGTGTATATTTAATTCGTAAAGTACATTCGTACTCTTTACCATATCTTTGCACCTACCACTTTTTATTTCTGCTTCACCCCAAGGTTGACTGGCAGAGAATGCCTAAGGCATTAAGTTCGCCTTTGTAGAATATGTGTCTGAAGTTTTAATAAATAAATAAAAATGAATAAATAATTTAATCATGAAAAAAATCTGTGATTATGAGAATTAACAATGTTGTGATTATGACCAATAAATTAGATACTAGAATTACTAGATAATAGTAGAGTTATTAAAAATTAATATGAGTTTTAACTGAGTTCGTTTTATAACTATAAGATTTAACTGCTTAAAAGTGAATCTGTGTGTGATTAAAAGAAATAAACAAAGCAATTATTAAGACTGAAATTAACGTTAAATTATTAAGATTATAATTTTCTGTTTTTAATGTTGATTTTTACAAAAAATTGCCTTTTTTTAAAGTTTCACCAGAAATTAACTCAATTAAAATTATGCAAACAAGGCTTACTCCTCTTAAAAAAAAACAAAAAAATTGTCTTAAAAGTCTCGAAGTCCCGGGAATTCCCGGGACTTCGATTGTAGGCTGTCTCGTGTCCCGGGACTTTGAAATTGTCGGGAATTCCCAAACCCTACCTGTTGCGCAAAGCTTCAACATACGGGGGCGTCTTATTCTTCCTCCATATCATTAGTTATCCTAGTAATTATTAGCAACTTGTGCTTGATATTAGGCGTGGGTTCACGTCACCGTCGGTGTGTACAACACGAGTTAGGTACTAATAGCACAGATAAGATAATAGTTACTTAGCTAATAGTCAACAGTTATTAAAGTTATTCATAATCAAATGCCATCTTATAATATTCTTTACTGTATAAATAACCTCTCATAATGGTGTAAACATTCAAGTCATTTTAAATTAAAGCTTTACACCTCAGAAGGTTTTTAAGGTTTTTTGGAAATACTGGTCTTGCCTTTTGTATGTCAATTAGCTAGATATGGGTCTTGAGTGAATATATTTTTCTACTCGCTATTTCCGCGGCTGGCAGATTGACAGATGACAGGTGGACACAATTAGTTACGAATTGGTCAGGATCAAGTGGCAAGAGAGCTAGAGGACGACCAAGAGAACGTTGGGAGGA
This sequence comes from Euplagia quadripunctaria, assembly GCA_963859945.1. Taxonomy (NCBI): domain Eukaryota; kingdom Metazoa; phylum Arthropoda; class Insecta; order Lepidoptera; family Erebidae; genus Euplagia; species Euplagia quadripunctaria. The sequence goes on along the minus strand of OY982565.1, from coordinate 1,215,911 downwards.
CGATATAAAAAAGATTGCTAGAAACGACTGGACAATGAAAGCAAAGACAAGGAAAAAGCTGGAAACTGTTGGAGGAGACCTACCTGTAATCTTAACTGTGCGATTGTTAATATATATTAGTGTAATTTTAATATTTTTTCTACTAAGTATGTTAGGGAAAGGTTTATTATTATTATTTCCGCGGCTGCGCTCTCGTTAAATTTATTTTTCTCCCCTCCCCCCCCCCCTTATTTTTTCTTTTCCCTCGGGAATAGTAATTTTATCTGAATGAAAGATACCCCATATCATTGCCGTGCCCCTGAACGTGTAGGTATGCAAAATATCATGACGATCGGTTGAGCAGTAAGGCGTGAAAGCGTTACAAACAAATAAACAGATAAACTCACTTTCACATTTATAATACTATACATAATATATGCTGTTGCTCGCGACTTTCGTGTGGAAATTTATGTGAAATCTATCTCACAGGATCCGTACATTTGTCGGGAATTTTTTTTGCGTGAAAGAGTAAAACACCCATCATGTGTGAGTGTGAGTGAAATATCCATCTATCCATCCATCAATCCACCCATCCTCACAAACTTTAGCCTTTATAATATTAGGAAGATTAGTTAGGATTCCTTTGATACTGACGAGTGCAGCCCAGTGGCGGTGGTAGCTCTGTATACTTCAGTAAGACTGAGTGCATTTGAGGCACAGTTTGACAGGGGTCCACTCCTATTGTGTGACGGTAACGGTCACGCAATAGGAGTTATTAGTAGTTGATGGTGAATACCGCAACGGATGAATGTGTATATACCAACAATTCCCTAAGCCTTAAAAAAACTGCCTTGTTAAATCCAGTATTGCCAACTTGAGTGTTTTCCCTTTTTTTAGGTGGAAGTTTAAAAAAATAATGTGCGTCCCTCAAATTTTTTTTATTAAAAATAAAAATACTTTGAAAACATTTTAGACACGAAGTCGTGTTCAGAGTGTTTTTGAAAGTACACGTTACAAGTTGGCAACATTTGTTAATTACAGGAAATGGAGTGTTTGGAATTTTAATATCATATAATTCCAGTCTACCAGATCGCTTTAAAACATAATTATTAAAACTGAAATCTTTTTACACATTTCACTCTTTTCATAGCCCAGTGTTATTTTGTTGATGGCACTTGTCAAAAAAATTACAGTTTATTTTGTTCAATATGATCTTATTTTACTTATTATATGCATAGATGAGAGAAAACACGTATGTCAACCAACGACATTTTTCATCATCAACTTCTGCAAATTAAAGAAGTGTTTTACAGAAAGCACATTGATTTTGAAGGGTCATAATGACATGACTTTATCATTGATCTCTTGAAAAGAGATCAATGCTAAAGTCAAACACTTGCATGGACCACTCCAAACCACATTTGTTCACACACAACTTGGTAAGAGTTTGCGTTGCCCTACATTACTACAAGAAGAAAAATGTTCCTAAAAATGTTTTATTTTTTTATTTTGTCATTTTGCCAGTCATATGTCACAATATGTCATCGATGTCTGAGAACTTTGCCAAGGTGTTTTTTGGCGTGGCCTTGACTTTGCTACTTCCTGTAAAAGCACAGATTACTAAATAGTTACTACGTAAATAAAAGATTCGTAGTCCTTATAGACGCTCTATTCGCTGAAATGCTGTAAACGCTGTGTTGTGTTCAATCAGTGTATAAGGTGTTACCATCCTCTGAACTCACTGTCTCCCAATAATAGTTCAAAAAAATCAAAATAAAAAAACCGTTGCGTTTTGGAAATATATTATACCGCTAAAGCTTGTATTGCGGCCGTAAGTAAAAACCTTGACCCACGAAAACCGTCAACTCACGACCTATGACGTAGGCCGTAGTGCCAGCCCGTACGGACATTCTAACTGTACACATTAAATCATCAATGAAATCCCATCAATTCGAAATGTGGAACCATTATTATTATGGAGTTCGCAAATGTAGGGTAATGATAGGAAAACACGTAAATTTTAACTAGACTAATTTGATGGTAAGGGTTTTTATAGTTAATATGGAACTGGGACATTGGCATTGACAGGCAATGAAACAATAAAACAAAATAAAAAGTTATTTAAAAAAATACTGGATAAGTGTGAGTCTGACTCGTGCACCGAGAGTTCCGTAAGCAAACAAACTTGTATGTAGATAGTTCGTTCATCTCAGGAATCGACCCTCGAAGATTTTTGCCCGTTTTTTCTGAAAGGCAAACTTAACTTTGCAGTTCCAAACATTCTCTCCCATACATCGATGTACGTCACAGTCAATTTTCTAACCGCAAAATATAAGTTTTATTTCGGTGATTTATCAACAAGTTAACGACTTTCGGATGTTTTCCTTCACTGGTGTTGTGAGACCTTACTTCTTGCCAAATTAATAGGTTTTGATGTACCTGTGAAATGTTAAGATTGGTTAAAATTAGGCTTTTATTTATTATTTTAAAATTAGGCCGTAGTGCTGTGTTAGTAGACAAAGATTTTGGTTTACAAAATGCTTTGAAATTGCCAGTGGTACTAATATTTTTATTTTATTCCTAGCCCTGCCAGTGCAGCATTCCTTTACCTTGCCTTTGGTAAAATTATAATTTTCCTTCAATACCCGTGATGCAACCAGAATCCGCTACAATTAAACATGTTACGGTCTATAGTTGTGTTAAACCGAGTTAAATCAAATTGAATGAATGAATTGAAGTTAGACAATTCCTGCGACTTGGTTTTCGAACCGAACCATGGAAATTGCAGTAAACCGCGGTTCGAACCGGTTTGAACCGTATGACGAGTTGACGAGCGAATGTAACATACGAAAGCGATCTGCAACAAGTTTCGACGTTCGTTTTTCGGTTTGTCAACGATTCGCAACCGAGTTTACAAACAAGCGTAAAAATTGACATCTGACCGACGACGCCGTGTCGCGATGTTATGAATTGATTGGTAGTTTGTTGAGAGCTCTATCTACATCTATCCAGTCAAGCAACACGATTACCATGCCTTCTTTTTATCATTTGGTGGATATAAGAACAATAACTTTGAGATCAACAAAGATTTATATTTGAATTTACAATAAATTATTTATTTAATGTTAGATCTATTCACATCTTCGTCTTCTTTGTATTCGAAATATGAATGAAATAAACAATAAAACTCTAAATAGACCAAAATAAATCTCTATTTTTAAAATCAAAGAAATTCAATTTAAAGATAGATATTAACGTAGTCTTATACCCGGTTCCTATAATCAAGAAACGATTCGTTTTACTAACAGATTCCGTTAGCAAAACGTTTCTTGATTATAGGAACCGAGTATTAGTCGAGTGAATGATACAATTTTATTACCAATATTAAAATTGTGTCACACACGTGACATACTTACATCGCGCGCGCGACATTACGACGCGAAGCGCAACGCGATCTTATCTCTTATGACTATGACACTGCCCAACCGGTTTAAACCACTGGTAAACCGATGCAACTCGGTTCATGCTCAAACCGGTTAGAAAAGTCGAGTTGTTACACCACTAGCTACAATTATGTCATTTGGATTCATCGTTGTCAGCCCCACCACGTCATGTGACGTCAATAACTTCCTTATAGTCCTTTTTGTACTGGATGCATTCTGCGGTTTTCTTTTTATTTTAATAAAAAGTTTCAATTTTGCCGGACCACTTTTGTAACTTTTCTTTTTCTAAAAACCTTATTTGGACTATTAAAAACATAAAATAATAATAATTCTGAACAGGGTTTAGTGGTTCTTAATATAAGTTGTGTCATAGTTCACGTGTAATTACGAAACGCTTATAATCACATTTTTTACGCCAATACAAACAATCGGACAAAAAATGGTCAAGGCCGTTCTATAAAACCGCTAATCATGTGGTTTGAAGAAAAACGTACTTTAATAAAAAATACCTAATACATCTTGGATTTTTCCGAGGGCAAGCCCAGGCACGGGCCTCCTCTGTGTGTTAAGGGGACTAAACCATTATCCACCAAGCTTAGAACGGGTTCAAGAACGAAAAAAAATGTGTCTAAGTATGTTCTAGAACCCATAGTACAAACTATGCTTAGTTTGTGTTTAAATAGCTCTGTGTTTCATATCCTCAATTAGTATAATAAAAAATGCGTATTTTAAACGAAACTTAAGTAAATAACCGATTATAATCCTGAACCTTCAAATGCGGAGTGAACAGGTTTTTTTTGGATAGACACCATCTTTGACCTCATCGTCACTTTCCATCAGGTGAGTAGGAAGACAAACGCGTATGCCATTTCACGATTAAAAAAATGTCGCAGTTTTTTTTAACCATTACAAATATGGGTAGCGGCCGCTGTAACGTATGTAGTCATCTGAAAATAATACTATCGTATTAAAAGTCTTGTAGGCGGCCATATTAAAAACTTTTAATTATTATTTATCACGAATAAAAACTGTGCTCTTGAAAGGACTAAAGAAACATAAGTAAATTTCTTTTAGTCCCATCAAGAGCACAGTTTTTTCTTACAATTACAAATATGCACATCGACTGCTGTAACGTGTGTGTCATCCGAAAATAATACTGTCGCATTGAAAGTCTTGTAGGCGGCCATATTAAAAACTTTTAAATATTAATTTATCATATACAAAATTGTGTGATCAGTGTAAACATGTTGACACTATCTCATCATATGACACATGTTCATTAATTATATTGATGTTAAAATTAGGTTTGACGTGAGCGAGTTTTTACGATTACAGACCGATTATACTTATTGAAGCGGTCTGTCTGCAAAATATACGATGTAAACAATAATCATAAATTTAAAATTTAAAACACCCCCGACTCGTAAACCCCTTTAACGATTAGAAAAGAGCTGATGATCTTCGAACGGCTGAACAGATTTTCTTGAATTATGTCTTAGAACACTCTTGATCAAGACACCTTTCAAACAACAAAAAACGCAATTAAATCGGGTCATTCGTTTGGGAGCTACGATACCACAGACAGACATACAGATACACAGACACGTCAAAAATATAACACCCCTCTTTTTGCGTCGGGGGTTAAAAACTATGCATCTCATGCAATATGAAAAATGATTTTTATGTATTTACTGCAAACTTGGTATCGATGAAACTAGTTCATGCCGAGATTTTTTATTCAAACATGAAAATTTTATTATTTTATTTTTATTTTTATATTATATTATTTTCTTGAATATTCACAGTTGTATTATGCCTATTAGTGGGGATCTATAAAATTGGCTTAATGTTGTATAATATCTTGTCATTTATTTACCAATATTAAAAATAATGTGTTTCAAACCTGTTGGTCTTAAACAAATTAATTGAGAGGCCTGCCAGAGGTCGTGAGTTCGATTCCCACCCAGGACAAATAATTGTGTGATGAGCACGATCATTTGTTCTGTGTCTGGGTGTAATTTACCTATAATACGTATGTATTTAGTATTATATAAGTATGTTTATCAACAGTTTGGTTACTATAGTACGGGCCCTGCCTAATTTAGCTCAGATCAAACGGCCGCGTGTAAGGTAACTCAAGTTATTATTATTATTACTGATTCCTAAATAAGCATGAAAAGTTCTATTGTCGGCAAGCCTGCTAAGACTACGGGAATATCCGGAGCTGCCTTCTGGACTGAAAATATGATGATTTCAGCTTTCCTGGCATCACCTTTCTACACATAGCTAATGCGGTTCTCTTGAGTATAGTTCCTTAAGGGTAGAAAGGGGTTGGTATGTTCAAGCTGTCATATTCTGAGTCTTTAAAAGCTTCGGTAACCTTTTACTATAACCCCGACCGATTGCTTTGTAGGTTCAGAATATTAGTGTAAAAATAATCTAATATACCTCACACTTTATGAAATCTATCTGTACCTCTTGGACGATTTTGAACAGCTGGTACCAGCTGTCCAAAATAATGATTTCCACACAACTTTGGTAACTGAAACGCTAAACGCTGTGACATATCTTACTACTGGCCACCGTAACTGGTGATCTCGTCCTCTTCAATGAATGCAAACCCTGTCTCCTCTGAATAATTGTACCCGTGACATAACCGAGCTGTTACATATCCCTTGGTTCGTTTATTCCAAGTCCATTATTGCACGTATATTAAGCCAGCACATCCACTTGCGAACCCCGTAACAAAATCATATGAATTTATAGTTAGTATATATAGTAGGAATTTGTAGTCAATTTGTAGTCAACTTAATAATTTTGTAGAACCCATACATCGGTAGTTAAGCATAAATGTGCTACTATCTTTCTGCAATACCGCGCACACAGAAATATGAAGTCTACGGGATATATATTGTAGCATTTGTAGCTAATTTGTAGGTTTCAGATGCATATGGCAAAGATACCCAAAAACACACCCCTGTCGAAATAGGGGGTGTGTCTAGATATGTGAATTGACATAATTTAATCAGAGTACTTCCCAGTGATTAAAAATTAATCTATAGTTTGTAGCTAATTTGTAGTAAATATGTAGTAAACTTGATATTTTTGTAAAACTTCACTTCACTTCCCGCTAGCAGATCGTGTATGAGTATCGATCGATTTGTGGCTCAGAAAAAAATCGAAAGGGTAACGCATTTTGTTAGTTACAATACAATCTACAAGTTGTCGTGAATTTGTAGTAAACTTAATATTTTTTTAGAGAGATTAGCACATCTATGCGTAACTACCAATGTATGGGCTGTCTGTCTATCCAACTGTCATATTCAACTTGCTCCGAATCTACTGGACCGACGACACGACAGTACGATTGTTCAACATCACCTTTATGTCATTTGCATTCTCTCGCTTACTTTCTGAATCAATCCTGATTGTTAACCTGTTCTTCAATTTTGGTAAACCTTCTTATCAATCAGGAGGATTCTTACCTTTTAGACCCAATATATCACTGACCATACACAGGTCGTAAAATCCCACGTCTAGGGAATTCTTTGTGTTTTGGTGATGATAGTAACAACGTGAATTGATTACCTGTTTTTTTGTCAGATATTTTTAACGCAGGTTAAGAAATTTGTTTTAAAAATATTAATTTCAGGGCCTGCCATCTCAGTACCAATAAAAGTTAAAATAGCAAATTAACTATTATTGATTGAAAACTGCGCACCACTATGTGATAATAACGTGTTTTAACCTAATTGAATTCGACTAATTAGTTACAACTTACAATATGTCACATGTCAATTTGAACTATAGATAATAGCTTACTGATAACTGAGTAGTTTCCTGGTTCCAAGACTCTTACACTTAAGAATTATATTACTATTAATTAAAACGTATGAAGATCTTAATGCTATCTTTTAATAGGTCACTGCGTAAATGCAGGCGTGGATAGGCCCAAAGTGCAATAATGAGCCATTTAGAATAATTACTGAAGAATTATATCCGCGATCTATTAAGTAGGTATATAATCTATTACTTAAATATAGTACTTAGTAATTTGCAGGACTGTTTGTATTTTAGAATAATATGTTACATTGTCCTCACATTTCATTTGCGCGTACAGGCAATGTAACCTGAAAATAAAAAAAAAACACATTGAAAAAGTGTCATTAGAGTTTCTTGCATGCTCTTCTTCATAGGATCTACGTATTGGAACAGGCAACTATCTTCACGACTGACATATATTCTGACTGACTGGTACTCCTGACAACTCAAAAATACCTATAATTGGTTTAATTGGAATAAATGGATTTGTTTTGATCTCGTGGAATCAAGTCGTCTAGAAATTTCTCTTATGTGCATATCTGTTCTTATGATTTTTCACTCAATTATATCTTAACGTTAGAAACAACGTCTTAAGATAGGCACCAGTTAATCTTTCTTTCTTGCAATACTCTACACTCTGGAAACATCTTCGTCCATCTATCCAAAATTAGATCATAGCTAAGGTTGGAATCCAAGAGATTATTTTAAGAGTTCCTTAGTAACCAGTAAAAGGTCGAGGTAGCAGAAGCTACTTACTGCGTTGGGAATTGTCTTAAGTGTTTACCCAAAGTCAATGTGAAAGCGCTTTCGGTGAAATGACATTGCTACAGGCTTAATAAGATTTGACAAATTCTTCTTGGAGTACAAGGCAGTTAGAAAACAGACTCATACATACGATGTTATGGTTAGCTTCTTTTGCATTAAGACAAGATTAAGCAACATTACTGGATAACCTCATATCGGTTACTTATTTAACGGTAGTATTTAAACGAGTGACTGTAAATTTAAATTTTAAGTGTCAAAATTAATGAATTTGGGATACGAAAATACTAAGTAAGTAGTAGTAAGACGGCGAGTGACAAGAAATCTCTAAAGCAGCAAGTTACAAACATTAATTTTAGTTATATATAATACAAAACGATATAGTCAGATAGATAGATATGTCATAGAATTCGGTTCTGCTGCTTTGCTCGCTCGGCTCGCACATTGTGGTCTCAGTTCTAACTTAACCTAAATCTAGCCATTTCTGTTCAATGGACCTACCCTACTAATGTTAAATCGTCTCCAACTTAATATTAAGGTCACCCCCTCTTTGTATTTCTAGTCGCTTACTTAGTAATACGCATCACGCTTTTAGAAGCTCGTTTTGGTGAATCAATATTACACATCAGTTTAGTTAATTTTTCGCCAACCCAAATTCATGCCGCTCAAGTTATTAAAACAGTATCTAACCAATAGTCGCTAAGTATTTTTTTAATCCTCGTTTTATTATTCCCTATTATTTAACATTAATTTGCTAGGCGTGTCGTTCTTTTAATAAATGATCCAATCATGACCCAACAGACAGTCAGTTTCGCCAAGCATCCTTAAAACTGACCCAGCTTCGTTCACCTTGTTGCACTTTTGGACGCAGCAGTCATGGTTTACCACGGGTAAGCTTAACTTACTGATATCCATAGATAAGAAGATTATAAACTAAATAAACTTTTTGCAGTTGAAAAAGTGGTTACGCGTATCCAATGACAATAACATGGCGTATATGATGATGAGTCTGTAACATTATATTTATTATGTAAGTCGCGATCAGTTATCTAACTGTCCATCAGCTATGCTGTAATATATTAATATCATACACAAAAAAACCTGTAATTTAAGTGGCCTTCATGCATGGAATAATTTGCTTTAATTAAATTTAATAATTTTTAATTTATCCTATTCCCGTAATACAATAACTACGCTTCCAATAATTAAACTCCACCTAAAAGTTTCTGAACAAAGTTATATTAACAGAAACAATACGATTTCACTCCGAGTGAGTGAGTAATCCGAGATTACTAGTTAATGAACAGTAACGCCACGATAAACTTCAGATAACTTTCACATTATTATTTCAGCAGTTGTGGCCTAACGCTTGATGAATGTTATGGCTTCGATTGGCTCATGAGTAACACGTTATTGAAATACTTGAGCGGTTACGGCTGTTTTAATATAGTATTTTAATGTAAACATCGGTACACAGAAGTTCCCACGCGTGCGATCCAGAACAAATTGTTAGAATATTTCAAATTACTAATTGTAAGAACGTGTCGAAAAACTGAAGATACAAGAACCAAATATTATTGTATTTATTTTGATTATAATCATCATAAAGCAATGTCTGTCTGAGAGGAAACAGAACAATTCATATTTATGATATCATAATTAAAAAAAAAACAGCTACCTGGAATACTAAGTCTTAGTGTTTGGAGCAACCGGACGTGGGTAAATCTCTCAGTCCTCTTAACCCAGACGGGTTAAGAGGACTGAGAAATTTTTAGGACGCCTAGACAGGCGTCCTAAAAATTTCATGATATATCGCATCTCTGTCATGTGGGTAGTTTGAATAGGATTACAGAATGCGTCTTCTGTTATCCTACACAGAGCTATATTTAGAATTCCATTTGTGCAGGATATGACTCTGATTAGGCCTGGTGGAGTCTAGTTGATAAAGACCAAGAACATGCGGATCTCATGAAGTTGGATAGCAGATGAGATTGGAAGGTGCGCAGGAAACATGCACCGATATCCAATGGATGTGCCCACCTTATAAATACCTTCAAAGTGGCACGAAGACAATTAGGGTGTATTTACGCCATTGTACTGATAGGTCTGCATTCAGCGAGTATTATTAAAAAAATTGTATTGAAACTGTCGTATACTAACTTAATATAGAAATATAGTCATCGCTGCAATTACTGTGAATGGTAGTTACGTTATGTATTGGAATGATATACAATATGGGTATATTGTTACGTTATTTAAACGAGTAGATTAAATATCATTATCTTCATATTACTGTCGTCATTGGCGCCACAAACTAAACGCCGCCATTGCTTTCAAAGACCCTTTATGAAATTCCTTTTCGTTATCGGACTACTCAAATCGCTTTTTCGTAAAAAGTAGCTTCAAAACACCGACAAAAGTCATCTATGACACAACATTTAATCCAATTTCAGTGAGGAAAATCCGACATTATCTTTTATCAGATATTTAATATATCATTCAATTGGCACCTGCGACAAATATGCGCTGACTGTATCTGATGACGACCCTTTATCGAACTAATAAGTAAACAATATTAACAAACAACTTCCTTCATGAACGATATCACGAAAACGTGTAACATCGTGTTTGACGAAATCTTATCTTATTTTACTAATATTATAAAGGCGAAAGTTTTTGAGGATGGATGGATGGTCTTTTTCTTTTTTTTATGGTATAGGGGGCAAACGAGCAGACGGGTCACCTGATGGTAAATGACTATCACCGCCCAAGGGCCCCTGCAACTCGAGAGCCACAAGTGCGTTGCCGCCCTTTAAGGTTATAGGAGTAGGAGAAGAGGGGGAGGGGGGAAAGAGTGGAAGAGGGGGGAGAGGGGAAGAACGGGAATGAGGGAGAGAGAAGGGTTAGGTCCTCCAGTAACCTCACTCACGCGGCGAAATGCAATGCAAGCATTGCTTCACGGCCGGTTTTCTGTTTGGCCGTGGTAACGAGCGGAGTCGAGCCGGCCCATACGTGCCGAAGCATGGCTCTCCCACATAAAAACTCTTTAAACATATCGTGTGACAAAAGTATGTAATTCTATAAGGCTCGAATCTACATATTAGAAGTAATACAAGTCAGTAAGTAAGTAGTACAAGTTAAGTAAAACAATGCAGTAGGTATGTGAAAGGTATATCATCAATATTAAGTTTTCAAATCGAAAATAAACACATCTGCAACATATTTTTCCACACTATGGATTTTACGAGATCTATGCGTTGCTACGCCCACGGTAAGCTGCGCCATTCTCACGATAGCTCCGGCAGCGGTGGAAGAGAGACGTTAGCTCCTAGCTTATACGACACTTTGTCTCTCGAGGAAGCCTTATCCTCCATCGAGTCTCTTAAACCACCGATTCTGGCAAAACACCTAACCATGAAACCCTTTTTTTTTTGCGTGTGGAAACCCCCTCGGGCCGTCACCCCACCGGGGTTTTCTGTGGGCGGTGTGTCGGAATCGAACCGATTAAAACCACATGGTGTGCCGTACTGCGCCTTAAATAGGAGGGATCCGGGCACAGTTTTTATTAAGACATTCGGAACCTATGAAACCCTACGCTGACATGGTGGTGTCGGGAACTTTATGTATGGATTTCACCAGATATGGATGTAAGGTTAAGGCTTTTGGCCTACTATTTTAAGGTATGTAAACACTGTTACAGCGAAGGAGAAGATTTTCTTAAACATTTAAGACAAGTGATAGATTAACGACGTTTGGTTGGACGACGAAAAACGTTTGAATAAAGGCTTTATCATACAATATAGACAATTACTAGTCTCAATTGATCGTTTAAAATCAGCATATTTACATTACAAATAGCATAATTACAAATATATTTGTTTATTTATTATTATTTTAGTTACAGATCTAAGTTATAGGTACTTACTATAGTTAAACCAGAAAAACTATCGCTAAAAATAATGTATGTATGTATAAGACATCTCGGAAATGACCACAATAGACTTTCAATACTTATTTATTGTACTTACTAATCTAGATTTATTATAACAATTATTGAAACTTATTTATTACAACGCGGAGGCACAATGTCCATCCAACAACCGCTCGACGCCACACCGCGTTTGTTGCAAAGTGCCCGATAATTTGCCGAGTATGTAACTGTTACGACATTAGTGTGGCCAATGCACTCAAAATAAAATAGGTATACCAATTTAATTAAAACTCAACTTCATCCGCCGTCAGTATGGCCAGTGTAGAAATTAGACGAAAAGTAATGGAACCTTACATACGTTATTTTGCAATAAAAACATATTTTCTTTCTTTCTTCTTTCTCTTATGATCCTGACGGCCATAAGTTCTGACCGCACCTGTGATAAACGCTTAAATACCGAGCTAGGTATGTCAGACAAATATATAATCATGTTTTTAATCATGCCCTCGAAAAAATCGAAGGACTGAAATGTACGTAATATATCTGTCACTTGATTTTTTCGGTAGGTTTGTAACATAGCTGACATATCTACATACCTGCCTGAATTAACTGCGATTACTGATAACGATCACTATCACTATAAAAAAAAAACAAAATTTGACTTCGCAATTAACGTCATAATGTATAATCACGAAGGATCTTGATAATAACGACACGCACTACGGTATGTACATGTAGTTTGGATGACAATACTATAATTTGGCATCTTGGAGCTGATCTGATGTTACAGCCAGGAGGTTGATAATAGAACTCTTCAGTGACTACTAGTAAACCCCTCGAGTTTGGGCTCATATGATTCGTAAGATGGAGCCAGGAGGAGGAGGTGGAACTTTTTCATCTTTTTGTCCATTTCAACATTCCGGCACGCTTCGTTATACATGCGACTCGCTCTAATAATTTACGTGTTCTGGCGATATGTACATCTCACGACAGGAGTGTACAGTAAGTCTGATGTACGTAAGAATGCTGACGGAACCCTATTTTGTTTAAATATTGGTTTATTACAGCGCGTTTTTTAGTTTTACTAAACTGTAAATTGTATCCAAGTCGGTATCGAAGGCGTGTTCTCCATCCTTTACTATAACCTTCTTTATCGAATAGAACCTGGGGTTAGAGTACAAAACAAGTAATAAACTTTTTAACAAAAAGTTATATCGACGAAAGAACTGAACGAAACTGAAAAGTGAAAAAGAAAGAAAAAAAAGTGAAAAATAAACTTGTTAGCCTAACTAAACTCCTACATTAATATAAATACATAAATAATTTTGATATTTATAATATAACTAGCAGCGCTCCGCGATTTCGCCCGCGTAAGTCCCGATCCCATGAGAATATCGGGATAAAAAGTAGCCTATGCGTTAATCCAGGTCGCCAGCTATCTACATACTAAGTTTCATCACAATCGGTTCAGTGATTTTAGCGTGAAAGAGTAGAAACGTCCATCTATCCATCCAAAGTTTCACATTTATAATATTAGTGGGATAATAATTTATATTTGCACATTTGGTACATAGGCCGACTATTAAGTCGGCCTATGTACCAGATGTATGTGTGGTAGGGAATGCATTAGCCTTAATGCATTCTCTACCAGTCAGATGTATGTATGTGACTGGTAGAGAATACAAATAATTGAATCATGAGAGGGAATCAAACCGGCCACTTCTCACGTTGAAATCAAAAACACAATATAGAGGTGAGTCACATTAAAACGGTACTAGATGCGAGCCGACGCCCGAACCCAAGGTTTCCCTGTATTCGTGGGCAACTCGTGCATCGTTGTAATATGAATTACTTCTTAAGTGTTGAAGCATTTCCAATTCGTGCCCCGTACGTGCCACTGCTCGCGCCCGGCACGTTCAAATGTGAATCATCCTTAGCTCGTCGCGTCAAGTTTGATCGATTACTACAATCATTTAACCTACGATAACTTAACGTTTAACTTTGATTTATTTTGAATTACTTACTTATTACTATAAAAAATATGTCAGATAAGATTAATGATGAGCTTACGATTTGCAGAATGTTTCTTATATTGCTTGAGGTAAGTCACGTACCAAATTTTTATCGTAAAGATAGGAAATAATATCATTATCTATTTTATACCTTCATCAAAACGAATTCTTAATACCAGACGTCTTGCCATCTATCACATATCTCATTAATCTCCTTAAAACAAAACATCAAACTGCGACGAGCACTTATTATCATAGAATAAGTAAGAGTTTTCATGGGCTGGCTCATATATCGCGGAGCTTGATTAGGAAACCTGATAGTAGCATATTCTGTGACGTTAAACATATCACAAACAAAATAACATTTCAATGATTGAACATCTTTATATATTTGTTACTTTGGTATTAACTATAATCTGGTAACTTCTATTAGCATAAGAATACTAGTAGTTTTAATTTCGAATTTAAACCTATTTAAAAAAGTCTTACTAAGATAGTACATTTTAGTTCGATTGGAAGTCTAATACGAATGCAGTATCTGTCAAAGAGAATATAGAGAAAAAATATATTTTACTATAGACAAGGCTTTCAGTTCTTAACACAGAGATATTTTAAATGTAATAAATATCAAAGCACGCCACTTTTGCGCAGAATTTTCCCCTTTTTCAGCAAAACATATAGCTTAGTATATTGATTACTGCTGTGTGCAGGAGAGAGGTCACTTCCAGAGGTGATGCGAGGCCGATGCGAGGATGGTGTATGCTTGTTTCAGCTGTCCTCGAAGAATAATATAGCCATGTGTAAATACATAAACAAAGAAGTCGGTTAAAAATTTAAACCTATTGTATGGAGAGGGTATTTACGTAACAGGTAGGTACATACTTTTTTGAGTTCAGTATTGACTTGTGTTTCAATCTATGTGATGGTTAATTTGCCAAAGTGGAAGTATTTATTAACTATTTATCTCTAAACAAATATGTGTACAACAAGTAAATTTTTCTTTTTTTTTATTCATTTTAGTATACCAACAGCAAACATACACAGCATTGACAGAGAAATACATAATAATATAAAGGTCTGGTATGCATGCCCATTAGAGGTACACACAAAATTTTCCATTTAACATTTACCTATAATTAATTATTTAAAATTCAAATTTAAATTTCATCTGGAAATGAGACTTTAGCACCACCGGTAACAGAAGCTGTACCACTTTTCTAGGTGTGAGGAGGGTTTTCAGTTCTCCATTATGGAGTCCACAACGTACAAATGATACCATTGACATCACGATGGGTTACCATCACGAAGGCCATGTGGTTGTTTGGCGTTGGACATTGTATTATATTATGACCTATCGTTACTACGATTCATGTGACGATATGAATAATAATCTGGCACCATTTTTTTAATTTTTTAAGCTCACGAGTAAATCACAAACGTGACTCAATTTCCGAGAAAGGCTAATGAGCTATAGAATTGAGATATTATATCTACTGTCAAGCCCACTAGCCGTCGGTGTGACTCGTTGACTCACACCTGAAAGAACGTTTACCTTTCATGATGGATTAATGAGGAAAGGTCACGCAGACGCCGCTAGGGTTCTAGGAATTAATTGTTATGATGCTTTGCACCCTATTAGTAACAGAATTAACTCGTTAAAATTATGGCTACAAAACTATTAGTACGAGGGGTTCTCCAAATCTTAATATTATAAATGCCAAAGTGTGTTGGATTGTTGACTTTCACGCTTTAACTACTCGAAGGGTGATCATGGAATTTTCTGCACATGAAATTTTCTGTAAAAGTCCCTTTCTATATCCCTGATAACGTGTAAAGAAGTTTATCCAGTTGTCCAATGTCCGTAGGATACCTTTCATTCAGAAAAAAATGCTGTTCACGACGGATAGAAAAATAACTTCTGGACGGTCATCCTGTACAGCAACTCGGCTAATGACATCAGTAAATTGCAACATGATGCCTGGAGTAGAGAAAAAGAGAATCTACGTTAACTTGAATGTTGAACCGCCGCGGCTAATACACCGTAATAGAGTATTTTTTTCATTAAATCTTTTATAAATCTCTCCACCACTATTTATACAAAGTTTTATGCGTCTAAAACAAATTTTTAAACACGTTTCCCGATCCGCATAAGACACTTCCCAACTGTATCCCTTTGAGTTGACTTTTTATTTAAGGTAATAAAAAGAAGTAGCACGATGTCAAATCAGGACTCTGTAAATGCGCCGAGACAAGCCTACATCAGACATGTCAAGTGCTGTCACATGACGAGGCCATTCCACATGAGCCTGCTTCTGAGCGGTGCCGTCAGTGAGGTTGTGTGGAGCCCAGCGCGTTACCACGGCCTCACAGAAAACCATCCGTGAAGCAATGCTTTCATTGCATTTCGCCGCGTGAATGAGGTTACCGGAGGCCCTAACCCTTCCCTCTCCCTTATTCCCGTCCTTCTCCTCTCCCCCCTCTTCCCACTCTTCCCCCCTCCCCATCTTCTCTTACTCCCACCTTAAAGGGTGGCAACGCACTTGTGACTCTCGAGTTGCAGGTGCCCATGGGCGGCGGTAGTCATTTACCATCAGGTGACCCGTCTGCTCGTTTGCCCCTATACCAAAAAAAAAAAAAAAAAAAGTAAGTTTTGAATCTCTTCACTCGTGATTCACTTAGTCTCTTCGATCACTTTTACTGCTGACACGTTTTCTTTTGTAACAGCCGTCAAAGGGCGATCACATCTTTCTTCATCCGCCAAAGTTACTTTGTCGACTTCGCTTAAAGTCGCTGAACCATCGATACACAGTTTCCTTAGCAGAGCCTTCGTCTACAAATGCAGCTTGTAGTATATTAAAGGATTCTGCCGGTTTTAGGCTATATTTAAAATCGTAAAATATCATCGAACGAAAATGTTCTTGAGATTTTTCATTAAATGTGGAGGGAAATTTTAAAATATAATCTGCCACTCCATACATAAAAACTCTTTTTCGCAAAATTTTCTGAGTGACCTGGTACACTAACCTTGACTTATACGTTGGCTCGCAGTAGAAATGGTATTGAGGGACAGTGGCCTCTAAGATTACGCCTTGACAGTATATGTAACTGGATCGTCTGATACAAATAGTGAAATTGTTGCGGTGACTCAGATGCCAATGGCAAGTTGGAAACAGCTTTGTGGACTTATTTTGTTAACATGATAAATGCAAATATGAACGTGTTACAGAAAGGTGTTGTCATATTTTAAGCTCGTTATGTATAAATAGATATAAGCTTATGACTATACGAGTAAGTTTAAAAAATGTTTTTCTTTGTGTAAGTGCACATTTCTAAGCAACGTTGTTAATAATTTTTAGGTCAATTTCAATTATTTCACTTATTCATAATTTCATTAACGTTAGTCGTCTTACTCGCGATATTTTAGCTTTATCGGTAAATTTTCAAAGTTCATATTCTCAGTTTCAAAATAGGATTTCTGTATTGAAAATCACGAATTTTCCTTAAATTTTTGGGTTTACTTAAAATATGACCAACCTTGGGTTCGAATTTAATGGTAATTATTGAAAATATGATATATATTAAATCAGTACCTACCTTTGTATTTCTTCATATAATAAGATAGACCTAAAAAGTTATTATAATTTTGCGTATATTAGGTACAAAGTTGAAGATAAAATTTTATTAAAACATGATCGTCTTAGAACTATCAACTAGTACATATTAAACAGTAATTAGCTTGTCATCGCTAGAACCACGCGCAGTCGCGCAGTAGTACGCTACGACCTTGTTTGATCATTTCATTCATGAAATACTGGATCAACGGCATTCAACTTCTAAATATTTAATATCTCTACATAGGCAATAAAAAACCAACTTAACTGGTCTGATTTCAAAGTTTATTTTCGTATAAAGTCCTAATCAGAGAGTTGATTTATTCTGTCATTGTAATTTCTACTTAAACTCATTAGTTGTAAGAGAACATTTTGAGTAACTTGGTGGATTTTGGTACGAGCGCCGATGACACGACAAGCCACGCCGACCTCACGGTTCTTACGCAATATTTAAACAACGTGTTGCCCGTCAGATAGTGCTCAGAACAGTGTTCTTTGTCGCGTACACGTGATTTAAGTCATTCTACTGGTTATTATAAAACTGTGTATCTTTCAATATGATAATCTCTCCTTAGTTTATTTTTGTACTGATTAAACGAAAACATTTTACTCGGCGCTCTGCCTTAGCAAACATCAAAAAAATTTGAGGTATAAACAAAAGAAATACAAAAATATCTACTTCTTTTAAGAAGTAGATATTTTTGTATTTCTTTTTTTTCTTTCTTTTTTGTATTTCTTGAAAAAATGGAGAAGGTTCTAAGTCAACTTGTGTAGGTACTTATATAATATACTTTTCCAGGAGTCCGATTTCGATAATTATTTGTTGCAGCGCCCCGGGGTTTCACTCGCGTAAATCCCGATCCCGTAAGAATATCGGAATAAAAAGTAACTTATATGTTAATCCAGGTCTCCAGTTATTTACATACCAAGTTTCATCGCAATCGGTTCAGTAGTTTTGGCGTGAAAGAAAAACAAGCATCCATACATCCTCACAAACTTGAACTTAAAACTTAGCATAGGTACTGTAGTTCTAATGAAACTGCAACATGACGGAGATTTAGTAGTTGATCTGATGATGTAGAGTGAAGCCGAGGCAACTACTCAACGGTTTATCTACAGCAGCTACTTCGTGTTTAGTAAGCTCAAGCTCATTAATCTTAATGACAACTTTAAACCTAACAAAATATTGTTGTTTAAATATTTATAGCAAATAACAATGAATAAATAAATTAGCCAATTAAATTATATTGTGTTAAATATTATATAATGAATTTAATTAAGTAACGTAAGTTTTTTCTTTTTTGCAAGGATCAACACCTCACCCGGGGCTACTGGTGAAGTGGCATTTCGGAATCGAACCGACTAAAACCGCACGGGGTTCCGTCACAAATGAGTATATTGCAGTGGACTCTGGTATACCCTAGGAAGGAAGTCCCCGAGTACCCTACCAGACCTTGGCTCTTAAACAGAAGGCAGCCACACCCTTGCGTGTGCGGAAATCCTTGCACCCCCCTCCAGTTTTGAGAGTCGGAACACGTTTCGCCTCACCCGTTACCCCAGGCCAGCGCTCATGGAGGCCGGAGATCATTCTGAGCTCTCCGGCGCCTGGTGCCTCTCGTTCAGGACGGGAGAGTACTAGCCCTCTCCTGTTCCCTTTCCGCCGCCTTTTTAGCAGCACTTCCTCACAATAAGAGGCGGCGGATTCTCACACACTCTAACTTTGGACCATGGACAGAACCATGGTCTCCAGCTAGAGACTTCCCACAAAAAAGCGCCAAACATAGCCTGGTTTCCTGGCTTTACATCGCGGATGACCAAGGTTTAATGAAGAATGGCCAATGTTTGCCTCAGGGATTGGTAACAAAACTTCAGTTAGCAAAACTCACGCTTCACGTCCATGAAGCTGAGCTACACACGTCAGCAGCAACTAGACTAAGTCTCCAATAAAACCCGCTATATTTATGTAACGTTACTTAGGTATATTGTAGTAGGAGACCGTTCACTTGGTAACAACAAATGATGATATGACGTAAGTATTTGATATGCCAATTTTTTACCACAGATTTATTTTGCATCTTTTTACTAAATGGAAATTAGCTTTGGAAACCCCCGTTTTTATAACGAGCTTATTTTTATTTCATTGTTGTGGTTATTCAGATTATATTTATTATTAGACATAGAATAGGTAATTATCCAACGACCTCGAGGCCGGGTATCAGGATATCGAAGATTATCGATTGCCACATGTTGCTGCTTTAAAAAAAGATAGAGATAAAGATGAAACTGAGCAAAGTACCTACTCCTCATTTATCACGTATGAGGACCTCGTTGCAGCTGAATTAGAAAGTCATTTCAACTTTATAAGTCAGTCTAACTACTCGACACAAGAGTTAAGGCGAACTACGGAGGGTTCTTGAAGCTGAATGACCTTGCTATTGGAATTCATATTAATGTCTTGCGATGAGTCTTCTAGTAGTACTTACTCTTCAATATCAGCTCAAAAAAGAGAGATGAGAAGACACAGTCAGAAGTATTTTGCAAAACTTAAGACACATTCTTCTATTATCTTAATGATTTGGCAAAAAAACAAGGTTCAATCTCAGAAGATCCATTGGCCAGATCCATAATGGATCTAGTGACAATTTTTTTTCTCATTGGATCCTGATTTAAAATGTGGATCTAGTGAGATTTTTTTTTCAAAAGATCCATTGGCCAGATCCATGATGGATCTAATGATATATGTATCTCTCATTAGATATTTTTCATGGCCTTTAAAGCATATTGTCACAGATTTCCTTGCTAATCCGTTAAATTGTTGTACTGTTAAATGCAATTCTTACTGATGCACCATTCCTTGCCTTTCTCAAATAATAATAACTTCACACACCTCACACACGGCCGGCTGATCCCAAACTAGGCAGAGCCTGTACTATGGTAACCAGACTGCTGATAAACATACATATTATAGATAAATTACACCCAGACACAGAACAAATGATCATGCTCATCACACAATTATTTATCCTGGGTGGAAATCGAACCCACGACCTCTGGCTCTACAGTCAGAGTCACTAACCACTAGACCAACAGGCCAGTCAAAATTATTATTAAAAAAAAAATCTCAGTAGATCCACATTTTGAAATCAGGATCCAATGAGAAAAAAAAATTGTCACTAGATCCATTATGGATCTGGCCAATGGATCTTCTGAGATTGAACCAAAAACAACAGTAATCAGTCCTACGATCAACTCATCAACAAGCCACTTGCTCCTATCCTTACATACCTCATAGCTTCCTCTACTGTCATTAAACATTTGATACAAGTCATCTCTTTCGTCAGAACATCACCATCACCATCACCAATTTGATCAGCGTGTGTATTCATAGTGTGGTCTGCATGGTCGACTCCTACCAGCCTCATCCCACTAACCTTTGCTCTATTTGTATTCTTATTCTGTCATTCTTTCCGCAATCAATATTTTTCTACGTTGCGTCAACCAATCTAAGTAGTTAATGCTACACAATACCCGGACTTACCGAAGTTTGTCAGAATTTAAATAAAAGATGCACACAGCAATAGTGAATTTCCGGACTTAACAAAGTTTGTCAGAATTTAAATGAAAGATGCACATAGCAATATCGAACTTTTTTCTAAAGCTGGCCTTGTCTATGAAGACAAGCGAAACCGTTTGTTTCCTCTTTATGTAGAAAAATTGGTATTCATTCACCAAATTTGTCGTTTGCTTAAATAAAGTACCTACCTAAATATTCCGTATCCGGCCAGATAGGTACTTGTGATTTATTAACTCGGTAGCCCATTTTATTCTTTTATCTGACACTTTTTTATGATGTATTCTATATAGGAACTGTCTTTGAATCGACCTGTGGCACCGATCCTTAACCGCGTTATCAACGTGGTACGGAAGTCTATTTGGCGCACGTGGCCGCCACTGCGTCACAGCAATCACGAGTCTCATTTATTAATTGTAAGTGATAATATATAACATAATAATATCTGTAAAGGGTGAATGAATTGTAACTACATAATATTTGCGCTGTTTCTTTTTGTCTACTGCTTTGACTCTGTCCCTAACGGCAGCGGAGACCGCCGCGCCGTGAATGCGCTGGATTATATAGTGGCGGCGTGGTAAATACGTCATTCTTCGCCTCTCGTGAAGCGTTCGTCTGCTTGTCCGATCTGCTGTGAAGTTATTCAAAATTGATTGGCAACAAATTATATGAACAGTGGTGCGGCCTTGAAAATAAATTGTTTATTCAAATAATAGAAGTAAAGTTAAAAGTTACAAGACGAAAGTCAAATAAATCAATGACAGGGGCGAGATAATTTCATGAACGACACTATCTTAGACAGTTGTCTTTCGCGAATGTTAAGTGGTTACTTTTTCTTACATAAAATTATACAATTCGAAAACATCGGCATCCAATTCGTCATAAACGTTGAAAAAATATCGAGAACCGACCCTATCGTCCGAAGAGCAGAGACTGCAGACGGATTCAGCGTCTACTGCATATAGACGATAACATACAAAATACAAGTGAATGCGTGTTATATCACGGTAGAGCTGCCATCCGTCCGGGTTTCCCCGAATTTGTCTTAGTTTAGAGGGCGTCCGGGGAGCGTCCGGACGGGGTTTTCAAAAAGCATCCGGGTTAAACCCGGACACTCTGTGCCAGGGGCAAGTATTATTAGACGAACAAGCTGTTGAATTTAATAAAAAAAAAATGGAATCGGTGTTTTTTTTTAAGATGTCCGGGAAAGAATCTCCATTTCACACATGTGTCCGGGATTTTTGAAGAGATTGTTTGGCGTCGGCAATTTAAGTGATGGCAGGCCTATATCACGGGATTAAGGCCCCTGCAAGACCGATGCATAAATGCCTCGCCAACGCTGCCGCCCCACCTCGCCGCCCCGGTGGCGTTGAATGATTAAAAATGAGATCTAGTTGCGTCAGATCAGCGAAAGTAATTCTGAGAAATTATGTGATTTTTTACCTGTCTGCCGGTAGCGTCTACACAATTACCATAAGGAAAAATACCGATCAAGGAAAATGATGACTTTTGTTATAGCTAATACTTCTAACCATTTACATCATAACAATTAGGGCAGTTTATTGAACTTTGTCAATGTCTATGAATTGATATATTCATTTTAAAAATTTTAAACATTCAACATTTAGTATGGAATTCAGACTCGGTAGTTCAATAATACTAGATATTTTATCACACTGTTCTGTGTGTGTCCTATCTGAGTCTCACCTTATCCATCTCGTCACAACCACCTCTTGGTTTGTTGTTAGAACGAGGTTAAGCAGAGCAAAAACATTGAAATATACGGCTCTGCTGCCAGTTGTCCAGCCATACTGGGGGAAACGTATACGTGGGAAAGCCATGCTTCGGCACGTATGAGCCGGCTCGACTCCGCTCGATACCACGGCCTCACAGCAAAACCGGCAGTGAAGCAATGCTTGCATCGCATTTCGCCGCGTGAGTGAGGTTACCGGGGGCCCTAACCCTTCCCTCTACCCTGTTCCCGTCCTTCCCGTCTCCTCCCTCTTCCCTTTCCCCCCCTCCCCCTCTTCTCCTACTCCCAGGCCCGCCCAGACTTAAAGGCCCGCAACGCACTTGTGACTCTTGAGTTGCAGGTGCCCATGGGCGGCGGTAGTCATTTACCATCAGGTGACCCATCTGCTCGTTTGCCATAAAAAAAAAGATGATTATAATAAATGCCATAAAACACATATATGTAATTGTTGATAAGATAGTTATACAAATGTATGTAATCTTTCTAATAGTAACTTCTGATTCATTCTGATTCTATGCGAGGAATGGAATGTCATTATCAATTTATTATAACGGAGTAACTGCTCCCGCGATATAATCATGTGATATTATTGGCCGGCTGTTGTATATCGTAGTTGCCCACGAGTCCACAGGTCTCGTCCTTGCATGAACGCATGATGTTCACAGCTGCCAACAGAGACTAACTATGATGCAACACAAAATATAACTTCTTAATTTCTTATTACCTACAACTGCATCTTAAAGTAGTTCCTTAGTAGCGATTGAGGTCAAGTTTTTGCAGATATTTGAGAAGAAGATAGAGCTTTAACAGTTGGCTTTAGTTTTTTTTAAAAAGCAGCTTTTACAGCGCCGATCATTACATAGAAAGTCTAGTCTTACAGAAACTGTACATACGTATTGTTTTACTGACGCCGTGTCTTAGCTTAAATATCTAATTATACAACGTCTTACAATAAGGTGGAGTCATATTTTAAGCTCGTTATATTATAGCCGAAAAATAATTAACACGGCCGGAAAAAAAAAAATGTTTTTTCTCGTGTAGGTGCACATTTCTGAACACCGTATTATCAATATTCGTGTTTTAATGATTTTCTTTTTATATTTTTTCATACGGACATTTCCAGACATATCCGGATATACACATCCTTAGTATTTAATATCTATACTTACATTCAGGATATAAGCTTGATCAATAAATTTTCAATTTCGTATTGTCGTATTCAAAATAAGTTTATAATTACTCAAAAGAAAATATCATAAATTTTCCCGCAACTTTTAGTGCTTTACGTTAATCTCAAAGTCTATCATCATACCATCCTAAAATATGACCACGACTTCCTAAAACAAATTTCAAATTCAAATTCAATATCTGTATTTCATAAAACTGATCATCAAATTAAAAAAAAATGGTCAATTTAAACAAAAATAATAAACAAAAATTATAGATCCAATACACACAGAGTTAATAAATGCTTAAGCTTTATTTTTAACATTTTAGTATTTATGATTCGGGATTTACTTTGAATCAAACGAGTCCAAACTCAATGGGGTTGCGTCGTTTCATTACAGAGTTCCTATGGCCACCTTTGAGCTCCATCATCAGATCAGCTCCATGTCATCATAACATTGCATTGTCACGCGATATAAATATGCGTGCAAAATTTCAGCTCAATCGGAAACCGGGAAGTGTGTCAAATTTAACTTGCAAGATTTGATGACAAACATCGGGACAGGTGAAACTAAATAAAAACTCTTAAAAATATAAACATAACAACAATATAACAGATAAACTCGTACTGCCTGTGTCTAAAACCGCCCGTTTCCGTTAATTTTTGAGTCTTGTAAGAAGAAACCGGTCATAACAAATTCAGAGCCACCGTTTTAACAATATTTAGTAAATTGTCTCACATCACTTTTTGGCTGTGCGCTATTATGTTACTTAAATTAAAAGTAATCAAACTAGAATCAGGCTATCAAAATAGGGAAAGTGAAAATTAAGAAAAAAAAGTAATTTAAATAAAAGAAAGTAAAGAAGAACACAACACCTTGCATAAGTGCATGTCAGTGCGAATTGTGCAAGTAATAGTAGAACTATATAATATCGTCAAAAGTTTACGCGAATGTTACACATTGAAATAAAACAATTTTTAACGGATACTATCGCGATTTATTTGGTGTTATTTTACTTTACTATTTACACTGATCCCGACGTTTCAGTTGCTTTTCAGCAGCCATGGTTACGGGTAGACTAAGATGGTGGTCGTCTCATGTCTCGAAGTGCAAAGTTATCTCAACAGAACTATATAAGGCAATAAATTCACCAAAGTTAAAATTTGAAAACGATAATACATACTTACAATCACGCTTGTACCCCTGAAGGGGTAGGCAGAGGTGTATTAAACGCCCACATGCCATATATAATAAGGCCCCACTCACGTTATAGGTGTCAAGCCTTTTTTTTTACGTGCAACATACAACCTCACCGGGGCTAACGTTATGCTGGTATGTTGGACTCGAACCGACTAAAACCGTCGTCTTATTGCCATGGCCTTAGGTATACCCTTGAAAGGAATTCCCTAAGCACCCTGGAAGATAGGTGTCAAGCCTATTGCCGTCTCTCGGGCATCAATAAAAGATTAAAGATGGAATAATTAGAAGCATTTTGAAAGGAAAAGGTTGGATGGTGAAAGGATGAATTGTGGAGTGTAAGCGTAATTAATATCTGGAGCAGGTCAAGCGCGCATACCTGTGAGGCGATCTGGCTGTTGGCTGGGCAGTTCGAGCCCTCTAACACAACAATACGACATACTAACAAATATATCAGGTACCTTTGTTCTTTTTTCGCACGTCCATTCAAGAATGCGAAACAGGTTGAATGAAACTGAATCAGTTCGCTTCTGCTGTTTGTCAAAACATTTGCACAAGGTGTGATACTCGAAATAGATATCAATAAAATTTATTGCTTCTGAAGTAAATTGTTTTAAAGAAAACAGCTTCTGCAGTTACTCCTGTCGAAGGGGACTTATTTATGCGGTGCCAAGTATGCTGATATTTTTTACAATAAAGGAGTCAAACAAACATACGTCATAACGCTAGTACCTAGATCTGGTTAAACAAGGCCATCTGTAGTTTTGTGTAAGGCTGTTGGGTTGAAGGGTACAGAGAATTTTATTGATATGCCTTATCAATTCATTTCTTGTCACAGAGTTGGTCATGTGTCATTTGGGTTACTATCATAACAAAATATAATAAATTTTGAGCTCAACCATACTAAAGTTTTCTATAAATGAGATGAAAGATTTATGAGTTACGATACGCGGTGATCCGACTCACTCTTGGCTTTTTTTATTCCGAAAAATGAAAGTTTTATTTTAATCGAAGAATAGAAGAGCCAGTAGTAAACAAAATTTAATTTTTTCTTGAAATATGATGGTACTTTTTAATGCGATATAAATTTTCATGCGATTTTCAACGACCCCTGTTTAATTTTTAAAGGGAGATTTCCCATAAAATACCAACTACCGGATACAAAGGATCATAACAAATATCATGGTCCTAATTGTCGGTAAAGTGTCTCTCAAATAAGCAGCAAATATTGAAGTCAATATTTTAGTACCTCTCTGGTAGTTTCTACTTAAGCCAAATGTCATTATATGATAATGATCTATGACTAAAATACTATCTAGGCATAAATGATAACTTGTATTTTAAACAATGTCTTCTTAGAATTATTACAGCACTTCAGTTTTTCGCGAGTTCTTCGAATTCTTCCAAATCTTTTTTCTTTTATGACAGCCTTGCGTGAATCCCCAAATTCCAAAAACGGTAACCATACATTTGAACAGCTCAGTAGCTGGTAATTCAGTGGCGTGAAATACCTTTTTTGGCTAGGTGACAAACTAGTATGCAGTTTACAATAATGGTACAGTCACCGATTTTCTCACTTTAAATCCTGCGATCGTTCAAATCCTTAGTATCTCAGTTATACTATATGGCAGAGGACATGTCTTGGAATCGGAACTATAATAGGTATATCTACGCCGGACGACCTGAACGTATCATCTCTCTAAGTCTAATAACACGCGCGTAACTTCGAATACAAAAGCATTCTCGGTGCGGGCGTTAACTATTAAATTTAAATGTGTTTTTAAAACGAGACATCTTTTTTGTTTCTTAATCTATTCTATAGGTAAGCGAGAACAGGCAGGAATACTCATATAACCAGAACAATCATTTCCTTTTGCGATGAAATGACTGTTCAGATATAGATACATATTGAACAACGTGTAAAAAGCTAGTTTAAAACGGCCTTACATATATAGGTGAAAACCTTTATGAACAGGGGTTTTCAGGGATTTCAAGGGGTTTCCAGGGATTTCCTATCTCAAGGTTTTCACACAGGTTTTTCGGTTATCTCAAATAGTAATTGCGACTCCAGGCTGTAATTATATTTTGTGATTGAGATTGAAAATATAGTTTTTAATATACAATTGCGACTATTGTTGTAATAAAAATAGATGTCCATCACAATGTTTGAACACTAGGATTCTTGGAAAAAACTACAGTTACCCATGACTCAGTGTGTGAGTTTCAATGACGGCTTTAAAATAAACGTACATCTAAATAAACTACAGCTCCAAAGTTCATAATTTCGTGACGTAAACGACAGTTTCCTGAAAAAAATGACAAATGACCGGACATTGGTTGTTACTGCCAAAAGAATTACTAGATAACATTTAAAGTGGAAATACATAGGTAAGGGTACCGCTTCGTAGAATTGGCATTATATCATCAGCCATCAAAGGATGCGACAATGCTCTTTGGAAATGCATTTTTATCACACAGGTGAGAATACAGTATGATAACAGCCTGATTAAGCTGTAATTTAGATATACTTATGTCTATATTGAGTTTTACAGATGTTAAAAAACAATTTTACAGATGTTATGTCAGCGACATCTTTAGTCTATACAATTAAGTTGGTGAATAAGCATACGGAAGACTAATGGAAAGCGGTTAGCGGTGTTACGTAGCATTTGTCTGTGTGATTATTCGCGATTGGCTTCTCGAAGAGGATTCTTCTCAGGAAAGTGGTGTGATCACGGAAGGATGCAAAACTAAATTCTGGTAGCTGAACGTAAATTTATATTGGGGCAAATATAATTACAACTTTTACGTAAGTCACTTTAAATCTTCATGCGTGCTTTCCGTGATCCCCTGGGCTGACATACAAGTCTCCTCCTTTAGTTTCTTCTCTGCTTATCAATTCTTTTAATATAATTCAAATAAAGCTAAAAGCGAATCAGCTATGTTCAAGTCATTCATACCGAACAGGTCGGTATGCTAACACTCACAACATCAGATTTGACCACCATATGTTATCTTGTTGTCAATGGAACTCTGGTGATCCTAGACTGGCCTGTTGGTAGTGGTTAGTGACCCTGACTGCTGAGCCAGAGGTCGTGGGTTGGATTTCCACCCAGGACAAATAATTTTGTGATGAGCATGATCATATGAAATAAGTATCTGGTGGCCTGAAGTTCCTCCATTCGAGATTTTGACTGTTGTTGAGTTTGAATAACGTTCTGAAATCGAAGTTTTTCCTTTCCTTTGAGAGCTTTTACCATGCTAGATGTCACTGGACGTGCTTGACATCAAAATGTTATAAATTATAAATCACATACCAAGTTTCATCGCAATCGGTTTGATAGTTTTTGCATGAAAGAGTAACAAACATCTATACATCCTCACAAACTTTCACGTTTATAATATAACTAGCAGCGCCCCGCGGTTTCACTCGCGTAAGTCCCGATGTCGTGGTAATATCGGGAAAAAAAGTAGCGTATGCGTTAATTCAGGTCATCAGCTATCTACATGCCAAGTTTCATTGCAATCGCTTCTGTGGTTTTTGCGTGAAAGAGTAACAAACAAACATCCATCCATCCATCCATCCATCCGTCCATCCAAACTTTCAGATTTATAATATTAGTGGGGTTAGTAGGATGGTGGATACTTATAATGGTAGTTGGTACTAATGATAGAGTTATTATAAAGAATTAAATATTAATTTAAACAGTAACTTTTTTTTATGAACCAGTGGACTTTATAACGATATAGAACAAACCGTAACTCTTCATATTTAAAAAAAAATCTACTTTTTAATTCAGTCAGAGATAAGATAATAGTTACTTGTTCGGTCTATCATTTATTTATTAGGTATAAAAGTCGATGTTGTAAATTAGTATTGACATCCGGATCTTTGTAGGCTTATAACCTTTTTATCACTTTTTGGGTTGTTATTCTGCTTCCGAACGTACCTACCTATATTTATAACAAGTAGACAAGACTTTCTACGTACGATCTCGAACAATGGAGTATTCACTAACTAAAGTTTCTTTTTAAATATCGACCAGATTAAGCTTGAGTATAAAATGGCTCAACTCATTTCGCATGTCTTAGTGCAGTGGGTAGAGCCAATGTGATGGTTGTGACTCTGCACAAACACCTTTTTTTTTAAATGCCTTAATTGCAAAATGGTAAAATGTAACTCGATGGTTTTAATGAAAATAAACCAAATTTGATAGCAGGTAGGTAGCATCATAAGGTTGGGGCTAAGGATTTTGAGCTTGATTATCTTTAACACAACCAGAGTAATTGATTGGTTAAAGTTTTGCAGTTTTTGAATTTTCACAAAAATTTCTACCATGAGAATCACTGCGCAACCTGTAGAAATTTAAAAACTAGATTAAATTAATCATGTTAAAAGAGTTTGAGTCCTTTGATTGTGGACTAGTACCTATATAATCAAAGGAGTTTTTATACCCTCAAAATCAACAAAGATTTTTTATTTTTTTACTTTATGTGGGAGAGCCATGCTTCGGCACGTATGGGCCGGCTCGACTCCGCCCGTTACCACGGCCTCACAGAAAAGCGGCCGTGAAGCAATGCTTGCATTGCATTTCACCGCGTGAGTGAAGTTACCGGAGGCCCTAACCCTTCCCTTTCCCTTATTCCCGTCCTTCCCCTCTCCCCCCTCTTCCCACTCTTCCCCCCCCTTCTCCTACTCCCACCTTAAAGGGCGGCAACGCACTTGTGACTCGAGTTGTAGGTGCCCATGGGCGGCGGTAGTCATTTACCATCAGGTGACCCATCTGCTTGTTTGCCCCTTATACCATAAAAAAAAAGATAGTTTGACAGTGCACCAGAAAAAAATGAAATAAATTAACATTAAAATAATTGTTGTGTTTGTGTAGTATAATAGCCAAACATTCCATCTTCATCCCAAGGCACTTGATTAGTGAACTAAATTTAATGATTTTTTATAGCTGGTACAAGATGTGTCAATTACCAAATCAGCGGACATTGCCTGGTAACATACCTCGGCATTGATACTAAATTATACTCACGCGAGCTCACATGCTTCCGAGTTCATCCATATATTTTTCTCTAAAATGCTACGGGAATTCTTAAACTTTGATTCAGATTTGTGCGACCCAAATTCTTCTTAAAATACCGGATATGATCCAAAGATAATAAAAATAAAATAAAATTTGTTAGCTTTTAATCAATCAGCCACGTCACGCGTGTAGTATTACGTAAAACAATACAAACAAATAAAAAAATACAAATAAATAACGACCTTCTTTTCTATGTAATACTACCAATAATATTTACCAAGACTATCTCCCTATAGTAAGCCCGAGCATTTTGTCACATGAACTATCACTAGGAGCGGAAAGTCCGGGGAAAGTCCGGTGATCTATCCTCTGCAGTACTGGCGAGGAGCGACATCCAGCTAGTTGAAGAGTGAGATACTCCTGATCTTAATAAAGGTATTCCAAGATAAGCTTTCGTAAGTGCACAGATTAAGTCCGACTTGTTTTACTTTAGCTTCACTAGACATCACCACTACAGTGTTATTAGGTGTGCCTTAGGTAAACAGCACACAGTCAGCTTATGGAACACGAAGAGCAAAGTTGAGTGCAGTAAGTCCTTCAGTCTCTTGTATTTTAAGCGTTCTTATGTGGAACTGCTGATCACCTCGCGAGTCCTGGGAATTAGCAAAAGTTTACCAATGTCTCTACTTAGTGTAGGTTTTGGTAGTTACTTCGTTCCTACATTCTTCTACTGTGACAACATACTCCACGCAATTTAATGTAGGATTGAAGGTTCTTGACAGAACGGACAGTGATTATAGGTGGGAAGATAGAAAAATAGTAAACAGTTATTAAAAGATCTAAAAAGGATCTCTTTGAAGGAAAAATAGAGGAGGTATATAATACGCAAAGGCTGCCTATAACAATAGTAATAATGGTTGCGTAACCATTTAAAATGTCGTTTGTGTGCAACACTCCTATAATGTGGTCAGGTTAATATTGGTTAGAAGTCAGGTATAGAAGCTCTACGGTGCCCAAGATCTTAGCATAGATATTTTTTGAAGAGTTGCTAGCTATCGCAGGAATGTAATACAAACCACTACACGAATTTAAATCCGGTACCTTTTTTTTGTTGTATACAGATTAATGATGTCCAAAATTTCAAACACACCTTCCAAGAAACCAGTTGTTCAAAAACTATCTTTTTATAGTTCATTAAAGCATACTCGCATGTGTTTAAACGTTTTTGATTAGTCACCGAAATATACATATATGATCTCTTGGAAAGCGCACATATTTTCTAAGTCCAATCATGTCACCAGCTATAATTCCACTGTTTACTAGCTCTTTTAAATATGCGGTTTTTCCAATCTCTAAATAAGTTACTGTTACATCACATCTAATTAAGTTTTTCTACCCTTTTTTGTCTTTAATCTTCGTCATTAATGAGCCGTATCGAATGATCTCAAGACAACGATGACGTTATGGATATTAAGTCAGTCGGTAGACAGAATTCGTTTCGACATCCGTGAGATTATGACGTCATCAAACAGGACATATACAAGGACAGCACTAAAAAGCAGCAATGAGAGCTAAAAAGCAGAATTAAAGCTAAGCTCTGCAACGCTGCTGCTGCTGACGCAAGACTTCTTTTCGAACGTATTCTTCAGAAAAAGCAGGTGTTGCAAAGACCGAGCACCCAACATCTGCGGTGTCATCATACTAGTTCTCGGATTTCTTCCTTAGTGCGGTTGCTTCAGGCGTTGCGGGGTCACCTTTGACTTGAATGAAGACCTTGTCTATAATAAGAAAATGAGTGTGATAGTATTCTAGCATATCTGTTAGTGGTTCTATTTATGCAATAGTATATATCTACTGTCATGCACAACTTTTGCATGCACACCCTTGTGGTGTCACAAGGGTTTTTGGGGCACACAAAACAAAAAAGTTCTTGCAGAGTCAGTCATGTGTGAAACTGTTCTCAATTAGTTGGGACTTATAAGGAGTAGTCTCGAAGTTAAACCATCTTCACGAGAGAGTAAACAGTATTTAAGAAAGAAATTAATAAAAAAGGCGAATCAATATTAAAATAGTTCACCTACGACGTTTAAATCATAGTATATTATGATGCTTCAAATGATTTTTAAAACACAATTGCATTAAATTCTAAAATAAAACAAATCTGATGAAAATCGGTCATCTGTGCCGGTAAACGCTTACAAGACAGTTGTCTCATTGGAGAATTGGTAACCCGGTGATTGGTACCCATTAAGCTCTGGCTAGCCTGCCCAGCATCGGAAATTCAACATTATATAGTGGGTATTCTCCTTTTGTAGGTTGGGCTCTTGGATCGGCTATTGGCTGTTCTCTATCTAGAGGGCTAGTTGCGGAACTACGGCACCAATTTGAACAATTCTTTAACCTAGTGAAAGGTAAGTTATTGCAGATGTACATTAAATCCAGCAGACTTTGACCAAACTACACTAGATAGATTTACATAAACCAAATGTCCTTTCGATGGACCGAAAATGTAAAAATAATTTGTACATAATTTGCAACCAGTGTTCAAAATAAACACCGTTTTGAGATAGCCTGTCATATATAATATTGTTTTTTGCTTGTTCAGGATGTATTGGCCTACTTCTAAGCATGTGCAAATTAGAAGCGAAACGATAATTTGTATAACACAATAATAATACTGATGAAGTTGTTATGACGAACAACTATTGGAGATATATCCTGAAGGACGGCACAGTTGACATTTGTTGGGCATGTCATCGTCCCGGAGAAAGCCTCAGGCATATAATTTCCGGTTGTTCTTGTCTTGCCAACGGCGATTACTTGCATAGACATAACCAAGGGGCCAGGATAGTCCATCAGCAACTTGCTCTTAAATATAACCTTGTGACTGCGGAATTACCGTACAATACCGTACAAACCGTAAAAACTAGGTCGGGCACATACCTGTAGGTATGTGCCCGACCTAGTTTTTGAAAATGGTCATGCAATATTGTACTGGGATCGGTCTATTATCACTGACAGGACTATTGTTGTCAATGCCGAACAATGATTGTTGATATTACGATTCCCCATGACAACAATCTCTTTAGGGCTGAAAAAGAAAAACAAATGAAATATTTGGATTTGGCCCACGAGGTGGTCGACATGTGGGATGTGGATTGGGCAATAATTATGTCGATAGTCATATCAGCCCATGGGTTGATTGTAAAGAGCCTTTTCTTCTTTTTTTTTTTTTTTTGGGCGTGTGGAAACCCCCTCGGGCCGTCACCCCACCGGGGTTTTCGGCGGGGCGGTGTGTCGGAATCGAACCGACTAAAACCACACGGTGTGCCGTACTGCGCCTTAAGTAGGAGGGATCCGGGAACAGCTTTATTAAGACATCCGGACCCCCCCTAGCGCCTGCCCGCAAAAGCGCGGGCACCACCTCCGGGTAAAATCGTCTCAATTAGGCGACGTCCAGGCACACGCGGACGCCGCCTCCTCGCGGGGGGCCACTACAGCGGGTGGAGGGGAAAACCCGTCCCGTCCACCCGCGGCCACACTCAGGGCGGCATGAGGCGCTGGTATGCGCGCCTCCGCCACCCGGTTCGCCGGCGGCGAATTTGGTCCGAGTGGAGATCGTCCTCCCGGACTCTTTCCGCCGCCTCCTTCTGCGAGATGACGTCCTCGCAGAAGGTCGCGACCGCGGTAAAATTCCTGTCGCTACCGGCCATGGAGCGTATGACGGCCGGTAGCGAGAGATCTCCTCCGATGACTGCAGTGAGGGCCCGACGCTGCGTCGCCCAGGCGGAGCAAACTGCCAGCGTGTGCTGAGCCGAGTCCTCACTGCAGTCGCAGTGGTGACAGGCGGGACTCAGTTCCCTCCTAGCGACCGAGTGCAGGTACTTCCCGAAGCAACCGTGCCCGGAAAGGACCTGCGTCAGTCGGAAGGAAAGGGTCCCGTGCTGCCGCCCTGCCCACTCGACGATGACCGGATGGAGCGCCTCCACGGCGGCAAAGCCAGCACGTGGAGCCTCCAGCCGGGACGACCAACGAGCCATGGTGGCTCGGCGAGCGGCCTCACGCCATTCGCGTACCTCTTCGGGCGGGGGCCGACTGCCGCTTCCCGCCCGGAACTCAGCCGTTCGCCGATATACTTCGGCGAGCACTTCCGCCTCCAAATCCCACGGGGGTGTCCCGGCCAATGCGCACGCCGCCTCCGTCGACACGGTGCGGTATCCGCGTATGGCTCTAACCGCCATAACCCTCTGAGGGCGCCAGAGGCGCGCCCTATTCTGGGCGGTCAGAGCTCCCGCCCACACCGGTGCACCGTACAGTGCCATTGACCGGACAACCCCCGTGTACAGCCGTCTTGTAGCGACGCTGGGTCCACCCAAATTGGGTAAGAGTCGCCCAAGGGCGGACGCAGCGCCGACCAGCTTCGGAGCAAGCTGTCGGAAGTGCTCGTCGAAGAGCCACCTACCGTCGAGGATCAGGCCCAGATACCTTATGTGGGCCTGAACCGGTACGAGGACCGAGTTGACCTCTATAGAGGCACCAGGGGGTGGACCACGACGGGGCCCATGAAATAAAAGGGCCTCCGTCTTCTCAAGGGCCACCCGCAAACCCAGCGCCTCGATGCGCCTGACCGCCAGAGAGACTCCCCTGGTAGCCAGGCGCGCCGCCTCCTGAAAGTTCACCCCCCGGGCTGTGACCAACGTGTCATCGGCGTAACAGATTACGCCGAGCCCGGGGGGGAAGTCGCCTCGGAGGGCCCAGCCGTACCCCATGTTCCACAGGAGTGGTCCAAGGACAGACCCCTGCGGAACACCGCACGACATGGGCCGACGACTCAATACTCTATCTCGGTCCTCGTACATGACGGTACGCTCCTCCAAATAGTCTGCCACTAGCCGCCTCAGGTACCCTGGCACTCCGTGATAGTGGAGTGCTTCCCTGATGCAGCTGAATGGCAGACTATTGAACGCGTTGGCGATGTCTAACGACACCGCCAATAGCACGCCGCCACAGCTCACTACCTCTTCGGTCACGGCCCTCAGGCGCAACACAGCACCGACCGTCGAACGCCCCGCTCGAAAACCGAATTGGGCGTCCGACAAATCGGGGCCGACCTCGCCAAGGTGCCGGACGATGCGGGCAGAGAGGACCCTCTCAAACAATTTACCCGCCTCGTCCAGCAACACGATGGGCCTGTAGGCCGCGACCGAGTCGGTAGGCCGTCCCGGCTTCCTTAAAAGGACCAGCTTCCCGCTCTTCCAGCAATCAGGGAAGCGCCCGGACGCCAAGCTAGCGTCGAACACCTCCCTGAGGCGGTCGGACATGTGGTCAAGGGCAAGGGCCAACACTCGGGCAGGGATCCCGTCTGGCCCGGGGGCGGTGTTCTTGGAATGGATTCGTAGAACAGCCGCCCCTACCTCCGCCTCCGTGACGGGCGGAACACCATCCTCCTCGTCCTCCCCGTCATCTCCGGCCAAAGGGGCCATCGACGGGGGTACGTGCTCCACCCGTTGCGGGAAAAGGCCCTCAACCACTTCCTGCAGGAAGCTGGGCTGGAGAGTCTCCGTAAGGGGGGGGGCCCGACGCGCGGAGCTTTTGTTGCGCCGCGCGATATGGGCGACCCCAGGGGTCACGATCGAGACCCTCCAGCATCTCCTTTCTTTTTTCCTCTTTGGCGCGGCTAATGGCCAGCTTCAGAGTGTTCCGCGCCTCTCGGTACTCCTCATGAAGCTGGTCCTCTTCCCCCTCTCCGCGGCGACGCCGCCGGCTGTGAGTGTAGGACCTCCGGGCACGGGTACAGGCCGCACGGAGGTCCGCCAACTCCTGGGACCACCAATAGACCTCCTTCCTTGGAGGCCGACGACCTCGAACGCGGGGCATGGCCGCATCGCAAATCTGCGTAATCGCATCGCGAAAGCGGCCTGCCCCCATGTCTACCTCCTCAGTCAGAGGCCGCGGAGACAGCCAAGAGTAAATAATGGCTGCCTCCTCCAGTAGGTCCCTATCCATCTTGGTAACAGCCCACCGCGGGAAGCGGGAAGAACGCCGCGCCGTGTGACCCCTTCTGGGGTCCTGGGTCCGGGAGAGCTCGAATCGGATATAGAGGTGATCCGAGAGCGTCTCAACCTCTTCCAGGACACGCCAGTTCCTTACTCGTGCGGCGAGAGCAGGGGTAGCGAACGAAAGGTCCACTATCGACCCCCCCTGCTGTCGCACGCACGTGTTGGTGGAGCCTCTGTTTAGAAGACAGAGGCCCACCGAAGCCGCCCACTCCTCTACGGCTTCGCCCCGTGCGTCCGTCCTGGGGGAACCCCACGCAACGGACTTTGCGTTGAAGTCCCCCAGCACTAAGACGTGCCCAGACGCTAGTCGCCGCATCGAGGTCTCCATGTTATTGAGGATCTCCATGTAACCTCGAAGTCGCTCAGACTCCGATTGGGGGAGAAGTAGACACCATATATGGTGATCCCCCCCCATGCAGCAGCAACATATCCATTACCCTTGTCTCTTAGCGACAAGGGCGGGGAATGAGCCACCGTGGAGCCGACGACTGCCACGGAACCGTCCCGGTCACCCACCCAGTTTGGACGGGGAGGAACATAATAGGGCTCCGAGACTACGGCTACTCCGATCGACCACTCTGCCATGGTTTGCAAGAAAAGATCTTGCGCACCGGCAGAGTGGTTTAGGTTCGTCTGGACAAGGAGGCTGGAGACTTGGTCCATTTATTGGACCGTCTCTACAGCCTCCTCCATGGGCGACGGCGTCGACGCACGAGTGACATCGGAGGTAGCCTGGGTCGATTGGCTAGCCCCCGATGTTTTCTGAGAAGTGCGGGGAGGCTTGCAGCCCCCCTGCCCCATCTGGTGATTGGCGGGCAGATTTCCCGCAGCACACGCTGGGCAGTGAGGGGCGGCGGAACATTCCGCCGCCTTGTGCCCCGGTCGACCGCAGCGGAAACATAGTCCGCTGCAGTCGAAACAACTCGAACACTTGACGCGGGTATGTCCCGACCCGAGGCATTTGAAGCACCTCATCGGTCTCGCTACCAGGACTGTGACTCTGGCGTTCACAAAACCGATGAGGACCTTGCCGGCGTCGCCCAAAATTTTGGCCGACGCTACGGGACAGCTGACCCATACCGCGCCAAGGCCCCCTGGACCGGGGCGGATGGTGCCGACTCTGATTCTATCCGCGCTGCATCCCGTCTTCTCCTGAACGGTAACGCGGACATCCTCCACCGTCACAGAGTCGTCCAGGCCCGAAAGGCGCAGTTCCGCGCACTTGGTGGGCCTGGCGATCTTGACACCGTCCGTCATTGGGAATATTCCCCGCAACTTCTCAGCGAAGGTGTCGGCCGCCTTCGCACCTTCGGCCCCGGGGAACTCCAGTATTCGAGCTCCCGTCTGGGCGAGGCGCATCCTCACGCCTGAAGCCCCGAACTCACTGGCGAGGCTATCCCGGGCTTTCTTGAACACAGCCGCGTAGGATAGCCCGCCATCTGCCGCCTCCGGTGACACGGTGATCACCACAGCTGCCGTTTTCGGCGGCTGCAGTTTTTGTGGTTTCTTCGACGTGGCTACTGCCACCGATGGCGACTGCGGTGTAGAGGCTACTTTATTGGCAGCCTTCTTGTTCCGCTTTCGGGACTTCTTCCTACTTCCCTCGACTTTCTGCCACCCGTCGTTAGAGGGGGCAGACGTTGAGGGGCTGGATGCGGAGGGGCCAGACACTGTTTTGGCACCAGAAGAAACTGTCATCCCACTCCACTCCGCCACTGCTGCAGCCGAGGCCTTAGCGGTTTGCCCGACTTTTGATGCTGCCACTTTTGTTGCGACCT
The DNA here is from genome assembly GCA_963859945.1 of Euplagia quadripunctaria. Classification (NCBI taxonomy): domain Eukaryota; kingdom Metazoa; phylum Arthropoda; class Insecta; order Lepidoptera; family Erebidae; genus Euplagia; species Euplagia quadripunctaria. The sequence goes on along the minus strand of OY982565.1, from coordinate 1,177,794 downwards.
TAGCCGATCGGCCTACCTTCGGCACAGCTTTGGGGGCTGGTGCTGATGTCGCCGTCGCGTAAGTGATGCGGCCACCCGAGACGGGAAGTGGCGTCGGCCCTGATGCTGCCTTAGCCTTATCACCGGCGAGTGGCGGTCGAATGATGGGGGCCGGAAGCAGCCTTGCCTCCAGACCCGCGAGGCGTCCGTCCATCATTCTCCACACTGCGTCAATGACTTGACGCAGGTGGGAATCCGGGACTTCGGGGATTAAGGGGGAGGGAGCAGGCTGCCGCTCTACCGGGTTCGGTCGCTCAGGGCAGTTTACCTCAGCCTGAAATTGGGCAAACTGAGCTCCAAGCTCGGCCACCTGCCTCGTCAATGTATCATTCGCCGCCTGGAGGCGCGCCACGTCATCAATCAGGGTCTTAACGACCCCAGAGACTGCGGAAGAGGAGTCCTTAAGGGCCTTTACAAAAGAACCCTTAAGGTTTGTGGACTTGGTGGCCACTTTGTGAATTATGGCCACCGCCGCGTCCGCTTTCTCCTGCATGGTTACCGGTGTTGAGGGGACTGAACCCCCTTCCACCGGCTCCCGGATCTTCAGTAGGAGATCAGCAATCTCTTCCTCCGCTATAATTTCGCCTTCCGCTCTGGCCCGGGCGTAAGCGCCCGACCTGGAGAAGGCGGAACCTGCTGATGCTGAGATCGGCGTGCGTGACCTTGACCTTCCTCTTAGGCTGGTTGCTACTTTCGGCGGCAACATCTCTTGTGACGTGTCGCCATCCTCGACCCTGGAGCGTCCGCGCTTGCGACTTTCATCGCGAAGCTCCACCTCCATTTCTTCGGCCGAGTCAGCCGTGGAACCAGCAGCTCTGGAACGCAAACGGGCCGATCTTCTTTTGCTCCCAGGAGTCACATTGACTTCTGGGAGCTTCTCCGAGATAGGCGACCTTAATAAGATGTCCTCGTCGTTCGATGAGGTTTCGTCCGCCTTCTGCATACTCTTCTCCTTCCTCTGCACTGTCTCCTTCTTTTTTTCTTCAGTTTTGTTTGCTGTTAAATTTATTTCCATATTTAAACCCACGAGTGGGGGAGAACTAAAGGTCGACCCGGGCAGAGATCCCCCAATACCCGGGCAAGCGTAGATTTATACCCAACCGAGGGGTCCGCAGGTGCCCTGGCTGGGAGTGCGCTTACGACTGAACTACCCATCAGCCATGCATCCCCTGGTCACGCACCAGAACACGGGATTCGGGGTGATTTTTTAGAGAGGTTTTCTTCCTCGCAGTCCGGGCGGCTAAGCCAAGACCCTCGTCCCCGATCGGAGTCGCGAGACATGACCACGACTCCTTTCGGGATTACGATATGCCGACAGTGGCAAGGAAACTAAATCTTCCCATGCCTGCTCGGTGGCAGTGTGAGTGCACGCCGAGCCCGTCCTCCTTCTCCACTGAGGACAGCGGAGAAACTCCGACCCATGGAAGGGCCCCTACTTCGTGATTTTTTACCGAGGTTTTCATCCTCATGGCTCCGAAGAGCGAGTAGCCAACAGAGGAATCGGCAGATACGCCCGCTCTGGTTGACCAAGCCTCGACCAAGTGGCCGAAGAAAATGGCCTCCTCTCCTTACTAGAATATTAGCCGTTGGCGATGACGCCCTCCCCAAAAACGGAGGAGGAAAGGAAGCGTCATCGCCAACGTTTCCAGGGTGCACCACGTGGAGGTTTTCTAGACAGCACCCCGATTGTAAAGAGCCTCGACCAACGTCTTCAGAGGCTCACGTTAGGCAGCTAGATTAAGGGCCTAGGGGGGCGGGTTGCTAGTTGTAGATAAATTACATCCAGACAAAGAACAAATTATCGTCCTCATCACACAATTATTTGTCCTGGGTGGGAATCGAAAAAATGACCTCTGGTTTAGCAGTCAGGGTCACTTACTCCCAAATCAATAAAGGCCCGTCGAAACGTGTGATCGCTTATATTTTAATAACGCTCAATATTGTGAGTATGTGGATTGCCCACATGTAGATGTGTGACTGCGGTTATGACATCGAGGGTTAATAATATAATTAATATGATACGAATCTAACCCAGACTGACCTCGGCAGACAAGTAACCTTGACAAGTTCCACATAAAGGCTTATCGTTTAGTTCGTAGAAGCGAAAATTTAATTGCACCTACTTATTTTGATAAGAGAAGAATTCAGTACGTAACAATTGATAGAAGCTCTAGTGATTTCCTTGATTAATTTGTATAAAACTTGTTCAGTGTTCACATAGTAAAAAAACCGGACAAGTGCGAGTCTGAGTGGCGCACTGAGGTTTCCGTAAGCAAACAAACTTGTATGTAGATAGTACGTTCATCTCAGAAATCAATTCTCGAAGATTTTTGCCCGTTTTTACCGAAAGGCTTGTCAATGTCAACGTAAAAGACAATTTTCCAACCGCAAAATATAAGTTTAACAAATTAACGACTTTCGAAAATTTTATTCGTTATTATTTTCAAGTTTGTTATTATTGTTTTAATTGTCAAATCAACAATAAAATTATTGTTGTCATTTGATACAAGTGTTTTACAGAACGCAGCCACCGTTTTTTGACGTTTAATAAATAGAAGCTGATCTGAGTTGATGCTCGACTAATATTGACCAGTGAGCACATTCTATTGAACATAATATGGTGGAAGGATTAGGTTCTGGTTAACTAATCAAATGAACAATATCTACTATTGTGTAAAATTAAGATAGATTTTGATCGTTGTTACAATTAGAAATGTAATATAGTACGGTTAAGCCAGATGGTAAAGATCGAATATTTTGATACGGATGTATATCCGGCGGCCGGAAATCACTGCGCCAAATCTTTAGTTTGTGTTTTGTCTGAAAGACAAATTTAACTTTGCAGTTCTAAAAATACTCCCCCATAGATCGATATACGTCATATACATGATGTTGTGGTCATGACAGACGGATAAAAAAGTGATCCTATAAGGGTTAGTTTTTTTTTTTATGAGGAACGTACCCCTAAAAAATCGAATTTTGACAACACATGAAAATAATGCAAGAATTTTCAGAAGCTTAGAGGTCGAATCGGACAGACTTTAACACTGACTGGTAAATTCTCGTTTCAATAATTTTGAGACTTTCTTTCTTTCTTTATTTAAGAAGTTTTTATGTTACGAAAATAAGAAGGGCTGAAGTGAAAGGATTAAATCATTTCACTTACGTTATCAAATAATATTGTAAGTTGAAAAGAGATAGGAGACCTCTCTGTAGCGTTAAAATACGAACAAACATATATTGATTTTTAAATGTTAGATTACTGTATCCTGCAGGAGATTTGAATGAATTAGGCTTATGTTTTAACATAAGCCTAATTCATTCAATCATGATTTTAATCAAGCCTTTTAAAATTTCACTGATTGTGTTTGATCTATATCGTCAGTACCTACTTAAATGCCTTACAAAATGCTTCACTTAATTCCGATGACGTCTGAACATGACATACATAATTAAGAAAAGGTCATTGACCACAAATCTGATGACGATGAACATGGGTGATAATTATTATATAAACAAGAAATGTCACAATGGAAAATATTAAAAAGACACGACCACTGATAACACATTAAGATAATTTATTGCCTACTAAAATTAGACTAAGATATAATAATGAATGATGTGATGATTTCATCACATGATTCGATAATTTGGAATAATCAGCTGCAACAGAAATGAAGACTGACAAATTCCCTGAGCCTAGCGATAGGTGCTCAATACGGTATTTCCACCTTTTGATATTAAAAAAGAAGCTCTGGCTATACTAAAATCTATGCTTAGTTTGGGTATAGAAAGCACTGGTTCCGGATGTCGTAATAAAGCTGTTCCCGGATCCCTCCTACTTAAGGCGCAGTACGGCACACCGTGTGGTTTTAATCGGTTCGATTCCGACACACCGCCCCACCGAAAACCCCCGTGGGGTGACGGCCCGAGGGGGTTTCCACACGCACAAAAAAAAAGAAAAAAAAGGGTATAGAAAGCACTGTAATATGTACCAGAATTTTTAAAATGTAAACGGTTTATGTAGATAAGGTGATGTAAGAAAAACAAGTATTTATGTACAAAGTAAGCACAAATTTTGAGTTGTGCAATATTTAATTAAATGTAGGTCACGTATACCCATGTACACTATGTCATACTCCGAAATGTTTGATAAAATTATTAATATGTAAGAATCTAAACACGGAACAGAAGAAATTTGAATGATTGATGAAACAAAACAACAAGTTGAAATTTGAAAACTATTTATGTTAAGCTGCGTGGGGTTTGCTCCGACGCCTCCGACATTGTAACTGTTTGGAAACCGTGACATTCCAGACAAATTGAAAATAATATCAGGAAGAAAAATAAACATATTGTGGTAAAAATTATTAGGAATTTAGACAGAAGGGACTTCGAAATTTATATCTAAATGTACCCGCACATTTTCCTATTAATGAGAATACCAATATATCAAAGAAGGAATGTCCATAAAACATGTAACAAATTACATTGTACAAATATTTGTGGAGTTAAGTCATACATTTATATTCACAAATTTATATTTTACCAACGCAGCGTGGGTTACCACGCCGAGTTGATTCATAAGGTTGACCGTGACCCAGATTTTGATGAGGAAGTTAGATAACGTGATTAGAAGGAAATATCCCTGAAGTAACAAGCGTACAGAAACACAGAAACGTGGTGTACTTTACAAATTAGCTTGTTTGATGGACATTTAATTTCAGAACACGAATGCGTAAGGATAAGACTTTGTAATCCCAAGCCTGACTGCAATAGGGATTTTCTTCGTTTTAGTTCCTTTGGTAAATTCTCTTTATTGTAGACCAAAATCAAAAATACAATACATAAAATGTACAAAATATCTGTATCAAGTAACCTTTGGATACGTGGGTGGTTCTGGTGTCAAAAGATCAAAGAAAAACTTCATATATTTAGGTTTTTTCAACTACTCACGTTTTTTTATATACAAGAAGATACCTATAAATATTCATTTTCAGAATAACGCCTTTAGAACAGTCTCACAAAATTAAATTTGAAAACAGAAAGATCTAGACGGAAATGTGGCTTTGTTGTAATAATGTAGGGACTGTTTATACCAACGACAAGACGTTCTTCAAAAGCATGTGAAACGTGTTATTAGATAAAAATATATATTTTGCTAAATTCAGACATGTCACAACAAGTCTGTAGAGAAAAACACATGCCTCGATTGATGATATAAATAGCCGCGTGGCTATTTGCACGTAAAATAAGTAGAAGATAGATAGACAGATAAGTAAAAGTTTGTGTGTTAATTGCATTACTAAAAACTCTAGGTAAGAGCGAACCTGGTTCTTTTCGTTCATATTGAAACATGAAACCAATATTTTTCTCCTAGCTTAAACCATCCCCCAGTTGTAACCCCAAATCCTTGCATGCGTCTCTTTCGTGGGCCACCTCGAACCACTAATTAAATTTAGAAAAATATATTGTTACAGTAATAGATTTAGGGAGATATACTGTTTAAACCTAAAAAAAGTATGTACGAAGTCGTAGGAAAATCAAATTTAAGAATAACATATTTCTAAAAGATCGAAGCTACAATCAGGCGAACAAAATGTTGCGAACTTTATTTTTAATATAGTTTTAACGTATTGATAGGCATTTGAATTATTCTAAATATCTATCCCACAAATATTATAAATGTGAAAGTTTGGATGGATGGATGGATGGATGGATGGATGTTTGTTATTCTTTCACGCAAAAACCACTGAACCGATTGCAATGAAACTTGGTATGTAGATAGCTGGATACCTGGATTAACGCATAGGCTACTTTTTATCCCGATATTCCCACGGGATCGGGACTTACACGGGTGAAACCGCGGGGCGCTGCTAGTCTAATATATTTAAAAAAAAAAATCATCTTGTAGTGTACAAGAGACGAAATCAAATGAATAAAAAGATTTTGCCTGCAAAATATTGTTTCATGTTAGTTTAGTTGCGAGATCCTACTATATAAATGTGTATATAAAGGGGTCCTTATGTTGCCTGGAAGAGATTGCATTTAAAATAAAATAGAATAAAATAATCTTTATTGTACAATGGGCGGTTTTATTAAAAGTGATCTCTTATAGGCAACCTTTGGATGGACAAAATCGATAATAAGTAAATAAAAAGAATAATGGGTTTTTGTTGAGAAGAATTATAACGTCAGGTACGGCCTTACAGTAGCTATTCGAAAATTACTGTACATTTTAAGCAGTTGAAATGTAACAATGGTCTACAAATAAAGTGTTATCAATCTATTTGTCTATAAATACACGATATCCACGTTTTAAGGGTTCGTGTATGGAACTGACCTCATCTTACATTGTAATCATGACCTTTACGTTCAAATGAACTAATACAAAGCAAAACAATATTATCTTAATTAGTATAAATTTATGATGTAAAGCTACATGACAAATATTGGTCATATATTATGAGAATATAAGGTAAATGGAGTTGAAGCATATTTATTATTGGTCTAAGCTTTAAAACGATTGATATAATGATGTCACAAATTAAATGCAAGGCATTGCAATATAATACGATTGATGTATATTATACATTTTATAAAAGTTCAAAATTTCATAACGTCATAACACATTAAAATATAATTCATATGTAAAATGACTATTTAAGGTGGTTTGATGACCTATAGCAGTCACACAAACAGATGTTTTGACTAAATCTTAAAAGACATCAGTAGAAAGATGCTTTCTATACTACTTTATGTATTTAAATAATACCGATAAAGTTCCGCCATCTAAGCCCATTTTTATTAATCATTTTGGACAAGTTTGCTCTAACGAGTTTTGCACTTTACCTATTAGACGTTGTTTATCGAAAACGTTCGATAACTAAGTGAAATTCATAAACAGATATAACAATGATATGATGTCATTTTAAATGACATTTAATGCATAAATATTATCTTCTCCCTTTCTTGTAATAAGAGTTAAATGATCATTAATAAAGTTCATTAGGCGATATAATAGCGATAAGAAAAACGTGTTAAAATATTTTTTTCCATTACATATGCCTACTCATTATATCTCTTTACAGTTGTTATTATACTGCTCAAGGAAATAAATACTGAATGAAATACGTAAACGGTTACTCAAGAGATAACAGCGTCAAACAGCGTCGATAACAGGTCAAAGATCCGTTGCTATGCAAACTATTAGGGTCCCGTGTTTATAAGGTTATCTCAGCTTGTTAATTTGTTTGCATATAGCACCACCTATAAGTTGGGTACTCTCACTGTAGGCATGTTTGACGATTCAACAGCTAAAACAAAATAACTCAACGTTTAAGAACACTGAAAGAATATACCAGGCCACTCAGAGAGTTTTGCGAAAGCGCATTTTATTTAAGGATGGAACACTGGCAGATTTTACTTTATTTTGCAAAAAAGATCATATACTATGAAAAATACAAGAGTTGTAACTTCAAATTTGATGTATGACAAAAGATGTGATGATATCTATCACAAATAACTAAATGTTATTATCGTGTCTCACTGAAAATGGATCTGGATAATATTTTATGGTTTCAAATGTGGCCTAAAACCAGAAGGATAGTTTGATTGATTTTGATTTGAATTCTTAGACGAAGGCCCTTCTAAGTCAACTGTGTACCGATTTCCAAGCGAATTTAAGCGAGGTCGGCAAAATTTCGCCAATGAAAGCAAAGCCCCTTTGACGGCTATTACGGAAGAAAATATGTCAGAAATTAAAAGTTTCATTGAAGAGATTTGGTGAATCACGTATAAAGATATTCATTACATATTAAAGATTGGTTCAGGAAGCGGTCACAATATTTTTCATGAGCACCTTCGCTTGAGGAGCATAGTTTCGCGCTGGTATGCACAACCTCACCGAGCGACGCTCCGAAGCAGGCTCACGTGGAATAGTGCAATGTCTGCAAAAATACTTGTAAAATGTCTGAGACGCATTGGAAACAGTGTATTGTAAATTGTTTTAGATGCAACAATGGTCATTTGAAAAGTTTTATTCAAAAAAATTAGAACATTTTTTAGGTTACGCAAAATTTATTGAGTGTCTCACGTGTCTTGGCCGAAGATTTCGCCATGCTAACTAAACAGGCCAAGCCAAAATTCGATTATAGTTCAGCCAATTCAGTTAATGGGTGCAATAACAAATCGTATCTTCTTCTTCCGCATCGCCATATTTTAGTATGCCAACTTGTATTCAGCCTAATCTATTCTCTAAGTAGCTGAATAAATATATACTTGAATTTATGTAAAGTTAATTTTTTCTAGTAACTATAGCACTCATAGCGGTTGTAACTTAATTACGATAGCTTATATTATAATATTCCTAAAAAACCAGGCTATCAAACGTTTAAAAATTCGATATTTTTTAAACTTGCTTCTCTTGTCAAAATATTTTGTTTTAATTTATTTTAATTCCGTGAAAAAAACACACACAAAAAACACGTTGTCCCTGAATTTCCCCATTTCCCAGGCAACTTTTCTAGTGTTTCCCTTCCCCTAAAATCCTTATTCGGACTACTATTTACTTAAGAACAAATTAGTCAAATCGGTTATGCCGTTCCCAAGTGACGCGCTTAGCAACGAACAGCATCTCATTTTTATATAGCTAGATTTGCATACCTAGCTATGACGATCTCTTGTAAATTTATTAACTATTTTTAATAAGAAGTACTTTTGGTCTACTGTGATGCAGACTTGCTTAATTTACGATTAGATTTATTCTTGTTAAGGATAGAAGAAACATTCTTTACTGTATTAAAACAGTTCTGTATCGACGTAGTGAGCGAAATTACGATATGTGTAGCTATTTCTAGCGCGCGTTTTTTCTACTGCCTACTTTCCACAGTAATATGTATGCATTACGTGATATTTATAAATATGTTGGAGTGTTATGCTCAAACTAGACAGACGGGGGCCAACGCTAAATTATATTTAGCTCGACTAACTTTGTACTCTTTGATACAAAATTAGCTTTTATAGCCCGTAAAAATAGCGATGATTGACATTCCTTTGTAAAAATAGTTCGGTGTGTCGAGAGTAAACAGTAGACAAATCAAATAATTTCACGCAAATTGAAGCCGTGTGCAAAGTTCAAGATGTGGGCATATTAGGTACACATATATTTTTATTGAAAATGATAATTTTGTGACTCAGTTGTTATCTAAAATTGTGCAATCGATAAACTTCTAATAAGGTAGTGTCACCTCCGTTGTAGACCGTTCTAAACCATCTCTAAAATTCTCTTCTTAGTTCTTTCTGTCGTTTTTTTCTTTCGTTTTTTTATTGCAAATTCATTTAAAATTTCAATTCTAAAGTTAATGTTTTGACGACCCTGTGTGGTTGCTGAGATGAGGCTTGATTTTAGACTTTTTTTTATTTTATTACTTAGTAAGTGAGAGAAACCTTCGAAATAGACATGATCTACATGGAAAAATCCTATCTGCATTCTCAGGTGTACAAAATATGGAAGAAAAACTATGAAGTTTGTTCGTTTGACAACAAAATACATAGGTACCTACTAAAATATATAGTACTCGCTGATCCGCGCAACCTCCTCTGCGTTTGCAAATTTTCTCTCGTTTTTGCAACATTTTTCGTTGATGGTCCGCTCCTATTGGTCGTGGTGTAATGTTATATAGCCTATAACCTTTCTCGGTAAATGGGCTATCCAACACTAAAAAAATTTTCAAAATCAGAGCAGTAGTACCGTAGATTACTTAGAACATCCAAACTCACAAACTTTACCTATTTATAATATTAGTATAGATTGATAGATGTTACAAGATTAATGCAATATATAACACAGCTTGCGTGTAAATCAAGGGTAGCTTTGGCATTATCCTTGATAGCTACTATCAGTGTAAGTTTCGTGTCGTGTCGTTCGTATACTTACCAGCTTACTAGTAGAGAAATGTTGACTTACAAAAAACATGTTAGGGCTTACATATAATTTCCAATTTTGAAAAGTTTAGTACGATTACAGATCCTTGTGTGTGTAACAATTCCAAAAACGACCAGGTTTGTGCTATGTTCACCGTTTTAAATTGTGTGAATTGTATTAGATAAGGTGGTTTAATTTTATTTTATTACTAGCAACCCGCCCCGGCTTCGCACGGGTGCAAATTATACACCTAAACCTTCCTCATGAATCACTCTATTTATTAGTGAAAACCGCATGAAAATCCGTTCAATAGTTTTTCAGCTTATCGCGAACAGACAGACAGACGCGGCGGGGGACTTTGTTTTATGATATGTAGTGATGATAAGAATAGAATAGAATATTTTTTATTGTACATCATATTATAGAATTACGAAATAGAGAATAAATAATATGTCATAATAAGAAATTATGACATGACAGGCATTCTGAAGAAAATGTACAAAAATGTTATGTATATACATATCAAAAAAACTTGTAATACCTAATAACCTTGAAAGTACCGTACCACATGTCTGCTTAATGCCGCTTATTTAGTTTCTAGTGGTTTTTTTTTTGACGAGTTTGTTTTTTAAGAAAAATAATTGTTGGAAAAAAATGATCACATAATCCTTAGGTACATCAATTCGCTTGGTTAGAAAAATTTATCAGCGTACCGTCTTGTTATCAAACATCGTCGGGTGGCATCAAATCGAGGAGAAATCTGCTGTGCTCCCTTTTATTTCTATATTTAGCAATTTCTAATAGGTAAGCAGCTTTTATAATTAAGTGATTAGAAGATGAAAACTAGACAAGTTAGTTTTATAAATTTCTGCTATTCGTTGTCATCGCATGTTTAGAGATTATTACAATTCAAATGAATTTATTACTTTTTTCAAAATTTGATTCTATTTATAGATAACATTCTATTTCACACGTTTAAAAAACATGATGCAATAATACCATAAGGTCAAACACCCATACCGTTCTAGGAAATTTACCCGCGAAGACTCTTTTATTATTAAGTAACCAATCAAGTATGTATTCAATACCCGATATTAGAATTTCTTCGTAACATACCTACATATGCCAACTGCTTTATATTTTTTTTATTTAAAGAGATATTGCACTAGGAATAATGAAGGGAGACTTACGTTCAAACAACGGACAAAAAGAACACCTAAACTCGGGATAACTATTTGTGGATCACACATTTTTTGTCCCATATGGGAATCCAACCCTCAACGTTCGGTGTGGTTAGTAGTGAGGCGGTGCGATCCGTGCAGTTATTTTGCAACGCAATACACATGTTAGATACAAATCAGATTGAGGAATCAATCCCGGTCATGTTTATAAGTAATAAAAGATAGCTATTGTATAGCTATCTTTTTTAGCCGTGGAGATGAGTCTCAGTTTTACCCTTGAGAATACCTTTGAGCTTTAGCCGATTCATTGAAAAGTACGACGAAAATGATTGCCATGCCATGAAACATTGACTGCACGCATGGCGCAATGGTTTAAGTGGTCACCTCAACGCCGCGCTGAGTGTTATTTTATTTTATTTTTCGTGGTGGATTGACAAGTGTAAGCACTATTGCTGCAATATTTTCAATCGTCTGCTGCTTGAGCCCGTAACTCGAACTGGCCGTTGAGGGGAAATCCGAGCACTCTAACAAAATTACCTACCTAATTATATTTGAGTCACCCGACCGGTGCTACGCGCTCTAAAAGACAGCGGGTAAAAAACAACTTTACCGTAATGTGTTTTTTCTGCTGAAGATTAGGGTTAGAGACACTTCGAAGAGCAAGTTAGGATTGGTAACATACAAGCCTGACCATTCGTATTGCTTTTGTTTGTAGGCACCGTTAAACTGTCTATTAGCTTCGTCCCCCGAATGATATTGTTAATTTAGTTAAGAGTTGATCTTGGAGCTGATGAAATACTTCAGTGTCTTCTAGTAAATCTTCTAGTCTTTCTGCTGATGGAGCCAGGAGATGGATAGTGGAACTCTTTTCAATTTGGTTTGTTATCTTTTTAGTTTTTCTTAATTATAAACGTTTTAGGTGGCCCAAGTGGTGGGGCATTTTGAACATTGTTTTTATGCTTAAGTGAGTGGAGACTTGCTACGGTACGATGAAATAACAGTAATTATTCTCATATTGAACATTTATATATTGTTCAGCGTTCAACATGCAGGGAAAATCTTTTACCCTACAGAAAATCGGCTGAACAGATTTTCTTGAGTTATATCTAAGAACAGTCTTGATCAAGTCACCTTTCAAACGCACTTAAATCGGTCCGTTCGTTTGGAAGCTACGATACCACAGACAGACAGACACGTCAAACTTATAACACCCCTCTTTTGGTTAATAAAATAAGGATGTAAAATAAAATATAATGAAATAAAAAAAAGAACAATAGAGGCGATTATGTGAACGATTTCAATATTTTGTTTGAAGTTGTGGAACGAGTCATGAAAAATATCCGTCTAATTAATCTTACTACTTAAATGCGAATGTTTTGATGAATGGATGTTTGTAACTCAATCACGCCAGAACGGCTGAACGGATCTGGATGAAATTTCCGGAGAGCTAGATTACAGTCTGGATTAGCACATAAGCTTTGTATCCCTGAAAAATATAAAGTTCCCGTGAGATATTTCCACGCGAATGAAGTCTAGCTAGTTTAATGTAAGAATGTAAAAATAACATTATACGACAGTAATTAGGGGTTGCAACTGGGTTTGTTGTAACTAGGCTTGTCTTGGTTTTCATATGCTTGATTTCCACGTCATATACAGATAAAATAATAACCTAAACATTTGTTTTAAATTATATTTGTACGTGGAGATAGTAATCAGAAGGAAACTTAAAAAAATAACTCTATGAATAATTAAATTGATAATGATTACGTCGCGGAGGCAGGAACCACCATTCTCAGGTCAGGGCTTGTGCTCTGAGATGCTTAAAAACATAGGTAGGTACAGGTTTTTTTTTAAAGACAACTCCCTCGTAAGGAATATTCCTGTATCGCAGGGGGCATTATAAACATTCAAACAACGGACACAAAGAACACCCAGACTCGGGACAACTATTTGTAGATCACACAAATTTTTGCCATTTCCCCTGCTACTTAAAAATTCGTTTAAAGGACTCTGGCAACCGCCAGTTCGAAAAATGTGGGCGTTTAATACGTCTCTGTCTACCCTTTCGGGAATATAGTCGTGAGTATGTATGTATGTAGTAATATAGTAGTCGTGTTATTACAAAAGTATTGCATCATTTGACACGCTTCATGCATACAACTATATCTATAGGAAAGTTTTACGTAAGCACAAATTCCATTATTACACAACGTATGACTAAATTATTATCATTGATAAGAAGTGATATCATCACTTATGAGTGTGCTATCAGACTGTCTGGGATGGGAATAGTGCAGATGTTACTGTTGGATATATATACCTTTCAAGCTGCAATCATACATACGATGGTTTATTTGATACATATATCCGATGGTAGCGTCAGAAACGACGCAAAGTCGCCAAGAGTGGCGTAAAAGTGTCAGGAGGACTGACCCGGAATACGGAATAAAGCCAGGGGATTGATTGATGATATATCCGATGGTATTTGATCTAAGCTTGGATTGAAAATATTCCATATTTCAGTATGTTTAGATGTCCCGTTAGCACCGTAGTACAAGTATACTAGTGTTTTGAGTTTGTTTGCCCGATTTCTTCTCACAAAGCTCAACCATTTTGGAAATAGGCGTTTATAGATATACAGGCAGATTCACTATTATCCAAATTTTTAATAGGTTATTTTACATTCGACTAAGCAACCTATTATTGCAGTGACTTTGTGTGGGGTGATCAAATTTTTCATTTTTCTAACCAAAATGATTTCGAATAATTGTTGAGCAATTTTATGAAATAAAGATATGACTCGGCGGTAGAGCATTTGACTGATATTCGGCAAATATTTTACCTACTATATAGTTAACAAGGTACAAGAGGCCAGGCTAAGATGGGAAGGTCATTAACTTCGAAGAATAGGATCCGATTATCTCCTGAAAAAGAGCTTTTCCATAGAAGCCAAAAAGGGGAAGACATTTTTTATTTGTTTTTTTTTTACAAGAACAGGAATGTTTACAATTATTGTGGAAGCCCTGATTCCGAAACTAGCGTGAGCCGTATGTTGGTAAATCGTCCTTTCACAATCACAATTGACATGAAATGTGTGTATGTGTGTGTCCGTGTGCGCATGGGTGTGTGTCAGTAAAGAAGTACCTCGAGTGCAGTCCGTTGAGCTCTTGTGAGTTTAATTACATATGTCTCGGATGTTGATCCCCAAGCATGAACTTATGCAATACTTGATTATACATTTCGCCAATGGTTTATTAGGTTTGTATGTCCTACCTTAATCTTACTAATAGAATAAAGGCGAAAGTTTGTGAGGATGGATGAATGGATGTTGGTTAGTCTTTCTGGATAAAATTTGGCACAGAGATAGATTATAGTCTGGAATAACACATAGGCTTTTATTCTGGAAAAAATTGCGGTTCCCGTGGAAATTATTTTACTAACATTTCCACGCGAACGAAGCCGGCAATAGCTAGTATTATAAATGCGAAAGTAAGTGTTTGTTTGTTTGTTGCGTTTTCACGTTTTAACTACTAAACCAATCATCATGATTTTTTTTTAACATAGAAAAGACCATAGGGTGCCTTCATCCAGAAAAAAAGTACTGTTCCCGAAGGATAGACAAAATGTTATTTACGCGAGTGGAGCCGCGGGTGTAAGCTAGTTTGTAATAAAAGTGTAGTGTCTGATCACAGTCTCAAGTCTTTAAAGATGTTTAGAAGTTGCCTTATTCGATTGATTACTGTAACTATATGTTTCTTTCCATTTAGTTGGTCGTTTATAACAAACCCTAAGCATGTGATTTCTGTTGCTCTTACCAAAGTAGGACACATTGCTGGAACGGTTACAAGGATAGCAATGTGTACGAAGATGAAAGAGGGAGCCGCCGTGGTCTTGCTAAGGCAGGCGAATTTAGTTTTGTCAATGTTTAGTGCATTGCTCATGATTTAACTCATTAATGTACTTCAAAATTAGGGCAGGATCCAAGGCACTGCCCTGCAGCACCCCATACGACCCCAAATAAGTTACTTACTTAAACATAACTAAAACATTGATATATTTCAGTAAGGTAGTACTTAACCACAAAAGTGCGTTCCCTCTCAATCCTAAGTTCTCTAGACGAATTATAAGGATTGGAATAGATACAGAATCAAACGCTTTTGTAGGTCCAGGAATACTGCTCCGGATTTCTCATTCCTGTCCTGTGTTCCTGTCGACGTATGTTGCTATGTTTAAGGTAAGTTGTAATATAGCGGCGTCACTGGAACGTTTGGCATGAAAGTCGAATTGATTAATGATAAATTAATCTATTTTTGTAAATAGAACTTTTCAGACACTTTTACACGTCGATTTCTTCTTTAAAGCTAGATGGTGCTGGATTTCAATTAATTGACACCGAGAAGTTTGTTGCTTACGAAATAATTTATTAATCTTTTAAATTGTACTTAGAAGAGTAATTGGCCTATAGTTTGTGGCAAGAGACTTGTCTTCCGAATTATATATTGGACAAACCCGCCAGATAAGGCGAGTCCAAAGATGAAGAAAGTCTATTTGCACTGGTCTGGGTGTTTCTATATGTAAAATATATATAATGTATCCAAGTAGGTACCTATGTTAATGCGTGTTCGTGAACCCATAGTACAAGATATGATTAGTTTGGGTCTAGATAGCGCGAAAGTATCGACGAGGCTCACTCCTATGGTACCTCAAAGACTTAGGATAGATTTTGATTCTGTACTTATGTTCATCACCACCCCGAAATAGTTTTCTCAAAACGAATATAATATAGTTTTCTCCGATAGAACATTAGAAGTGGTTGATATACTGTCGTGGCAAGGAAAGCAAGGCGTGCGTGACAAACCGCTGCAAACCTTTGCAGGTTATTTAAACAACTTACCTGGCGCAAGTAAGCAGTTCTTTTACATATTTGCCACAGATTATATTACATTCGTATCATGTAGAAAGAATAATTAATCAAAGACAAAGGTAAAAAATTATTCAATTCCCCGGGGGTCTTAAAACACTACAGATAGAGGGGTTTCAGGAAGTTCAGTTTATCGAGAGTCACCACGTAAGGACGCAATATTCGAGTCTCTTCCTGCGCTGGTCCACTTCATGGCAACCGTTGTCTTAATTTAATTACTTACCATGTCTCACCTCGTCCCTAACTGGCAACCCTTTTTACTGGTAAAAATACTGTGTAGTAATAATGCTTTCCCAGTAAGCGTTTATATATTACATAATAGATACGTGAATTTGTATATTTGTTTGTAGAAGAACGATTGTTAGTAGAACGTGAATGTTGTTCCATCCATGGGTTTATTTTAACTTTTAACGTTTTAACCTCGATTTTTGTATTTTTTTAAATAGGCCTAGGAAATTACAGATTTTGAAAGTACTTTAACGATAGGTGAGGTACATTTTTTACGTACAATTAATATATGATAGCGTTATATGTATTTTAAGTATCACGATTGTTTTATTTACAAACGAGTTAAGATGAAGGTTATGTAAACGTGTCTTTAGTATTATCTATATATACACATTGGCATCACAATTCAGTCAACAAATAGCTATTTCTGTTCTCATTTAATTATGACCATCTTTTGTATAATTTATTTTTAACGCATCGTCTAGCTTACTTCTATACACTCACAGTTCGTTATTATTATTGTTTTAGAGCACAGCAGCAAACGGGCGAGTGTGTCATGCTCGTTGGGAGTGTTGTACTATCAAAAACCTTCAGGAGTGTGCTTGTTTCATATCATATCTTAGTAACAAAAAGTAATAAATACATAATATAGCTCATTAATTGTAATGTAAAAAATTGTTTGTTTATGATGTTAAAAACATAATTATATGACTATCGGGGTCTTAATTAAACTTGACACTTTATTTTATTACGATCGCGACCTTCGTTAACCAACAGATTTATAAATAGCAGAACAGATGTCTTATTTTACACATCGGATTATTTTAACTCACGCGACAGATCAATTAAATTTAGCTAGATAGAGAAACATGCCTACAAGTTATACGCGCAAAGTAATGTTCTTAATAATGACGTGCGAGAGCGCTTTTTACAGTGATTGCCATCGATCTACACCACACACTAGCGTGATTCCTACTGAGTGAACCGGTCTACATGTAAAGGCCCGACTACAATAAAAAGATTGTCCCTTGTGGTGTCAAAAGTATAAGTACCATTTAGATTCTAATGTTCGTTTTAAATGTTTTTATACATAAGGATTTATTTTTCTAATTCAAAGACTTGTTTATAATGACGGCTTACTTGCTTAAACGAGCAGTTTGCTTGTTTAACAACTTAGATGTGATTGTGTATGACCGACCTGTTGGTCGAGTGGGTAGTGATCCTGACTGGCGAGCCAGAGGTCGTGGGTTCGATCCACTCAGGATTTTGTGGAATTGTGTGGTGACCACGATCATTTGTTCTGTGTTTGGGTGTAATTTATCTATAATATGTGTGTATTTAGTACTGTTTATCAGCAGTCTGGTTAACATAGTACAGGCTCTGCCTAGTTTGGGATCAGGCGGCCGTGTGTGAGGTGTCTCAAGTTATTAAAAAAAAAGAAATATTATATGTAAATAAAAAGAAAGCCTGTTGGCCTAGTGGTTAGTGACCCTGACCTACCCGAGTCTGGGTGTTCTTTGTGTCCGTTGTTTGTATGTTTGTAAAGTCCCCCGCGACACAGGAGTAATTCCTAATGCGGGAGTTGTCATTTTATAAAAAAAAAAAGAAAGTTCAAAGTTCTTATTTTTCCGCCTTTGGCCGCGCAATCACGCGGCTAAAGCTATTCCTAGAAAGTCTATACCCACTGACGTAGGTACAATGCAATTCTCGGTATGTGTGTAAACCTTTGTTCATCTGTGTAGGTATCTTTTATAATCTGTATTGTTGAGAACATGGGGAATACCCTCATCCGGGTACAACCGGCGGACCATGTCTAGCGAGTCATTTTTATAGCTCATTTAACACTGTATAATTACCTGTGGCTTGCGACTAAGTAATTTGGTTCTATTTAGTATAATATATAGTGTTTAGAGTAAGTTTGTATTTGTTTATTTTGGTATAGTGTTACTGATTGATTACCTAGTAACTATTACATAGAAACAGAGTTAGCGGCTAGATATATCTTATAATTTACAAAAAAAAAAATACAAATTCAACTTACATTAAACGCGCCTAAAATGTAAAATATGAGTTCCAATCTTCCAAGCAGGGTTGCACCACCGGGTTCTCCATCGTCGGATATTGGTAGGATATTGTTCGTGATGTCGAATAGGCAAAAGCTGCCTACCTATTATAGATACCACAGAATACCATAGAATTAATGCGATCACAGATCTATGGTCACAGGCTGACTGGCTCAGTGGCAGGTAATTCAGAACTTCAGAAGTATGAAATACCTATTTCATGCTCGTAATTCCCGTATAAATACATAAATATAACAAATACATTGTTTATTAGCTTTATGAAGAAAGAAACATTACTCATTAATCATTACAGTACATAATTTAAACTAATGCTCATAATTTCGTAGTCACGAGACTGCATAGTTAAATAGGCCCACACACCTCACTTGCGAGGTCATTGATGACGTTTCTCAACACAAACGGTACAGTAATTGTTTACCTGAAATCACATGTATAATTGTTCCTTGAATTAATTATTTGCAGCATGTTTTCTTTTGGTCTAAACATTACCATAAGTTCGTTCGTTCTATGTACTACCATCACGTACAGTCCGTTCTTGGATACCTCAGTTTCAACTATTAACTAGAGAACTGAGAATAAATCTCAATTCTGCTGATTTATTTCCCTGCTTCACTTATCTATCTTTTTTATTGTAAATGTTTATAGGCATAAAGTACCTAGTCTTATAACATGACGTTCTAATTCCTCTCATTTTCTCTTTACTTCTATCTTACACCAAAAGTACCCGTTATTCTTTTGTCTATCATCGATTTTGTCCATCCAAAGGTTGCGATAAGGCCGCCTTGTGTGTTCCGGATGTCTTAATAAAAACTGTTCCCGGATCCCTCCTACAGGCGCAGTACGACACACCGTGTGGTTTTAGTCGGTTCGATTCCGACAAACCGCACCACCGAAAACGGAGTGACAGCCCGCTTGTGTACATATCCGCTTTGTAAATATATTTTAAGCAATATGTTGTTAGTGTACAATAAATAGTATTGTATTATATTCTATACTATAAAGTAAAAAAAAGAAAATACCAAAGCAATGTTAGCTATCCGTGGGACCATTGACGAGATGGCCACAGTTAGAATAATGTTTTCGTTCCCTAGTTACGTTCCATTGACCTTCAAGAGATGAGGAGAGAATTATAATTAAAATATTATATTTAAAATTTAAATTCTCATGAAAATAGTTTGAATTAGGGCGGATGTGCGAGACACGAATTAAACAAGAGATTGTACATGTAATAATGAATGGTATCCGTACTCATCCAGATGGTATATTACTGCAGCAATAACGTTCACGATTATTTGGACCTGCTGCTATTATGTCACTTTTTAAAAGACGTGGGAATAAAAGATATTATTTCTGCCCTATCTACCCTTTTTCTCGCCTGCCAATGAAAAATCACCTTTAAAATAACTGTATTAATCTAACATATGAATAATAAATAATAAATCTAAAAATAACAGTATAATTTAGACAATTACCCACGTCAATAAAAATACAGCGCTTTTTTGGAATCTCCCAACTGGCGGCAATAGGCTCACCATTTATGCCTTTGTTAAGTTTCTCGTCCGATTTTGTACATACATTTTAGCAGTAAAATCTGCGAGGTTAATAATTGATGCTTGGAGCAAATCGATTAATAGTTTATTTCTAATAACTTTTAACTTTAACTCATTGAAGTTCAGTAGATATTAATATCGCCTCGATATATCGTCCATTTCGTTTCCCCGGGATATTGTGATAACTTTTAGATCCAAAGGTAATGCTTTTCCTTAGTGATGTAAAGGCGACAAACAAACACACCACCAGGTTATCTATACTAATATAATAAAGCTGACGAGTTTCTCTGTTTGATTTTTGTTTGTTTAAACGCGCTAATCTCTTTAACTACCAGTTGGATTCGAAAAAATCTTTTTGGACAAGATAGCCAGATTCATGAGCAATAGTATAGGCTATGTAACATCACGCTACGACCTTTAGGAGCGGAGCAGTGACCATAAACGCAGGTGAAACTGTAGGGAACGGGTATACTAACCCCACTAATATTATAAATGTGAAAGTTTGGATGGATGGATGTTTGTTGCTCTTTCACGCAAAAACCACAACCGATTGCGATGAAACTTGGTATGTAGATAGCTGAAAACCTGGAGGCTACTTTTTATCGAGATATTCCCACGGCATCGGGACTTATGTGGGTGAAACCGCGGAGCGCAGCTAGTATATAATATAGCTGAAGAAAAATCTTTGTTTTACTGTTTTTTGTTTGTTTAAACGCGCTAATCTCTAGAACTACCAGTCTAATGTGAAAAATTCTTTTGTATTGGATAGAGTATTTATTGGGGAAGGTTTTAGGCTTTGCAATATCACGCACCCTTAGGAGCAAAGCGATAACAGTAAACACGGGTGTATAATTGTAATATTCTATTATCATCAAATAATTAACCTATAACCAAACGCTGCTGGACTTAGGCCGCTCCTGATCTGCCTCCCGCCTTTCGCATGAAATCCATCCCAATTCACCCCAAATACAATCTGGTCGTAGGACTATTTCTTCAGGTCGTCTAGCCGGACAAATTTGTGTTTGTTGTTGTGTTTTTCATACTTCATAGTGCAACTGACGTATTAATACCACAACGTAATTTAATCATGGTTACCCTATCCGGAGATTTCGATGACAAATCATTTGAGACAAGCGACGATTCGTTTTGCTTCTCGCTCTGCTTGTAATTTAGACAATATCTGTTTCAAGATCCGTATTGTTGGTACAAAAAGGCTTGAAACTGAGATATTCCACTGTTGATCGTTGACTTCCTTGATTTCATTATTTTTAATGGTATCTAGTGAGTTCAGGCTAAATTACGGCTACAGCCGAACATAAAATTATAGTCATAAGATGAAATAACAATTATACAGGGTGACTGTTTCTAAGCACTCCTCAAATTATAAAAGAGTAATGAGAATATTATATGTAAAGCGCCATCGGCTGAAAGTTTTCTTAATTATTTACATAAATTTAAAATATACATAAAAACTAGCGGACCCGACAGACGTTGTCCTCCGTACGCTACGTTGCTTATAAGCGCAATTTATTGTGAAGACAATTTAACGTAATATCAAAATAAAAAGCCTATCATAACTATAATTTCAACAGTGTATAAAATAATTTCAATGTTCTATAAAAGTAACAATGCCAATAATATAACGTTTGTTCAACGCGACAAAACTTCTTTTTTCTTTCTAACTTTCTTTCTTCCCCATCACCTGGATATTTGTCAATCCACTACTGTGCGGTTCTCCAGAACTTTTTTGGTTCGCACAACCAATCTCTAGAACAAATTGCCGCCTGCGCTATTTCCGGACCGAGAAAAGAATATACTTTATTCCAGTTATTGCATATTTCAAAATCCTGGGAGTGCATCAGGCAACATTTTTATTTCTTGTATAAAGCACAGTTACTTATTAATAGCTATTCATTTGCAAGAGCAAGTGAAATGGTACCAACATAGTTTTAGTATAATTTAGATTTAGTTTAAGACATCTATAGACCTATATATACCTACACACACGTCTGTGTCGCCGAAGAGGTAGGCATAGGCGTAGATATTAATGCGGGCAGGCGCTAGGAGGGGTCCGGATGTCTTAATAAAAGCTGTTCCCGGATCTCTCCTACTTTAGGCTCAGTACGGCACAACGAGTGGTTTTGGTCGGTTCTATTCTGACACTCCGCCCCACCGAAAACCCCGGTGGGGTGACGGCTCGCGGTGGTTTCTATACACACAAAAAAAAGGCGTAGATAGTAAACTTGCACTTTTTGCGAGCTATAATTTGTGCCTATGCTCAACTGGGCATTTTGGGAATTAAAGATGAAAAAGTTGGGCCTATAGAGCCTAAAATATATATATTTTTTATTATTAAGAAAGCATCTGTTAGTCAGCAATCGGAGGAAAGTATGACTGGCGCTGTCCTGCTTATAAATATTTTTAAATAATCACTAGCTAGTTATCATTAACAATTTTCCATTTTGCATTTATAACTATATAATTGTGTCAAAGAAATACATATATTCATATTTCCAGCAGAATTATAATGCGCATCCTAAAGAGTCCGGCCCTTATCATCACCTCTTCTAAATACTTCCACAAAGAGCAGTCTCACATTGCTTTCATTGCCAAACTCCCTTAGTCCAGGTCATTGATTTATCTTTTTGGGGATTGACCCATGCGCCTGGTATTTAGATACAGTTTTATATAGTTCAAGCCTTTATTAGTATCAACCGAGAGCGGAATTTTTTCGTATCAACTCAAGAGTTTGAACCCCAAAACCTACGCTAAGATTACAATTATAGCTAATGAACATGTTTCACTATCCACATCATAAATACCGCGGACGATGAACGATGAAAATATTATTCAGTTTACGTTAAAAATAAGCCATCATTCAAAATATTCACGCTAAGTTTATCGAGATTTTCATGAAATTAGCTTTCTGATTCATCACGCGTTGTACTAAACAATGTAAGTCTCCATTTTTAGTCTCACTCCAGATGTTCCACCATTTCCATGGTCGTAACATATATTTAAAACTTATAAATAGATACTCAGGTATATTTATTGACCGGTAAAATTTAGTACATTTATTTTTAAATAGCTTAATCTGGTTAACAGTTTTACGCGTAATTCTTTAAATGCATTCAATAAAGTACGTACTTTTGGAATACATGGCAGCTGTTTATCTTTAACGTATTTCACGTTTCTAAGTAAAATTAACAACAATGCAATAAATAAAAATGTGAATTTGGTGACTGTTTATGCCTCTTTTCCGTTTTGAACATACCTGATTTCCCACCGTTTCTGGCAACCTCGGACGCTTGAAGAAGAACGAATCTTCACTCTTCACTTATGAGGATTGCTAGCGAGAAGTTAGCGGTCTCCCTTTTCCAGGACATCTTTGTAAACAGTCACTGTAACAAGTTGGTTGAGTGGTCATTTGTTGACTGTGTTCATCGCCCACAAATGAATCAAGACTTACCTCTAACTACTTTTTTTCCTCGCAGCTGTTAAAAGTCTCTGTACTTATCCGTTACTTCACAGTTGGGTCAAACGGAAGCTTGTACAAGTATTAACAGACGCCTTGGTTAGGTAAACCATTGGGCATGCCATTTGAATCGAACCATATTGTGTAGTTTGAAGACTGGCCGCGCATTGTTGGCAGATAATTAATATTATATAATACCTACTCGTTTGCCGCGTAGGGCAGTGGGCCCGTTTGTTATCAACACAGATTTGTATATCTATCTATTTATAGAAATAAGTGGCCTTCGCAACGATCGTAACATTGTCTATTTTTAACATAATTATAAATATTATCTTCTTATCTGAGATGATTCAGCAATCGTGTCAAGGTTACCATTTTTTCCACACTTTACACCATTAATGTATGTATGTTATTTTGATCATACCTACAACAATGTTGTCATCATTACCTAACGTCTAATGGCGCGTAGGTCTTGTATTCGAGTCCAACACTAAGGAGCGTGGGTTAAGTTCCCGCTCACTGCAAATATTTTTTGCAGGAATATTACTATTTTCATCACGTTCCTAGATGTTTCTTTTGTTAAATACGAGGTAGGTACGCTTAAAAAAAATGTATCGAAGTTCGTAAATCCGTGTTCCAGCTCCATAATACAAACTGCACTTAGTTGGGGTTTAAACGTCCTTGTGTAATTTGTCCTAGACTATTATTAAAATATTACCTCTTGGCACAGGAACCTTTGCTTGGCTTACATGTGAACACAGGTCTAACATACAGAGTTAGCCTTTGAGAATGTTAGGATTAGAACATCAATGATTAAAAACTCACATTTGTACTAGGTATATTAAAACAAAGCTACTGTATGTAATGTGAGGGTTTTTTCTAGTGTTGTCTGCTTTTTGTATTAAAGGAAATTTTTTGCTCAAATCTAGAAAAATATCACAGGAATAATCTATTTAATTGATCCAGACACCCTAAATTTTAAAAAACCTAAATTATTCCTTAAAAAGGAAATACATACATACATTTTATAGCTAGGCGATTCTGCAGCACAAACAACCACAAGTTTCAGATCTTGTTCCAATAAATTGGCAAATTAAGTGTGATGAACACACACACATGTAGTCACGTTTTTTGTAGGAATGCTGTCAACATGTCAGTTATCCATCGAAAACCTCGCCGATGCTGTGGATAAATTTCGATTCAGCGATCGATCGCAGAAAATGGGTGTAACGCGATCTTTTATCCTTAAAATCATGTGTGATTTTAAGCATAAAAGAATCCTTAGGACCACAAGGACCTTATTACTTAAAATGCCAATATCAAAAGTAACATAACTTCATACAATACCGTAACGTGAATTACCGCTTTAACATAACAACGTTAAAGTTTCTTAGAATAGAAATAAACGAGATCCTTAAGTTAAGTTTTATTTAGTTTTTCCCGTAAATGACATTTCTATGATAAAAAATATGAGTAATGCAAGCGGTGCCTACTAAATATAAATCATGTTTGATCGCAAATTTGTCATGTCTCGTGCGCACGCGGCTTTCCGCTGTTGATTGAAGAAGTAGGTGGGGCAGCGTAGCACTGACGCGTGCGCATAAGACGTCATATCATTCCAATCGCTTCGGGTAATGTCTTTTGATGGGTACTTTAGATATTGAGAGGTAGAATTTCGCGTTCAGGGAAATACCTCTATACAAGTTTCCAGCCAAACAACAATATAAAATGAAACCCAAAAAAAAAGATATCAGCACACATGGAAGCCACAGAAGACAGTTGCACAAGCGGAAATATTCTTAATAATAAATAATTGAAACTTAATTAAATTTTTTTTTGGTAAGTTTTAGGCCGCAAACGAGCAGACGAGTCACCTGATTGTAATTGACTACCGTCGCTCAAGAGTCACAAGTGCGTTGCCGGCCTTTGAGATGGGAGTACGCTCTTTTCTTGAAGGTATCGGTCCGCAAATACCGCAAGAGACAATTTGTTCCACAGATTGGTTGTGCGAGGCAAAAAGTTACTGGCGAACCGCACAGTGGCGGATTGCCAATTATCCGGGTGATAGGGATGATAATTTTATCGCATTGCGGCGAAACGCTGCGGTCGTTATAAGTTCAAAAAATTCCTCGGAGCACTCCCCATAATACAGGCGATAGAAAATGCAGAGTGTAGACATTCGTAACAAGAGAGAGTTGCCAGGATAAAAAAATTATTATCTGCCTTGTTGAATAAGAAGGTTACTGGAATAGACGGAATGTGAAGGACTATAGAGTGGACTTGGCATTAGAGACTTGCCATAGGCAAATTTATTAACTAATAAAAATGAAAATATTTTTACTATAATCAAGGCTTTGGTAGTATTTAAAGCCTTGCCGAGATGTATTAAAGGCCTTCTTTTTTGGGCTCCTATTTCACTACCCTTTCCGTAGCAGAAGGCACAGTGGTGTAAGAAATCGCAACGGGATGTATTTATTTAATAATAAATCGATATTAGCCCTTTATAAACTATCTCACTTCGGGCATGACCATAAAGAATACAGTATAGCTATGTTCCGAATTGTATATTCTCAAGATAAAATGTTTGTTTCCTACCTTAAGGATAATGACCGAAATGTATTGTTATACGATTAGCACGTCGTTATAAGGACAGTACATGAAACTGCATTCGAAAACAACTATCTGCGTAATATAGGTATGGGTCTTTTTGAAAGGATTTCCCTTGACCAAATAAGTTGTGATATATAAAATACACATTACCTACAATGTTCGTCAGATTGGTAGGTTTATATCACGATTATATGACATGGACGACGAGTCATTGTGTCAATATTCAATATCTTGTTTTTAAAATGCCCGTCATGAATGTTTATAGGTGAATTTTAATGTAAGTAAATTTTTGTTCCATGTGATATTTTATTGATTTGAAATTTAGCAAAATTTCACACTCTGGTGGATTTCTAGTTCGATCGGTTAATCTTTTTGGCCATATTAGGTTAAAGCAAGTTTACCGTGTAATACATTTGAGATAAAAATATAGGAATGATGAAGATCCGAGTAGCTGTAAAAGGGAACTATTAAAGTACCTAAGTACTTATTAGGAAAATAGTATTTCTAATACTTACTGCCGTAATGTTGGTCCGGGCCATTCCATATCAGCAGCAGACCATACAGATAAGATCAGATCATTTGAATTGAGAAAAAAACATAAATTTACCCTACAGTTTAGAGGAGGCAAATAAATTATCTTACCTAAATTTCTTTTTTGGATATCTTATTATGGATAAATTGACAAACTATAAAGAAAAACATTTTTTTGTAGACTAGTAACATTTACAAAACCATAAACTGGCTCCGACCTTAAAATTGGCCCTACGAGATGGATTACTCGAAGTGCAGAGAGCTAACTGACATAAGCCAGGTCCCGTTCACAATTTCTAGTAAGTAACCTAGTTCGCTTAAAAGAGAGCAGACTTCGCTTGTTTCTTGATAAGCACAGACGAGACTTAAGCGACATATTCTCTGCCTCGTTAATTCCGCTACTCTTCTTTGTAGAAGTTTCGTTCCTTGCAACTCTAATCATCCGCCGCGCCTTTTCCCAACTAATTTGGGGTCGGCTTTAAATCTAACTACGATACCCAAGTACACATCGTACAGGCGATATCGAAGTTCTGTAGTTAGACCAGGTTGATGAACTTTTTTAGGGCTCCAACTACCCGTAACGAATGCCACAGATGTTTGTATGTAACCCGGGACCGACAGTTAAACGTGCTCTCCGAGGCACGGGGGGGTCTCAATTTGTTAAAAATGGTCTAATAGAAATGGTCACCCATCCTAGACTGACCTGGCTAGCATTACTTAACTTTGTAATGTGTTAATCTACACGGTTACCACTTAGCCACGAGCCCCTCATAATTAATTACGATTACTGCCAAACAGTAAGGCTGAATGTTTACAAATGGCGAAACGGTGTTGATCCGTTATAGTTTTTATCATGGAGATAGTTGTAGCGACATCTATCGAAGATAAGCTGAACTTAAGAAGAAACTTAAGAAACTTAGTTATTTATAATCAGCACGTTGCTGAGATCACCTACCTGGGAGGGACCCTTTCTGTTGAAGGATATCATGACGTTCTTCATCATAGGTTACTGTGTAAATATAGGCAAAGGGAGATCTGCTAGACAATAAGAAAAACACATCTGGACAACATGTAAATACGCTAGTCCCGCCTCTACTGAATATTAATAAGAAAACAGCAACTCTTCGCTACAGGATAAAGAAAAACACGAGGATATTTTCCAGAAAACCATAATATATATTATCATATCTATTAACGACTGACCATCAACTGCAACTTGATCTGCGTCACGTAAGAGAGAGAGAGAGAGAGAGGGTTGGTTTTGCAACGTTTTGCATTGATGCTCCGCTCTTATTGAGTGTAACGTGATATTATATAGCCTTCCTCGATAAATGGGCCATCTACCACTTAAATAATTTTTCAATTTGAACCAGTAGTTCCTGAGATTAGCGCGTTCAATCAAGCAATAAAACTCTTCAGCTTTAAAATATTAGTATAGATATACGCGACGGGGGCCCTTGATCAAGTGGCACGGCGATCTTTGGAGACTGTGTCAGGCGCCAGACTTTATTTTATTGATTCGAATATATTATTATACAGGAATCAAACATTTTTATAGTTTATAGTCCAGGAGGAGAAGCTAAATGTCATCGCTGTTGATGAATTACTCGAGTTATTTTACTTATTTTATTCCATAACACCTTCCGATTTACAACTGACGATCAATCGTGTAAGGTAATTTAGAATTAACGAATTTTGTTTGTCATAATATACAATAACAACTCATGGTTATGAATTAGATTTACATTAGTGTCTTAGGAACCTAATGCACGTGAAAGAAGTAAAATAAACTAATTTGCAGTAAATTAAACCAGATCAAGAACACTGGTCATTAATAAAAACTAAAGATCGATTGGTGGTCGAAGTACGACCATAATTAATTTTTGTTTTATTTCATTGACTAGATAACTGGAATTGTCATTGAAAAGACTTACGTACCGTGACAGGTCAACACATATACGGAACGCATGTAGCTTGATGTAGTAATTTTCACATAATTTTGAAATTTGCAACACATATTACTTAAGTTTTAGCTTTTTGCACTTGCACCATGTGCAGAAAGCTAAAAATTTTAAGTATACCAAATTTCCGAAAATGCTATGCAATCTAGGACCTACAAAGAATTCTCTACACGTATTAATATAGTTATAATCTTATTGTTGATAAATACTAAACACGAAGTTGGTATATTTGCTCATAACGTGACAAAATAAATATACTTCAAAACCAACGGAAACAATTACGTAGTTATCTCCATAATATTACCTACGTAGACGCTAACTAAACATTTGGAAAACCCCTCGCAGGTACATTATCCGTGAGATAAGATCTACACGAGCCCGTCGTAAAGTAAGTATTCAACTTTTTAGAAATAAATCATAAAAAAATCTAATTATCGCGCCGTCTAATGCGGTTAGAATTATTCCATTTTTTGTTATAAATCCTGGTATTAAGGTTATGTGCCGCGGTTACTGTTTGTTATTTAAAATAAGTAGGTCCGTAAGTAGGTCTTTCATTGACCGAGTTCTTGCTAGAAACCTAACAGGGTACATCCTGAGTCAAAAAAGGAATTATGTATCTTTACTCATTGTATTTTTATTATTTGGGGAAGCATTGCTTTTCAGAGGCAACAGCAGTCTAGATTTTAGATTAAGAGCTCATACTTCTGTTATTAACACAGGTCACACTGAAGAAGAAGAAGAAATAAAGGCTTCGCACAAGTATGGCCCCGTCTATCATGATCCACGGCTCGACCGAATCCGTAACCGAAGCAGGCTGAAACGGTGGGCTAGTTTCCCATCTGTGAATATATCTGAAGTCGACTTATTCAGTCTGTTTAAACACGCAGTATTTCGTCTAACCCATAACCCTGATTAGCAAAAGACAGGAACGGGAAATCTTTGCAGCTACAAGCAGTGGTGGCCCTAGCTACATTTTTAGGTGGTGCAAGACCTCAAAGTGGCGCCCCGATAAATTCCTAACCTTAGTGTTCCTATACTATGCAGCAGTGACTGTAAATAATATTAGATATATCTGACAAATAAACATTTAAGGTGTATTGTGTACAGTGGGAAAGCCATGCTTCAGCACGTATGGGCCGGCTCGACCGGAGTGATACCACGGCCTCCCAGAAAACCGGCAGTAAAACAATGATTGCACTGCTTTTCACCGAGTGAGTGAGGTTACCGGAGACCCTAACCCTTCCCTCTTCTTCACTCCCTTCCTTGCCCCTTATTCCCCCGTTCCTCTTAAAGGCCGGCGACGCACTTGTGACTTTTGAGTTGCAGGTTCTCGGTGGGCGGCGGTAGTCATTTACCATCAGGTGACCAGTCTGCTCGTTTGCCCCCCGGTACGGGGTAAGCAGACGCGAAAGACGCGTATGATAGCAGTTGTTCTACTCATCCACGTTGAAAAATGTTGTCCATCCAGGTCCATCCCGCTTGTGTCACTCCGTCGCGTTCGGTAACGCCGAATGGGTGTGAAAGCACTGACTTAAAAATTGGATCTATTTTAGCCTAAGATGCTATTTCCTTAGTTGTTATTAATGCAAATGTGAGGCTCGTCATTGTTTCACAAATTGCAAGCAATTTTTAGCAAATGTAAAGTGTTTGGTGAATCACCATGTTCAATTGACACAATATATCAGACCAAGCCAACATTGTAAATAAGAAATCAAATTTGCTCTATGTTCTGAATTATCGACAAGACCTCTGATGTTTCGATCTTCCGACTGAGTCATTTGTTTCTTTATGAAGATTTCAGAAGGACACCACGAAGTGAAGTGTATTTAAAGCGAACAGCAGCAGGGCTAGAAACGCTACACTCCCAAGTTTTATAGACCTTTTTTCATCGATAATCCAGTAAGATATCACTTCCCATGGAGGAGAGGACAAAAGTTTTAAGAAACTGATCCGCATCCTAAGGTGCCTGATGAAATTCAAGAAGAAGTGATTGAAATGCAACACGACAGCAACGTAAAAAATATATTCGAATCAGGAATTAATTTTGAAGATTTTTGGAGCCAAAAGGCAATTTCTTTGTCAAAACTTCAAGACATTGTTATACGTTACTTAACTTTATTTGAATCGACATATTCGTATATATGCGAGCAGGGGTTCTTAGCGCTTTTGATTACAAAAACAAGCACCTACTGACATGAGAGAAAGAAAGAAACAAATATTTTTTATTCTGACTCATACAGGATAGGTACCTACATGGTTTTTAACATCGCAGAAAAAACTAAAAATAAATAAATAAATAAAATACCCCTGCATGAGACAAAAATGGTCCTTAGTTCAGCATTATGCTACTTGGCACAATTAGCGAAAGACATGCGTTTGGCTTTGAGTAGCACTGAACCAAGAATTCAGAAGTTGGTTTAAATTACAAAAATCTCATCAAAATCTGGAAGTAACGGTAATGTGAATTTATCGTAAAAAATTAAAATACCCTGGGCTTTGAATATTTTTCTGCTCGTTTTAGTTATGGATAGATAGAACAACGCTTTATTTATTTACATTTCGGTACTGTACATTACCTGGGTAATAAACCAACTGGGTGGTCCATGGCAACACAAAATTTTTGGCAAATGGTTCCTCATGACTGAAAGGTTAAGAACCACTGATCCAGAGAAACAAACAAACAGTATTTAGCGAAGTCTAAGCTATCACTAAATTCAAATTGTGACAACCATGTGTCACCGACTTCAATGCACCTAAATTATAATAAATTTTCCACCCTTAGAGGTGTAATATTTTGTGGTAGACCAACCTTGAGTGTAACTATGTAATTCTATTAAACAAAGAACAATTGAAATCGTTTCACAATGGGCGAAGATATCATGCCACGTATACACTTAAAGCAGTAAGGTTTTGAACTCCATAGATATTATTATCTAATAAACTGATTTACCCTTTTGAGTGGCACTGTGATGTTATATTTAACATTCCTAAATAATATAATTTGGTGTTTACCGCGTTCGATGAAAACAAAACATAGGTACAAAGTCCTCAGCATGTTATGTTCAGATAAGCAACATTTTCGGGGTATACAAATTATGAAACATCGTTCAAAGATAAGTTTCTCTTGTTGTAATGTTATCTGGAAAACCTTACCGTTGTCTTTCTACAACAATTTGTTCAGATACAATAGAAATTTTTGCTTACCGAGTTTTAACAGGCGTTCGGTGTCAACTCATTTGCCATAGGTTAGGTAATCTCCGCTCTTGTGGGTTACAGCGTAATGTTATGCAGTCTGTAAGTTCTGTAACTTTCCTAACTAAATAGACAATAATTGTAACGATTATTTCTTTTTTAAATCGTGTTGCTTTAGGAGTGAATAAAAACGGTTTTATACCAGAGACTTAAAATAATGTTCTGGAATGTTTTTTTTTAAACACCTCATTATATCAAACACCACCCGCCAGGGTGACGGCGTAGTAATCCCAGTGTGACGCCTGACACCGTCGCGGCAGGACGCTTCACTCCTTGAAAAAGGGCCCCCGTCGGGTCCGAAACTAGTCGGGCATCCCCGAAATACAAACGTGAGTAAAACCGTATAATCTCTAATAAACCTCATTATTAACACCATTCATTTTTTTAAATATTAGTTTAAATTTTAGTAAAATATGAAACTATGTACATACATTTTTATTTCTATATTTCTATGATAATCATTTAAAGAAAATACTGACGACAAACTCTTAAAGCCTCTAAGCAAACTTCATCTTGTAATAACATAAAAACCGTTTTACTATGACTATTTGTTTAAACAGAATCGCTACAAACATGGATCACACATTATTAGCATTTTTGCTAATTCCTCAAATTAAGCTAAGTGGTTTTAGGTCGGTTGTGTAGTGGATGTGGTTTAGGAATGTAACGGAGGTGAGTTTATCGGAACCGGAGTCGGAATCGGAGTTTTTAACTTTCAACTACCGGGAGTCGGAATTGGAATCGGAGGCGAAGTCAGAGCCGTCGCCATCGTTAAGGGTAAAAGTGATAAAATAATAAAAACATAACCATAATTTAGTAATTAGTCTCTTTAATTAGAATGCAATACTTAATTCAAATATTAATTAGGCATTACCATAAACTTAGTTTATTATCGTATACAAGTTTATGGGTATTACAGTGACACAATACAAACATAAGTACGCTACGACAGTTAATTTCTTAGTTTTAAATTTTACTTAGTTGTTCAGAGACATTGATCTTTTGGCCTTATCATGTGGAGTTAAAGTCGTGGACTGTTTTTTACTCTCAGTGACAACTGAACTTAATTAATTCGTCGAATTCGGTAATACGTACGTAAAATAATAATAATAATAACTCCACACATCTCACACACGACCGTCTGATCCCAAACTAGACAGAGCCTATACTATGGTAACCAGACTGCTGATAAACATACTTATATAGTTCTAAATACATACATATTATAGATAAATTACACCCAGACACAGTACAATAATTATGTATCGATTTTTCACTATCCTCCTTAATCTGTGCTTTGATCAATAATTTTTTTTGACAGGAAAAACGGATTCATCTGTAAGCTGTTTAATTTTTTGGTATTACCTATATATAAAACGCATTAAAAGTCCTTCATGACTCAGAATTGGTACATATCGTTTCGATTTTTGACCTTCGTTATAAATCTGATTCAAATTTATCGCAACCAAAGTTGGAATCGGAGGTATAAAATCAATCGGAACTTCCATACCCCAGGTTACTATCTCCACAACATCTCACAAAATATCATCTCTTTTTATTATGTACAGGTAAGAGAAAAGTAACTCAATATCATTGCATGTCAAATGCCCTTTTAAGTATCGCTACATACTATAAAACAAACTCCCCCACCGCGTCTGTATGTCTGTCAGTTCGCGATAAACTGAAAACTACCAAACGGATATCCATGCGATTTTCATTAATTTGTTAAGATTTTGTGTAAATTGGTTGAAATATGTTGATGATTGTTGAAGATGTATCTAATACCCGTGCGAAGCCGGGGCGGTTTGCTAGTTGTAAAATATCTATACGCACGGGAGTGCGCGGGCAAGTTTTCGAGCTCGAAGCACTACAGTACTATATTTACACGAACCATTTCGAATTATTTTCAGACCCCTTATAACTCAAAACGGATAAACCTATTGAAATAAAATTTTGTTTACGCCGTAAGAGCTCTCTTAGTAAATATGCCAAATTTATAAACTAAAACTTTAATAGCTCACGAAAAATTAACGTTTGGAATCATACATTTGTGGGGTGACTGATTGATTGACTGAATGACAGATCATCAAAAATCGATTTCTCAGCTTCTAGACAACCCAGAAACATAAAATTTAGTACAAGGCTAGGGCTTGGCAAAATGTTCCTGGACCTCCTGTTTCACACTGATTCTGCACCCAGGAAAGGCTCCACACGAGGGAACTCTTGAACGTTCAACAGTACAGACACAAAACTTTCTGTACGCATTGAATTATGATAGTCTGTTATAAAGGGTACTATGAACTGACTGCTGAGCCCAGGATTGGATGTAGACATGAGAAATTCTCAACGGTTCACAGTACAGACATGAAACATTCCTTACGCTTTAAAATGATGCCAGTCTGTTTTAAAGTTCACCATGACCTGGCCTCTAGGCTGTGCCTCCGATTGACTCCAGACGAGGGTACTCCTCAATGGTCAACTGTACAGACATGAAACTTTATAAACGGATAGAATTATGATAATCTGTTCTAAAGCTTATCGTGAGCTGTCCGCTGTAACCGGGATTGGCAGCAGATGAGGGAAATCCTCAACGGTCAATAGTATGAAGACGGAACTTTATATATACGCATTGAAGTATGATAAGACTATTGTAAAGTTCACAATAACCTGACTCCTGCGTCCAAGATGGGCTCCAGGCAAGAGAATTCCTCGGTAATCAACAGCACAGGCATAAAATGTTGTATATGCATTCAAACATAATGAATTGCGATGACTGCACGAATGCCACAATAGTTATAGTGGTCGGCTTTCTAGTACACTGCGGCGAGTGTTAGGGGTTCGGTCCTTAGTTGCACTAAGTGAGATGTTCTTTGTGTCCGTTGTTTGTGAAGTCCCCCCCCCCCCCCCCACAGATGTTTTGATGTTTTCTTAGTTCGGGAATTGTTTTTTATAAGGATTATAAGGAAGGATTATA
Organism: Euplagia quadripunctaria; assembly: GCA_963859945.1. Taxonomy (NCBI): domain Eukaryota; kingdom Metazoa; phylum Arthropoda; class Insecta; order Lepidoptera; family Erebidae; genus Euplagia; species Euplagia quadripunctaria. Next base: position 1,143,063 of record OY982565.1, on the reverse strand, counting down.
GCGTTTTTTGAAGTTTGGCATGATTGGGATTGGTGCGATTCGGTTGACTCCATACCAAATCTCGTGAAGTTTAGCGAGATGGGTCTCATTGGTTTTTAATCTATGTAGCAGATGAATAACTCAAGAATGATATGCAAATCCAAGTGAATGCCTAATTGAAAGGTAGTATGGTGGTGGCTAATAATATAGACCAACAAAAATATCTGAAATTTGATCAAAGACATAAATGTCAATGTGTGGGCAAGTTATTTGCCGCTAAAAAAAGGGAAACAAACTAAAGAAGCTGTTTTTTTCTAGCATAACTATCTTTATACACCCTAATAATACATACAAAAAAACTCATCAAGTTCACACTAAACCATTCACGAGATTTACATTGTAACATGGTTGAACTTGACGCTAAATTCTAGTTTGTTTCCCTTTTTTAACGGCAAAGAACTTGTCCATTAATGCCCACATATTCACATTTATGTTTCTGATCTGTTAACATAACATTGATATCTATGTAGTTATCAAGACCAAAGAGAAATGTTTTTATTAATCTAGTTTTAGTGTACAATAAAGAATAAATAAATAAAAAAAAATACTTATATATAGCACCTAATCCATTTAAAACTAATTTTCGAATTATTTCTAGTTTAATGCTAATCATAGCTTTTTAAAACCGGAAGCTTATACATTAAGTAAAAAGAATATTTTAATCCGCAGTGAATGATAAAATTATGAGAATAATTTAAAGCGTTCGTAACTTTTTCATACTGGCAATAAAACACGAGTGCTTGCTTACACGTCAAATGATTCCTATGGTTTACGATAAAATGTCTTTATTTATCATTAAAAGTGATTAAATACGTAAAATTAAAGTGTAGATAGTAAAAATAAAAACATTGTAGACATTTGATGCGCAGGCACAATACAGAATCATTCCTTAGACGTAACAACTAATGTATTAAAATAGGCTAAGCTTATCAGAAAATGGGTAAGTATTAACTGTCGTGGAATGTGTTTTATTCTACATTTATAGAATATTATTCAATGTACTATATCGGTGTATTACAGGCGGTCTATTTAGTTACTTCAGAGGGTTGTTAGGGGCCCGAGAAATGAGGATTTTGATCCTCGGTTTGGATGGCGCCGGGAAAACTACAATATTATACAAATTGCAAGTGGGAGAGGTAGTGACTACTATACCGACGATTGGTTTTAACGTAGAGCAAGTAACATACAAAAACCTTAAGTTTCAAGTGTGGGATCTTGGTGGACAGACCAGTATTAGGTAAGAGAGCCACTCAATGTATAGGTTAAGTTCCTTTTCAGTCATGGTAAATGCATTCGTGACATTAGAATAACCATAGTGTACCTTAACCTATTTAAACACAATATCTATTATCTCTTGTTCTATACAATTACCTAGAATTTATGATGTAGTGAAATTGCTATAATAATGCATGATAAAACAGTGCTGTATGAGGTACACTATATCTCTAAATATTGTTTTGCTATTTAAAAGACTGATTGTGGTTTGCCCAATTTCTTCTCATAAGGCTCAACTAATTGGAAATGGATGGTTATAGATTTACACTGGCAGATTATTTGATTTATTTTCGACATAGCAACCTACTATTGTGGTTATATTGTGTGGATCTATAATTTTAAATCTTGAGTCAAAAAAAAGATTTTTTTCTAAAAAAATTTAAAGAATTTTACGAATTAAAGACTGACTTTGATTGTAATATTTCAGGCCCTACTGGCGATGTTACTATGGAAACACAGATGCAATAATATATGTAGTGGATTCTGCAGACAGAGATCGAATAGGTATATCAAAAGATGAATTGGTGCATATGTTGAGGGTAAGTGTTATCTGCATTTTATAAATGAGTTTCAACATCATTTTCAATTTCAATGATTAATCTCTCTTGTAAAATTGTACAACGGGTTGGTAAAAAATGGTGACAGACAGAATTTGTGTGATCCACAAATAGTAAATGTTCGTAAAGTGTCCTGCGAAACAGGAATCATTCCTTATGTAGGAGTTGTTTTTAAAAAAATGGTTATTGATATTACATACTAGCCAGCGGTTTCATATGCATTATGCATGCAAATCATATGCAATATTTGTATGGTTATATCAGTGATTTACCAGTTTTCGTGTAAACTCAATACTAAATAATATCATCGCATACAGCATATGATCTTTCTTTAAAATGGGTATTTAATGCTTGATGTAAGTAATGTTACTTAGTTAACATCGCAATCAAGGTAAGACGGACACCAAAATGTATTTTCCATTTACTACTAAATGAGCTATTGAAACTCGATTCTACTTAAGTTTAATATCACATTCACACACCATACATACACTCACGCCTGTACCCCGAAGGGCTAGGCAGAAGCATTTTAAACACCCACATTTTGCCAACTATAATTACGTCCCACACACGTAATAGACGGAAAGCCTATTATTGTCATCACAATGTAAGTATTACTTTTATTAATTTTATGCTATCAAGCTGTAATAATAGTTCAAACGTAAACATTTACCATTTACCCAATATTTATTTTACATTTACATTTCGTCATTTTTATCAGCTTTTCCTGTTGATAAACTTCTATGAATATGTTGTAAAGCTGTGTTGCTGGCATTATTAGAACTAAAATATATTTTTTTTAGCTTTTCTTCTTTCTTAAATGTTTCTTATAGTTTTTTGTTAGTTCAAAGATGTCATTTATTAACAACGCATTAAAAACAGGTCAAATCATTGCATCACAGTGGTTCATAGGTGTTAAGCATAGTGTTATTGAAGCACATATTTAGTTACCAAGTTGAAAATATGAAACACTTTGCATAAACTCTTGGCAAATAATTTAGAAACATAATTCTTAATGGCCGAAAATTTATAATGCGAGTCTTCTACTTTCAAGGGACAGGCACATTTATACATAAGAAAATATACAGTTGTTCGGTTTACTCTCAATGAAGGTCTGTGTTATAGCAACACCTCTCCTGTCTCTGTAACTAACTTTCACTAAATTTGAGATTGGGCTACAAAAAAGTATTTTATTGTCCCCTGAAATTCTGGAAGAGAGACACAGGTGACAGTTTTATCACTCCTTGCCTAGTGTATGAATATTCTTACTCTATGCTATGGATGATGAAAGGCCACAATTACCCTATAATATTTTTGAAGAATATGCCATGCATGTTTTGCCTTAAAAAAATTTTTAACCTTGATGCACGAAGACTGGTATTGCTAGTATTTTCCCATATCTGTCTGGCTGTTATTATCTAGAAAAGCAGTAGTCATTTTCGTTAGCAGGACGGTTTAACCGGGACTTACTTTTAATCTTAAAAACATAATAGCACACAACAAAATGATGTGATTATAGATCGAAACAGTCAGATGTGATTTATGTTATCCATTTTTTTTTCTTTAATAATTTTACTTTTGACGAAGCAAATTGCGGTGACTCTGTGTGTTGATCTATAATTTTTAATTATAATAATTATTTATTAAATCGACGATTTCGAATAAATGATGATCAATTTTATGAAATAAAGACATTAAATTTAAATTTGAAAATTTGGATAGTTAGCTGTTTGATGATAATTGGGACATAAATTTTTTTTTTATGTGGAAAATGTAGGACTTCCACCAATGTTGCAAGGATCTATAGCCCATTAAGATATCTTTACTTGTAATTCTTTTAAATGTTATAGAAAAGCAAGATAATGTCACAGTTATTAGTAAGTGCCCCATACATAAGATAAGTATTGTGGCTGTACAACAAAGATAAATATGTAGATCTTTATCAGATAGTTGCCTGACTTGTATTTTCAATTTAGGCTATCAATCTATAGCATTTCCTTATTATATACAGTTTTATTGTGTGACAAATATTCTTGTTACCACTAACGCAAAATGCGCGCGGTGTCTCGAAATTGCGGAAAACAGCCCGTGTAAACCTAACCTAGGTATAGGAATAATCTAAATAAATGCAATGGATGTAGCATTCTGGGGCGCGAAAGTCATTATTTATTTAAATGTTACTAGCAACCCGCCTCGGCTTCGCACGGGTAGCAGAGACATCTTCAACAATCATCAACATATTTCAATCAATTTAGATAAAATCTTAACAAATTATACACCTAAACCTTCCTCATGAATCACTCTGTCTATTAGTGAAAACCACATGAAAATCCGTTCAGTAGTTTTTCAGTTTATCGCGAACAGACAGACAGACAGACAGACGCGGCGGGGAACTTTGTTTTATATTAAGTAGTGATGTAATAAATGAGCCTTCTTTAATTTTTCTGTGGTATAGAGCCAATAAGCAGCTGAGAACATTGTTTTATTACATTACAGGAGGAAGAATTAGCCAACGCCATCTTAGTCGTGCTAGCGAACAAGCAAGATATGGCGGGCTGTCTGACAGTCGCTGAAGTCCACCAAGCCTTAGGGTTAGATGCACTGCGCGACCGCACCTTTCAAATCTTCAAGACTTCAGCCGTTCGCGGCGAGGGGTTAGACCAAGCGATGGATTGGCTGTCTAATGCACTTCAGGCTAGGAAATAACATCAGACGGATGGTAAGTTAACACTCATTATCAACAGATTTTGGAACGAAGTTTCTTTATCGCACGTTACACTTCAGACGCTCGGCGGATGGTGGCTAGACGGAAAAAAGTGTTAGCGCAAAAAAAAAATGCTGACCGCGAGTTGATTTATTTGCCATCTGTGAATTCTGTGCGATACTAATGTTGTATACTAAATTGTCTATAAAGTTTCGGGCAACTTTCACAGATGACGCAACTTTAATTCCGAGTTAAAACAATTTTTTATATTTTGATACAATTTATTCAATCCGTTAAATAAGTACAGGGTGTATTTGAAAAAGGAACACTTACTTAAATCACTCAAAGGGCATGACTCTAGCATGCACTTACAATAAGATTTTTTGAAAAAAAAACTGTCCGTTTACAAGTTATGTCGTTTTGAATATCCAGGTATTTTTACCTCCGTTTCTCATAACAGCAGGTGGAACGTGTACTAAAATTATATATATCGAAACCAACTTCGTTTCAACCGGATCCTAACGGCCGTTTCCAATAACCAAGCTATAGTTACCGATAGATCGCATCTCCAAAAAAACATTAAGGTCCTATCTATCTATTGCATTTCACAATCAAAGATAAGTGCTATCTATCTTTATCCAACGAAGGGTAGCGCCTTTCCCCTCATCTATCCACGTTTCTTCAAACGTCCTCTTAACTATACTCAGTTTAAAACCGTTCAAGTTAGCTAATGAAAGCGGCACCCATGACAAATATGAGACAATACTGCTTGTGTAACATGTTAATGATTTTATTTCTTCGATTTTTTTATTAGAATAAAAATAAAACTTCATTAAAATCTAATTAACTTTTTAAATAGGTATTACACTAAAGTTAGTACTAAATTATTTATTAAAGTGGTTTACAGCGGACTCAGAACAAATCTGAATGCAATAAATAGTAATTTAATTTCTTCATCAATTTTTTTTTTCATGATATAGGGGGCAAACGAGTAGACGGGTCACCTGATGGTAAACGACTACCGCCGCCCATGGGCACTTGCAACTTAAAAGTCATAAGTACGTTGCCGGCTTTTAAGGTTCGAGCAGGGGAAGGGAGAGAGGAAGAGGGAAGTGTTAGGGCCTTCGGTAATCTCACTCACTGGGCGAAAAGCAATGCAATCATTGCTTTCCTGTGCGGTAACACTGCCGTGCCGAAGCATGGCTCTCCCACTGTGAATTAATTTTTAATAATTCCATATCTCTATCAACAGTACTACAATGTTTCATTGTATTATATTATTAGTATATTTTTCCTACTTCAACTATTAATTTTAAAAAGTTATCCTCGTAAGCAAATGATGTTACTGGAGTTAGCTCCGTCTATCGAAAAGTAACTTAAAACTTGTATTGAAATGACAGTAAGAACCATTTGTATGGGGTTCCTATCTCTAGTAGGCTACCTGACCTCTCGATAGATTGACAACTTCGGTAGATACCCAGACCCAGACCCAGTAGGATATTGAAAAGCAAGTAAGGACCAATTGATAGATTTGTCTATCTTTTGGAGGTGGAATTACAGATAGATAGGTTATTGGTAACGGCCGTAAGACACCTTACGCGTTTTATTATTTTTTTTATTTTGTATCTTACATTTCTGGCACATCTCTGGTGGAAACGCTTACATCGTTTCACAGCTTCGTTACGCATCCTCGCACCTAAATGCAGCCCAAACAAACGGAACAGAGACAAAACTTTTAAGCAGCGTGTTTCGTTTCTTTACTCATGTCAAGATTTCTTAGAAGGGCAGAGTCGTGACATAAGAGCAAATAGATTCTTTCGGAGTCAGTTAGGTATTCAGTCAGTTTACACAATTATTGTTGACTTACTAGAAGTCTTTAAGACTATTACAATAACAATTTTTAAACGACTTCAAAAAAAGGAGGAGGTTCTCAATACGTCGGAATCTTTGGACCAATTTGGAAAAATCTTTTTTTGTTTGAAAGGGATACTTCGCAGGTGGTCCCGTGGTCATCAGGTCAGGATCTGGTGATGGGATCCCGACAGGCTATTATTAAGTTTGATATAGGTAGTACGAATATAAACAATAAAATGTTTTGTTTTATTTTGATTTTGTAAAAAATATTTTTTTTTTAAACAATTTCTCTCTAAACTTTCTTTCATATTTCAGATTGCAACTGAAGTGGAAACGTGATAAGAAATGCTTGATTGTGTGAGTGTGCGATGGACAGACTTAGTTAGTCTCATGTAACGCCATTAGTTTTAGCATCTGACGTCGTCGCCCAAATGTAAGCTAGTATTGAAACGTTTGGTTATACAACAATTATTTAACTGAATTTAGTGTCAAAAGTAATGTCTTGTATAAGCGAAATAGTGACGTAATTTGTGGATACAAGATACCTTGTTCGTTACTGGAACACTTATGATTTTATTTTGTGTGTCATTGAATCATTATTTCACAAAGGGATCGCCCATTAATCACGTGAGGCTCGAAATTGATCGGAGGGAAAAAGGTTCGAAAAAAAACAAGAAATATCAGGTGTACCTATTTATTTTTCTGTAGGTATATTATACCTAATTCTGAATTTTTTTAAGATACCTTGTACTAAAAAATACACTTGATTTTGGGTACTGTTAGTCTAAAACCTCACCACGTATCACCAGGTGGACGGGGAGGGTTAAAAGTTACTAAAAAAAAATCACGTGATTAATGGATGATCCCAAACGTGAAGCTTCAGGTTGGTAATTCATATCTACCGAGGTTTCCGAGTTCGTATATAAAATTCGGGAAAAAATTAGTCCACAAAAACCAACTTAAAATTTAAAAAGCATTTTTAATTGTGATAAAAATTCTAGCTATAATTAATAGGGAAATCAACATTCGTAGATTAAGGAACGCTTTATCAGTAGTTCTGGACAATCAACTCAGTTTTGCAGATTCGAAAAATGTTATGAATTTTTTTTCATATTCGGGATGTTGCTTAAGTATTGAATATTTATTTAAAATAGTTGTCAAAATACCATTATATTATTTTTTTTGGATTCATGTCATCAACATCATACCAAAATCGTAGTTACTCAATGCAATGGAAGCTTAGATTAGCTTGCAGTTAATTTAATACACAAAAAACAGTGCAAACAAAAGTGTCAGGAGTACCCATGCATGTCAAGTATCTGCCACTTCTTAAGGGGTAACTTTTAATAAAACAATGCATTTTCTTATCAATGAAAAATAACTCAACTAAAAAATATATTTAACTAGAAACCCGTCCCGGCTTCGCACGGGTAGCAGAGACATCTTCAACATTCATCATCATATTGCAACCAATTTACACAAAACTTTAACAAATTATATACCTAAACCTTCCTCATGAATCGCTCTATCTATTGGTGAAAACCGCATGAACATCCGTTTAGTAGTTTTTGAGTTTATCGCGAACAGATAGACAGACAGACGCGGCGGGGGACTTTGTTTTATAATATGTAGTGATGAAAGGAGTTGAAGGGACTAGTTGTTGGTTATAAATCTAAAGGCTAATTTACACTTTGTTAAGTGCAAGTGACAAGTAGTATATAACACGTAGCACTGAAATAATAACTATAAATGGTGAATATCCATATTATACACTTACCAAAATGTAAAATGGTCGTAACAAAAGCCCTCAATCTAAGTATTAGCTTATTGGTAATATATGAATAAACAGACCCTGTTGGATTTGGAAATAATTGGGCTCTCATGAAATATATTTTTAACTTTGGCGTACGACTCTGGCCGCGTGGATGCCGGTTATGGCAAAAATAGTCCATGCATTCAAGAATAACGTTAAAACATGCGTTTATGGTCACTGATTCGCCCCTAGGGATTGTAGCGTGGTGTTACAAATCCTATAACCTTTCTCAATGAATACTCTTATCTAATACAAAAAGAAGGCAGTTCCAGAGATTAGCTCGTTTAAACAAACACAAAAAAAACTTCAGCTTTATTAGTATAGAAATATTCATGATCGGAGCAAAAAGGTAACAGACACACTAATAACTTTCGCGTGTAATAAGAGTCCAAGTATTATTAAAAGTAGTTATTGTTCTAACAAAATCACGTTATATAGCATTATTATAATTAATGAAATAAAAATACATTTTTAACAAAGAAAGAATGAGAAGCATGCTCTGGTTACGTCATTATAAAATTGGAATACTCAAATTAAACCATATTCAATTTTGCAATAAGTTAGTTTCTTTTTAAATATTATATAATTATATGACGTTTTAGAATTCACATGTGCATAATGGCGCTTTAAATAATAAGATTTAATGACACTATGAATTCTAATTACTTATCTAGGTTGTGTGACAGGCAAGTTCAAAAGATACATTTTCTCACAGCAGAAGGTCTTAACACCACGTCAAATACATTAACTTGAATGTGACAGTAAAACATTTTAAAATGATGATTATGTAACAACGAGACCGTGTCAATGAATTAAGTTTATATTTAATTTAAATTAATTTCTCACGAGTGGGGTTTGGCCGACATGACAACATTCTTAACTGGGACAGAATCAAATTTTTATTATGTGGGTATTCATAAAAATATAGCGTAATGAGTAAAGTATTATTTTTCTCTTTTAGTCGATATACCTACCTAGATATACTTAGACGATATTGTATAAAAAAATATTTATTGTCATTCGCATTTTCTTTTCTATTTTCAAATAACTAAATATCATCGTCGTACCTTTTATAATTCGATTGTCACACATTTAGAAATTTCATTGTTGTTTCGATATTCTGTAACATAATAGTTTGAACATTTAATTTTTATCGTTGAAACAGAGTATAGTCGTTTGCTGTTTACCTTTTATTAAAATTCAGTTTAGAACATAGCGGATATGCACGTACCTACAGCGATAGAAAAACAATGCAAAATTATGCAAACACATTTACATATTATTATTTTATTAGATGTTGAACATTGACATTGTTGTGTGATATCATCTGCTACAATATATAGGTACCTACCTACTTACTTAAATATATATAATAAAATATGTTGACGGGAATTAACGCGCTCACGTATTTAAAAGGTGTGTAACCTTTGATTTGCCTGACGTTTCAACCGTGTCTGACGTTGACAGTTAGTTCCCGTCAACGTAATTATATTACCATGGAACGCTAAAGTTTAAATGTTACATATGTTTATTACTAAATGGAAATTATAATTTTTTATTTTATGAATTTTGGTTGAATGTTCTTGTGACGATGTGAGACGCTAGTGCTTGTACGATTTGTGGCGACGACGATGTTAATGTAACAAAACAAATTGTTCGGTAGGACGTGCGCAGCAGGCGACGGATGTACCTAAACATAAGTTATTATTAATTAATTATTATATATTTTGTATCAGTGACGTTCACCAAGCTATTATTTATATTATTACGCGGTAAGAGAGAAACATTGTTCCAAATACAATATCATGTATTATTATAATTGTGTTTTAATTCTTAACCATTGTTTTAATGAATTCCAAAAGAAAAATACCTGCTGGTGGATTTGTAAGTAGTAAAGATATCCAAGGATATATGTTTGTCTCCTCATCGTACTTATGCCTTCACAAAATAGCTATTTAATCGATTATAAGTTCGATACTTTGAAATCTGTCTGCTGTCGGTATTGTAAATCGACATAATCTGGTCATATATTTAGATCATCGTTCATCCTATTCTTTTATTATTTGACTTAAGAAATATATTGTATCTCGAGCAACCGTTTTATCACGACCAAGTGTCAAAGTCAAATATGTATCTTTATTTTATAAAATTCTCCAAAAAATGCTTGAAATCGTTTTTTATCTTAGGGGATGTCCATTAATTATGTGAATTTTTCGTTGGTGTGGTGTGAGATTTGGCTCGACCCTCCGCCCTAATCTCACGTGAGAGTTGTCAAAATTTTTCATGTCAAATCAAATCAAAATCATTTATTTCAATTGAACCAATATAGGTATTTTTGAATTGTCAGGAGTAGCAGTCAGTCAAACTAAGTCAGTCGTGAAGCTAGTTGCCTGTTCCAATACGTAGATCTTGTAGAGAAGAACAGGCAAAAAACTCCAAGGACGCTCTTTTTCAACATGTTTTTTACAAGTCTCTGGTTATATTGCTTATATGCGCAAATGAAATGTGGGGACAATTTAACGTATTGTTCTAAACTGTAAACAGTTGCGCAAATTGCTACTATATGTAAGTAATAGCAGTTCGGAGATGACCGGCCCTGACCAACGGCACTCGTTCACGAGCATGACGCACGCGCCAGCTATCATCCACTTCGACTATATCAAAGGGAGCCGAACAACCCGACACATACGCGACCATCGTCAGGACTTCATCGTGTAAATGCGTTGATCTGTAGGTACTTATTATAATAATTAAAAAAAAACAATTCGCTTACTTATTTTTGACGGGCCTAAGGTCTAGTGGTTAGTGATCCTGAGCTGAGCTGAGCCAGAGTTTGTGGGTTCGATTCCCACCCAGGACAGATAATTATGTGAGGAGCACCATTATTTGTTCTGTGTCTGGATGTGTTTGTTAATTTCTCTAAAATATAAGTGTTTAGTAATATATAAGTAGGTACGATTTATTAGAGCAGTCTGGTTACCATAGTGCAGACTCTGCCTAGTTTGGGTTCAGACGACCGTGTGTGCGTCAAGTTATTATTTAAGATGTATTTAGCGTAAAGCGTTCGTAGATTCACGCCTTTGCCTGGCCGTGGGCTACTAAACTATCGAGGGGCTACTTTGCAACTTTGTGGCGTTGTCACTCTACACCCGCATATAGATAAGAAACATGTTTTAATTAATTTGGTTTTCTCGTATTTTACACTGTTTTATGCGGAAATAATGTAACGTGATATTCGCCTGCACACCACCCACCATTTCCCTACATAAGACTGTGTGAGATTGGGCTGACCTACTCCCTAACCGCCTCGTGTAATAAATGTACGCCCCTTAAGATAAATTGAGATTCGGATCTACGTACTCACCTGAAAGCTTGCTCGAAAAGATTAAATTAAACAATCCATATACAAAAAACATTTGCCTATTGTTAGCTCGCTTAAGCTATTAGGTAGGTAGGTATGTGTCAAATCTCTACACGCTAAAGTTTATTTTGTTTAAGTCATATTTTTTATGAGCAGGTAAATATTATGCATTTTTTTTAAACAAAAGTTTTTATTTTAATCTTCATCTTTACTGGAATCATTTTGCGGCGCATTTTCTTAAATGGGTCTTTTCTGCTAATAACTGGTGTAGTTCAGCGAGGCAGATATTATCCAGAAGCTCGCTGGAATGATGCTATTGGGGGTTAGTCCTCCATGGTTAACTGTGTAGACTTGACTGAACGAACTGCCTGAAATTATGAAATTTATGGTAGGAAATTACTCAGGGTAAATTCTGTACGAATCGATGTCGCTCTACTGGGAAGATACTTCCACTCAAAATAAGATGTGGATAAACAGAACTAGGAGTATGTTATCCTGGAATTATAACAAGTAATAATAAGTAATCTCCTCACCTCCATATACTTACACCAAATACAAACAAATAAAATTGAAGCGTATGTATTTAATAACATGTTAATTTATTAACACACAGCATTTGAATTTTTACACAGTACTTATTTAGGCCAGGCCTACTCCGCAGTGTAGGTATAAAGCTACAAGTACACGGCGGGATAGACTAATCATGATACAATTCAGTGGGCTGCCGCGCGCCAGTCATGCTGCACGTTAATTCCATGCTCGATGCGGGGGGATTTATTGAGATATAACGTTTATTTATTTTCGTCGTTAAACACGCGATTAATAAACCAAAAAAACGGCGCGTGACCATGACTCGCAGTTGCCAGGCAATGATTTCTATGCTTTATTATTTTATGGGCAGTCTGGACATTTTTATCACGGTGCTTAATTTTCCAACGTTAGATTACCTATATCTTTATTTAAAGATAATATTGTAAAAAAAATTAAGATACTTTGTCTTTAAAAAAATACACGTAATTTTGGGTAGGGGGGCAGGGTTAGTCTAAAACCTCAAGACGTATCACCAGGGGGCAGGGCGGTCCAAAAAGATGCCATAAAACATAACGTGATTAATGGACGACCCTTAACTACATAACTAAACGATAAATTTAAAGTCGGAAAAGAGCCCACGTTAGTTACTTAATTATTGTAGGAATTTATTAATTCAAGAATTGTAGTCTTAAAGATAACGGAAGCAAAAAAAACAAATATGAATTTACCAGGCTTCGTTTGAGAGTTTCTCAAGCGGCAGGAGCTACGGAGCTAACGGAGCTTTCCGTTCTGGTCACACAAGATGCACCTGCACCCTCCATGGAGCTTCTTAGGTGCCAAAGACTCCTGACCTTGCTAGATACATATTGCCACGTCGCTTCAGCCAGTGAACCAGCAGCGTCTTCCAAACATAGTGTTGCAGTGTTGCTATCAGCACTGTTTCATTTATCCATATTTAATTTTCATATATTTGCACTTACAACAGCATGATTTTGCGTATTAAAATGTATGATGAACCAGAAATAATTAGACGCTCTGTGGGTGGTCTGATATTATCGCTATATAAGATCTTCTGAAAATACCTGGTTAATATTATTAAATGATATTTAGAACTAATAGTGATTAAAACCTTTCTTCAATCATATTTCCTAAATCTAAGTATTTAATTAAGACTAAAATTCAATTCGCTAGTACCTAAGCGCTTACCTTGAGAATTGTTGGACCGATTTGATTAAATATTCTTAAATAGCAACCCGTCCCGGCTTCGCACGGCCAGCACTAATTGTCAAAACACCAAAAATAAAAAATTCTATTGATTCTATCATTACGAAGATTGACTGAAAATGTCATCAAAATCGGTCAAGCCGTTTTGGAGTCCATAGGAATATACATACATACTTCTATAAATATATTATAAAAAATAAAAATGTATAAAAAGTAAATATATATTAAGGTTTGCAATGTTCCCGTCCGAACTGTTTGATGGAAGTAATCAATCAAAGTTCATAATTAAATTAAAAATGTAAAAAACCCCCTACGCCAAAAAATACTTACAGTTTAAGGAACAACCCTTAAAAAGTAGTAATCATACGCCAAAATGCCTGACATCATTTTGGAAAAGAGCTTATACTCTTACATTGCTGGACCGATATTAACCAAACAGCTAAGAACCACCGCAAGGAAACTGGCTTTCAAATGAAAAAAACTGCATCGAAATCGGTCCATCCGTTTGAGAGCTACGATGCCACAGACTAGGACTGCCATCAATTAAATTGGGAACGCCGGACGAAAACTTAAAAAAATCCGGACACATGGGTGAAATCGAGATTCTTTCGCCGATTCCATTTCAATTTTTAGCTTGTTAACGATTCATCTAACAATTATAATTGTCGCTTGGCACAGAGTGTCCGGGTTTTGCCCGGACACTTTTCGAAAACCCCGCCCGGACGCCCTGCAATGCAGTAGTTGCACTAGTTTATAAAGAAATATAGTTAAGAACATTTATTTTTATGTGTAATAGATAATAGGCGGCAAGAAACAGCTTCCTTCTAGAATTCGAGCTCGCAGAGAGGGGAACCTTTAATCTACAGCACGTCGCAGTTAAAATACCTTAGTGTGGTATTTCTACGGTGAGACGGAATTTTTTTTTTTTTTTTCGTAAAGAGAAGCCAGTTGAAAAAGTATGGAGTCTAAGGAAACTTCTAAGTGACACCTCCGGTGCTGCGAGTATCTACAGGTAGACCGTGAGCCGCTTACCAACAAGCCAGCTGTGTCCTTCCAGCATCGATGTTACATAAAAACAATAACATGTACCAAACTAAACAAACATAATATATGTGTAAGAGGAGGAAGCTTAAAGCAGATCCTACTGATAATAATAATAATTCATTATTTTTCATATATTGATATAAAGGCTGTATCTGACAATGGAACACTTACTTAAATCACTAAATGCCTTCAGCGATTAAAGAAAGTGTTCGATTGAGATAGCACAAATTGAGTCAACCCTAGTAAGTTATTGAAAATACTTGTGTCAGGGTTGTCTCGCTTCTCGAAACCACCAATGTGGTATCAAGCACGGACCTCAGAGTAGCAGGGGATATTTATAAGCTTGATTTTCTGTAAAAAGATAGGCTTCAGTACGTACATATTGCCTTTCCAAAGAGTAAGTAAGCCGAACTCCACAAACTGAATAAGAATAGTATATAAACTGCTATCGCTTCGAGTAAATAAATTAACATTGTGCTAATTTTGCGCTATTTTTATTTGAGGTAACATCTGTAAAAAAAAGTTTTTTATTATTTTTCTTTCTGGCTTAGGAACTTATTCGTACGTGTACGAGCAAACCCGTACTTTTCAATAGTTATAGTTTTATGCTGACATCGACGCGCAGCGAAATTCATATTATAATTAATTTATCACATATAAAGCAGTTGTTGCATCATCATTCGCGCGACCTAACGCACCATTCGCCGCGCATCGATATATAGCAATTCCTTTGTAAATCTGTTAAGATTTTTCCTTCTCTTGAATACAGTTATTTCTTACTATCACGTTCATCTTTCATTTAACATACCGTACAGTACGATTCGATCTGTACCAACATTTAAATTATAGTAAAAATTAAAAAAAAAAACATGCTTTGAAAGCAAACCAAATTGAAAAGTTAAACATAGTTCCACTATCCACCTCCTGGCTCCATCATCAGACCATCGTTACTAAGCCCAAACTGTTAGACTCGTCAAAACGAATTATATGAGCCCAAACTCGAGGGGTTTACTAGTAGCCACTGAAGAGGTCCACTATCCACCTCGTGGCTCTGTCATCAGATCAGCTCCAAGATGTCAAATTATAGTATTGTCATCCAAAGTTTTACTTCGATACGACAATAATTGTATACAGTTATAAAACTTTTCCAGTAAGTACCTAGTGGGAGCTGCTTCTAGGTCTACTTCCAGCGGCCATTTTTTCACTTGTTATTATTTTAAAACATTTATGCTATATGGTTTCCGAACTTGTGCTATATATTTTTATGTTTGTTTACTTCAACTTCAACTTTTGGATTGTGGCTATGTTTGTTTACACATCAGGCATTGGTAAATTTGACAGATTTCAAAATGTCAAGTCTGAATGCGTATTGCTTTTTTCAATGACTTAAGAGTTTCAAGCAATGGCTGTTGATATTAGGCCGTTGGGTGTTAGGGTGTCGCCGATTAGAAAAATAACTAAATAAATAAACCGATTGTCTTCGACGTCAAATCTTTTTCCAGATTGCGATTTTATTCATGTACCTATGTATTACACCCTCATACCTGCATGACACTTATTAATATTTTTTTCGACGAGCAGACGGGTCACCTGATGGTCATTTGATGTTTCTGGGTTTGAGATCACTTTCTGTTACCTAGATTTGATTCACAGCTCAGATATGTTTTATATTGAATAAAAACAAAATTTGCAAAGACTAGAAGAAGTATTCATCGCGTCTTTAATTCCCAAAGTACCCGTTTTAAGGGAATAGGTTTGCCCCTACTCCTTTTACGTGAGCGGGACGAAATTAATGTTTTAAATGCCTCTGAATGAGTGTATGTACACACATACACTCACTCATGTATACGCGCTCATATATATGGCTCACTCACTCACTCACTCTCCCACTCTCCCTCCCTCCCTCCCACTCTCCCTCCCTCCCTCCCACTCTCCTTCCCTCCCTCCCACTCTCCCACTCTCCCTCCCACTCTCCCTCCCTCCCTCCCACTCTCCCCACTCTCCTTCCCTCCCTCCCACTCTCCCACTCTCCCTCCCTAGATTCCCTACTCCCACTCTCCCCACTTACCCACTCACTCACCCACTCTCCCACTCTCCCCAATCTCCCACTTTGAAAAATAACTCTTTTTAGGCAGTTTTGAAGTTATGCGCCAATCAATGAAGATAAGATAATTTTATTTGCTTAAACATGAGTATGCACACATAAGTATACAAGGTGAAATATTAAATTAACAAAATGCAACCCGTTTTTCTGTGAGGCCGTGGTATCGAGCGGAGTCGAGCCGGCGGCCTATACGTGCCAAACATGGCTCTCCCACGTTTTAATTTACTTATTTTTAATTTACTTTATAAATAAGATTTTGTAGTAGCTAGTTAGAAGTTTTGATTGCTTTAGGTGGCGCACACGCGATGATATGGTTTGATATCAACTTCGGATGGGTGACCAAAAAAAATGTTTTTTGATTTGCTCTGTGCTGTAGGTAATGGGGTCGTTAATTTTACGGACGGTTACTCGTCAGCTGTTTCTTGCATTTTGATTGAGTAGGTTGGTGTTGAAGTTTGTAAGGATTGGAGTTTGGTAACCTTCGGCGACAGCAGCAGCAAATCTATTTATATTTATAAAAATTAATTATAATATTTACAATCACAAAACTAGAAAGAAACTCAAGTAGGTAGATGAAATTATGGGCAGAGCCCTATTGTCGTCGTCGTCTGTCGTGTTTACGTACCTACCGTCCGGCTGTAGGTAATTATATCAAGGAAAGGGCCGAGTCACAATACTGAATATACTTATACTGTGCTACTGTTGTCACGTCTATTACGATTGATTCTATCAGATCATTTTAGAAATAAGTTAGGGTTACATTTGACAAACATTGCACTTTCTAGGATATATAAAGAGGGAACAGTATGTATTCTGTATTGTTTAAAGTACGGTTTACAGCTATCGGTGATTTGATTTAAACATAGTCCTTAAACATATTTTTTGAGCCTTGAATACTAATTCTTTATTAGTTGAGTTACCCCAAAAAAATAATACCAAATCTGAGATTAGCTTACACTAAGCCATGGTATGCTGTTAAAATGCATCAACACTGAGCACTGGAGATAATTTATATAAAGCATAAGTGGATTTGCTTATTTTTTTTATTAAGGCTTCTGTTCTGTTGTCAAACGTTGTCAAGGCTTCTGAATGTTCCGAACAACGTTTAGTTTTATATAGGTACTCAAAAAAAATCTGATCATTTGATCGCTATTTACAACTTACCTACTCCTCTGTGATGAGCTAGATAAACAATTAAGAAAATATAACGTCACTTTAATGTAATGTCAATCATGTCAACAATATTTACTTAGACAATGAACCCAAAATTAAATTGACTGCAAAATAAACAAAAAAAAATCATCGAAACGTAAAAAGTAAATCTAAAAGTATTTTGTTATGGGGCAGATGTAAGCAAAGTTGAAAATTAATTTAAAGCTAAAAAATACTGGTACATACAAGATGAGCGCACCTGCACCAGGGCCACCAGCCCCATCACCAGCCCCACCACCAGCCCCACCACCATCAGCGCCGAAAGCACCGGCAGCGCCGCCGCCACCAGCAGCAAAGGCACCATCAGCGCCGCCTCCGCCACCGCCACCATCAGCGCCGCCTCCACCATCTGCGGGGGCTGCACCATCAGCTCCAGGAGCAGGCAACACACAGTTGATACAAGCTATTGGTAATGGTTTACAGTTTAGAAGAGGGGGAGAGGGAAGGGGTAGGGCTTCCGGTAACCTCACTCAAGCATTGCTTCACTGATAGTTTTCTGTGAGGCCGTGATATCACTCCCGTCGAGCCTACCCATACGTGCCGAAGCATGGCTCTCCCATCGTATTCTTCATCCCTTAATTTTCCACTCTTAGAGGTTGAATATTGAAATCGATTTACAAATGGTAAAGATGTGGCGTCACATGCAAAAAAAAAACAGTTGAATTGAAAACCTTCTCCTTTTTGAAGTCATCCTCTGTGCGGTACAAAAGATGCTCCACACGTTTTGATATATAGATTGGCAGGCGTCATTGTGCAGTTTTCTTTTGCTTGACACCTGTGAAATAAACTATTTTACTAGTAGGGGCTTCAAGGCGTTTTAAGCTTATTTAACATTACGATATAACTTTCAGGAGGAGTGATAATAGGTGTCGGTATCGTTACTCTGCTGTACAAATACGTGTATGCTGACAGACCCGATAAGACGCCAGTAGCTGAGGTAAAGAAACCGGAACCAATAGAAATCGATACGGAACCCGAAAAACCTAAAGAAACAGAATGGCCGTGTCTTCCGAAAGAATTATTTGAGCCTTGTGAAGAAAGAAAGAGGAAGTTCTCTCTGGATGGGGCACTCTGTTACTGGAGGCATTGGTTTGGTGTACTCGGGAAGCAAGTTTGATAGAACTGTCTTATTTACCGGATGATCTCGTATGTGACATAAGCTTCCCTTTTCATTATAAAGGTAAGGTGTGTAATTGTGTAAAAGTATACAATTTAAAATTAATATTGCATTTACTGTTGTCTGATATAGTGATTGTATTTTAAGTAGAAAAGGAGAATTAGATTATCGTGTGGAAACCCGAGGGGGTTTCCACACGATAAAAAAAAAAGGTAAGTACCTTCGAAAACATGTAATACGCGCTGGCAATATTAGCAATGTAATATTTAAGATTGCGCAGTACAAAAATACGACGACGACGGACAAAAACTTCAAAAACTCCGTGTCACACATGTGTGAAATATCGATTTTTTCCCGAACACCCTAAAAAAATTATAAAAACGCAATTTCCATTTACATTTTTCATTAATTTTTCACCTGACAGAGTGTCCGGGTTTCAACCGGACACCTTTTGAAAACCCCGTCCGGACGCTCCCCAGACGCCCTCTAAACTAGGACAAATCCGGGGAAACCCGGACGAATGGTAGCTGAACTATCTAACTATCATCATATTTGTGACCAAATCCTATAAAGTCGAGAATAATTGTTTCAAACTTTAAAAATAATACTGAAGATTTTGTTAAACATGGGTGAAAATATATATTCATTTTAAAGTTACCAACTGTAGGTAACCTCTGAAATAAATTTGTAAAGTTACCAGGACGACACCGGTTTCCGATAGCGATTCACACAAATATGGAAAAATCTATTTCAAAACCATTGATTGTGTAAGCTAATTGTTTAGTAGACATAGGACCTTTTCGTAAAACGGCCTACACCTAATAAGAAAACCTGTTCTTGGAATTACTTACTTTTAAAAAGACCAAGACCTTTTCACCAAATACCTCATTCTAGAAAAGACTCCTACGTATACGGACGAACCTATTCTTGAACACCCAATAGACAATTTTATGACATTTTAAGGACCTGTTGAATTAATTTTCAATTAAAAAGACTAAGCAAGTTTTTTTTTAATAAAACAATTTTATTAATATATGGATTATCTTACCTTCTAAACCTTGATATACCCTGACCCTACTGGTTTTATAAACAAAATACATAACAGTGAAAATTACTGTGTACGGTGACATAGGATCTTTTTCGTCACAAGTTAGGAGTTTAGTCACAGGATCAGTGTAGTTGACACTGATCCTGTTGGAATTGCTTAAGTTCCACGCCACATGTTCTTATAATACATATGTAGTAACATGTGGCGACTTCCATATACTTATAGCAAAAATAACACCATCTAGCGCAGACAAGCTGAACTACGTAGTAACTCCTGATCCTACGTCGCGCAATGAAGTTCTCGCGTCGATAAGTATATAGAACTTCCCAACATCAACCGTTGGGTCGCGGTCCGCCAGGCATGGTCACCTAGCCTGGTGCCCGTACCTCCACAGAACCCCTACGGTAGCCAGTCAACAGCTGGTATGCTGTCTGCTTGTTTGCTAACTTATACCATAAAAAAAATCGGTTGTCTGTAAAGTTTTTAAAACATTGATGAAAAATTGCATACTTTTATGAATTTAATTATTATCACTGAATTATCATTATTTTGTACAAGTAATACAAAGAAGGAGTTAATTGAAAATTACATTTTTTTCGATAAATTAACATTTATTTACACTCGTTAATTCAAATATTTTTTTACTTAAATTATACAGATTAATTGACTTATAAAGTGATGAGTGAGACTTTATAACATGATAGATGCGCCACAAGCCGAACTCTTAGGCCGACCGTGCCTCTCTATCGCTTGTTCCGCGCTCTCGCTTGCACGCACGGCTCAGGCGTGCAGCCGGCGTTCATCGATTTATAAGACGTTTTCACGTCAAAACATTGCCCATTATCGAATAATTAGAAAAATGAGGGATTTCACAAAAAAAAGGCATATCGCAGCACTGATAGTGGCTCCGACCATGTATCCTGATGCAGGTGCGCTGATCTTATAAGTAACTATTTTTTAGCTTTACATAATTTTCAACTTTGCTTACAACTGCTCCCTTATAAAATACTTTTATTGTTGCGTTTTGATGCTAATGTTTTGTTTCTTCTGCAAAATTTTTTTTTTTGGTTTTTGTACCTATACGTAAATATTGTTGACATGATTGACATCCAAATTATAGTGACGATATATTATTATTTCCTTAATTATTTAGGTTTTATGAGAGATGTGAAAAAGTTTAGGTAGGTAGGTATTAGTGATGTGCCGGATATCCATATCCGTATCTGTTTATATCTGAGGGAGAAAAATATCTGTATCCGTGTCCGTATCCGTTAATTTTTAGCGGATCTTGTTTCTTATTATATTTTATTACGTTTATGAAATTCTAAATTTCTTGTGTTAAAATCGATATTATATATCAGATGCAGTGAGTTACTAATATTATTATCAGTTGTAAGGCACTATTTGACTATCTTTACAACGAGATCAAACCCTAAATTTTTGTGAGATGTGTTTTAAAATAATTATAAAAAAAAAAAAAACGCGCAGTGCCAGTTGAAACGTGTCATGTTATTAGTCCTCAACGTCAAATATCGTGTCACGGTAACACGTATTGGCATCAACTGAGAAAAAACTTTAGGTCCGTATCCGTATTCGCGGAGCTAGGCACTAATAATATAATCCGTAATCGTTAAAACATTTTTAACGATCCAGCACATCACTAGTAGGTACCTATATAAAAATTTAATGTTGTTCATTCTTCATCATGCGCTGAGCAATTTTTTTAACATATTTTCTTTGTGTTTAACGTCGTTGGGAATAAAGATATTTTGAAAATTAGAAAGTTTTGGACAACCTGAAAGTGTTTTTCTTCTCTTAAGGATTAAAACGATTACAAAGTTTTGTTGAAGTGAAAACGTTGGGTTCTTTTGGTATTGGGAAAAAAGCACTAAACTCACGTGACCGTCACGCTCATCTGGGCGACAAACACATCTGTATATAGGTATCTATACCTATATACAGATGTGTTTGTGTGTATGTATATATATATATATATATTTATATATTATGTAAGTTATGTTTTCACTTCTGACGTGCAGTCCTACGACTGACAATTCTTTTGATTTGGACTGGATCAACTAATTATGAATAAATTATTGTTCCAAGGTTTATAGTCAACTAGGAACTAGTTACATTTATACCTATTTACCTATGAATCTTTGTAGAGCATCAGTTTTAATCTCATTCTCTCTATGCCCACGGGACTGCACGGGCCAGTTAAATTATAGAGTTAAATTATAAATTAATTTACTTACAAAGCACAGTAATTATTATTTATTTATTTCTATTTATAAGTATCTATAATATAAAGAATATTGTTTTAATCGAAATATTACCATATAATTATATCTTTCAGTTAGTGTTTGGAGCATAATGTCGAATAAATTTAGATACGTCATATCCTCCCGGATAAAAATTCGTAAGCTGCTTGTAAATGGTCTTGTAAGTTACATAAAAATCACCTGGCAGTATGCCGAGGGAAAACTCTGGGGCATCTAAATAGGCGATAGATACTCCCGTCTGGCTCCTGCGTTACACCTTTCAGGGTATCAGCTGACAATCTTTCCACCGGTATACAGCTAGATGACATTTGTATTTATTCGCAATAGCATCATCGTATACATTTCAATTGAGAAGAAATCACAACGTATGAGTACGTACATATTTTTGTCACGTTCATGTGACCAGCTAATGTATGTCCACCACTCTATAGTCAGCTGACTCTTCTTTTTTTTCAAGATATTGGGTTAGCTGTAATTTGATACAATTCTCAATCGGGAGGAAATGACTAAAAATAATATTTTGAAGTGAAAACTTCTTTAGCGGCGTTGTGCACTTTTTGGGATGGGTAAAAAATATTAAACTCGCGTCAGGACACGTGACCTGATCGAAAATTCGTAAGATGGAGCCGAGTTTCTTATATTTAAAAAAATATAACATTCGAAATTCAAACATTTATGAGCGGCCAGGAGCGCAGAACTTCCAGTGTACTCCATGTATACATTTAGATATGTTATTACCTACTTTTTATTTTTAACCTAACTATATTTATATATACAGATACATTGTGAAGTTATGTTTTCACTTCTGGCGTGCAGTCCTACGACCGACTGTTTTTTTTCTACGTGCGCCGGAGGCTGCTGCTCCTCAACCCCCCGACGGAACTGCAGCTAACGGTCACGAGGCTTCATGATACAATTTTCTAAAGCATTTTACAAATTATCACCCGAGAGGAAATGACTGACGAAACTTTTACCTGGCTCGTAGACTACTTTCCTTATTTTCCCTCAGATACCACCATCAGACCCGGACTTGGTGAAAATGGGACCACCTTTGGGAGCATACCCTTTCAAACAAAAATATATATTTTTGAAACCGGTCCATAGATGACGGAAATAGCAGTGAAAATACATTTAAAAAATACAAACAGCCAAACATAAAACCTCCTTCTTTTTTTTTGAAGTCGGTTAAAATTATCTCTGCGCTTACCAACGAAGAATGAACAAACCTAGACTTTTTCTGACCTCCATATAGAACCTAAAACGTAACTCTGTGATGAGCTAAATAAATAATTAGGAAAATATAATGTCACTGTAATGTAGATGTCAATCATGTCAACAATATTTATCTATAAATAAACCCAAAAATAAAAATGTTAGTGCAAAAAAAACACTAACCAAAGCTTCGCAATGCTACACTACAAGCATTTTGTTATGGAGCAGTAGTAAGCAAAGTTGAAAATAACGTAAAGCTAAAATATATTGCTACATAGAAGATGAGCGCAACGCGACGAGATAAAGGTCCAGGACCAGACAACACACAGTTGCTACAACTTGTTGGTAATGGTTTACTGTGTCTTTATTATTAGAGACTAGAGATCGCCTGGTGGTCGAACTTCAACCATAATTCATTCATCACTTAATTAATGTTTTGTTATATTTCAGTGACCTATTTTTAGGGTTACGTACCTCGAAAAGAAAAAACGGAACCCTTATAGGATCATTTTGTAGTCCGTCCGTCCGTCCATCCGTCCATCCGTCTGTCTTTGTCTTTTTCTCAGGAACGCGTGGAGGTATCAAGTTGGAATTTATATCAAATACTCAGGTCTACTGTCCCTTGGGGCTGTGAAAAAACCAAACTTCTAAGCCAACGCAATCAAAAGATACAGCCGTTTATCATCATCATACATCATATAATGAAAATATTTTACGGAACCCTCGGTGCGCGAGTCCGACTCGCACTTGGCCGGTTTTTTTTTATCATAAATCAAGCTATACATTTCCAGTGTAAGCTGAACTATCATTGTATAGACCTGTACCATGACAACATATACATAATAATATACTGAACACATGTAGGTTGGTGTCGTCCTTTTCACAAAATTTAAATTAATTTAAATTAAATTTAATTAATTAATTTAAATTAAATTTACAATACATATTGTTTAAAAATGTTAGCTTTCTACGCTTCTTCTCCATATAAACATTAAGTATTCCAAATTCCACATTCTTCTCTGTGCGAAATTTATTAAAAAAGTGTACAAAGAAGTCTATTCACGAATTAATATATGGTTGATTGGCAGACGTCATGGTACAGCTTTCTTTGCTTGACACCTGTGATAAACTCGATTTTGCTAAATACGATTTTTAACTTTTTTAACTTTTCGATATGATTTTTAGGAGGGGTGATAGTTGGTGTCGGTATCGTTGCTCTGCTGAACAAATACGTGTTTTCTAACGAACCCGTTAAGATAACTGTAGATGACGTAAAAAAAACGGAACCAATAGAAACTACAGAACCTGAAGTTGGAGAACCTATAGAGAAAGAATGGCCGTGTTTTCAGAAAGAAAATTTAGAACCTTGCGAAGAAAGAAAGAGAAGTTTTTCTTTGATTGAGACACTCAGTTACTGGAGGCATTGGATTGGTGTACTTGGGAAGCAAGTTTGATAGAACTGTCTCATAAATCGTATGAACTCGTATGTGACATAAATGAGCTTCCATTTTCATTACAAAAAGATAAGGTGTGTAATTGTGTAAATGCATATTATTTTAAAGTGATATTGCATTTACTGTTGTCTGTTAAAGCGCTTTTATTCTATGTCGAAGAGAAGAATTACGTTTAAAAACATGGAATACACGCTGGCAATATTAGCAATATACTACATTGGATTATGCAGTACAACAACACGTTCAGGCTCCATAATGTTAAATGTTTAATCAATCAATCAATATGATACATCAAATAACCAACCAAGTAATATATCTATTCTTCATTTTATAGTTACCAACTGTAGGTAACCTCTAGCATATGTTTGTAAAGTTACCAGAACGACACAATTTTTCGATAGCGATTCACACAAGTATGGAAAAATATATTTAAAAACCATTGATTGTGTGAGCTAAGCACATAACGAAATAGAAATAAATAAGGATTTAAATCATACAAGAAACTTTATATAATTTTTTTATGTGCTGAACAACGTTAAACTGCTGTTGGGTATACCTAATGTCGTTGTGTCTAAATACTATAGACGCATCGTAGGACTGATGATGTGTTTGTTGGATCAAAAATAAATATTTTTGGGAACAAATACTAGTTTTAATGGACCAACTAACTATTATTATTGGCCTATTTGTAACATAAATTAAACTAGGGATTCATTTCCAGTATAATTTGGACTGTCATTGTCTAGATATTCCGTACCATGGCAGGTTATCTTCATACTATACCGAGCGTAGGGCACACCACGTTCGTGGCGGTAAGGCGTCATCGGAGATTGACTGCATAGGCGACATGGCAGCCTGTCGTACCGGATGACGCAGGTACTTACCGGACACGGCTTTTTCAGGAAGTAACTGTGTCAGATAGGCCGGGAGTCAACGTCTGAGTGCCACCACTATGGGGGCTTCCCCGAGGATACCGCACTCCACACTCTAGTGCAGTGCCCTGCATGGTCGGAACAGCGTGCTGACCTCGCGACGCCCGTGGGTGTAGGGTAGCCTCTCGTTGGAGACCATGATTAGGTCCAGAGCGAGAGCGCGTCGGATTCTGCCGCCTCGTTTTGCGAGTAGGTAATGTATGCCACGGAGATATCTGTCCCGTCTCGCAGAAGACGCACCAGGTGCCGGAGAGGGCAAGTCGATTTCCGGTCTCCATGAGCCCTTGCCTAGAGGCGACGGACAGGGTTACCGGTGTTTTAGCAGAAGCAGGCCCAAGACGGCGGTGTCGTGTTTCCCGCATGTCTCTCTCACTGACAGGGGTGTAAGATTCCCAGGCCAAGGCTGCCGGGGTTCACAGGCATTTTATTTCGAGGGTACACCTAAAAAAGGTCATCCTCATACCTGTAGCCTTTTTCACCACCAAAATTTTCTTATCTTGACAAAGGGCCCCCGTAAAACCGTAAAAACGTAGGTAATATATCGAATGTTATAAAATAAATGACTTTATAGAACTATTGATAAATATCTTGTAAACAGGGCTTGGAAGTTCCCTTAACTTCACATCGAAACCATTAGTTTCAATCGCATGATGAGGCTCCCATCTCTTCCATCTGTGATTTCGATAAATCGTTAACCTTATTTAAAATATTTTTATTTATTATTATTTTATTATTGGTTTTAAGAGTAAAATTAAATGCGTGGCCTTGACATTGACTTTATTTAAGAGACAATTTTATGCCATTTGTATTTAAGTACGATTTGGGGCATATGGACGCACCGCCTAGCTCCAATGAAGTGAGTTTGAGTCAGGTTTTTTATTCCCCCCCCCCTCCCCCCCCCTACTGGACCAACAAAATCTAAATACAGTAGACCCCATGTAAATCAACTATTTGTCGGCTACACATAACGGTCCTAAAATTCGACCACGCCATTCTCTAACACCCTGTAACACTACCTATATCTACCTAATGTGGTGGTTAATTATAAGAATAAATATTTAAATATTCTGCTTTAAAGTGAAATAAAATTATTATGAATATTCATATAAGGCAAACCATTAAAGTCTGATTGAAAGATTCTGCTTGAATAGCAAATAAGCACATGGCATACCTGATTTTAACCGGTTACCGGTACCTATCAAAGGTCACAACACTAGAGGTACTAGAAGTGTTCGCGTGAGGTCGACCTTATACCCAGATTGACTAGTCTACTCAACAGTAGATACAATATTTTTGGCTTCTGAAATGTTGGGATTTTTTCCGAACCGATTAACTTATTCTTTTTACGACTAACCTGTTCTCTTAGGTGAGCGACGCAACGCGACATTAAGCGACTCGACTATGCGACATAAAGCCATTGATACTTCAAGCGACATATTATGTCCTACCTGTTGTCCTAGGTGAGCGACGCAACGCGACATATAACGACGCGATGGTAAGCTACACGCGTTCAGCATCTAGTATCTGTGTCGATCTGGATCTGTCATGGTTCGAAAGTCTTTACAATGAAAGTGCAAGATATTCTGGTCAGTGAACAAAACCATAAAAAAAAATTCATTATGTACGAATTTCGACCACCAGACGATCTCTAGTTAGAAATAATACGTGAGGTTTTTTTTGTCAAGATGGACGAATAGGCGTCCATTTTTTTACGTTTTTGTTATTTAACTTGTATAATTATAAAACACTTGACATTGGCGGAATTCCTGCGCTGATTCTTGCACGGGATAGAGTCCATAATAAAATAATATATAAATAATACGTGACGTGCCCAAACTGGTGGGCGCTTGACAGACCGTGTAGCCAGACTTTAATACGATTGAAATGAAGAACGAAAATAAGATCGAAAAGATTATCAACCTTACAAGTCTAATAGGTTCGATAGGGGTATTTAAGGAGCCGCTAGCCGTGTAGCCAGCGGTCAGTAAAAGTTTAAGTAAGAGGGAAAACAAAGAGCAATAAAGGAAGAAGAAAAGAGTGTTAACGTTAGACCGAAGCTACTTCAGAGAGTTCACACACAACCACGTCAGAGCTACTGCATGATAATATAATTATGTTGACGGTAATTAACGCGATCACGTACCTATTTAAAAGGTATTACATACCTTTTATTTGCCTAACATTTATACCTTTTAAATAAGTGATCGCGTTAATTCCCGTCATATTAATTATAATTATTATCATGAAATGCGAAAGTTTAAATGTTAGTAGAGCTAGGTCCATGGTCCATGTCAATACGTACACGTTGCTCAGTCCAGGTGTCTGTGTGTAAAAGAAGAGGGAAATAAAACGTCATCAACTAAATATAGTAGTTTCCTTCCAATCCCGTATCCACTTCAGAAAATACATATCTTCATGTCATGACGACAACGTAGGACACTCAGATATAGAATGACTATTTAATATTTTCACATCGGGTCGCATCGCGTCGCGCTGTCGCGTTTGTCGCTCACCTAGTACAACGGCGAGTAAGTGGGAACAAGGAAACGGTGGCGAGTCGGAAACATTAAGGTTACCATCTAAACACTCGCAACATAAGTGTTGTCACTAATGATATTTTAACTAAAACATATGAAGTTGTCACTGACGTGTTACCTCCGACATAATTCCGTCCTCGTCTCGCCCCAACGTAGCTTCTGCGATACCCCTGATAAGGAGTAATGCAAGCTATGTCATTTGTTCTGATTAACTCTGCATGTCTTCTATATTCAAAGCAGTCATCTACCGTGCCCTATCTCCTACTAGCTCGCGGTTCCATTACGACAAATTTGATGTCTTTTCCATATCAATAATAAGAACTCCTTAATATCATAAAACAGTTTACTACTCACAAGACAATCACGGAGCTTCACGGTAAATCTGTATTAGTCCACCAGTCAATTTAGCCCTGAGCAATAATTATATGAACGACGTGTCTCGAAGGCAGGTGCATTCTACAACCTGCGAATGAATTCAGTCCTATGCCCCTTAAATACGGTCCAATGCCGGTCAAGTTTGGACAAATATGTAGAGAACCCTGTACGGCATGTCTTGTACGAAATAGCAGAAGTATTTGGGACCAGTTCCGAGGAGTCGTAAACGAGATTATAGTGCAATGGGAACTGAGCTTTATATTGAAAAGCTTAAGTAGAGTTTTGTGTGTGTAATCGAAAGTTTGGGACAGAAGTGTGCGGGAGGGAGAGGAGCATGCGGTCGGACTGGTTGCTCGATCGACGACCGGAGGCTGCGCGCGCGCCGCAGGTACAATCCTGTGGTTAATTTTATAATGAAAGCCCACGTGGTTGATTAAGATTATATCTTGATGTGGAAATATGCAGTTTAAAATCTTTATTATATTTCACTTTGCGTGTTTTCTTGTTTTGCCTAAATTTAAGTCATATTTGGTTAAATAATTTAATACCTATAATTTTTATCACAGTTTTACCTTCTCAATTGTTTTATATCTCAATAGTATACGAGAAAACCTTTGTTGAAGTATTCAACTTACCATTTAGTTATAACGTTTGTTTACAATACAGATGTCCTTATTTTTTGTGCCGATGTGAGTAAATAAACAAGAGCGCAGCTTCCAAAGCTTTGTGAACTAAGGGCGTGCACACGTGAGTGCTTGACTGTACAGGGCCATGCTATGGCACGAGTCATGCAAAGAATTTATAGGAGAGACGGGCGCGGGTGGCGGCAGTGTGTTGCGCGCCTCACAAGCGCCCGCGCACCGTGCACCGCGCATGCGCGAACAACCGACTTGACCGGGAAAGTAAAAGTTTTTCAGTGCAGTGCAGGACGTAAGACGTGACCAGTGCTGTGTAGTGACCAAGACGTTACACCTCAATGGATGGCTAGGTAACAGTGCACTTATTTACTGGAAAAAATGCTTCTCACGGTGGTGGGAAACTCTATTGTCAGCGCTGCAGCGAAAGTACTGTGTTGATGTGGTAGGGCCTTGAAGCTATGTAGATAGGTTGCATTGCATCTAGTTGCGGTTGATTCACTTGTTTTTAGTTGTACTATTAACAGTTTCTCGTTCTGAGTGCTACAAGCTTTTTTTTTAAAGAAACCGTTGAATATTGACTTTTAGATGAGATTTAAAATAGATATATTGACAGGGCAATGGAAACAAACATAAAAAATGAGATTGGAACATTTATAGGATAAGAACAAAATACAGAATTAATGAAGGTGGGGAAAAACTATTTCTAAAATATTTTTATTGCTAACATTTAACCTCGTCAACAGTTACTAAATAAAAACAAAGGAAAAAAGCTTGGTTTTACTTATTTATGTTTGGATAATAAACTATAACAGTTGAAAATGATGTTATTATAATGAAACGTATTAAAGCACGAAATAGGTGGCCAAACCCCAACAACATCTCTAATGATAAATTCAATTAAAACACCAATGCAAAATTATTATTTAAACTATACGATACTTCTTTAGTTTAAATGCAGAATGAAGTATCTACCAGGTATGTATGTGTAATAGAACCATTACATAAACAGGTACTAACTCCACTAATTATTCAGCTATTGATAATTGAAGGAGATATCTTCGCCGAGTTTGCTATGAGTATAAAACGGGCATGATTGCAATGAATGTGGGGCTCGCTGATTATGTCTCATCAAGTAAACATGGACATAGTAAACCAAACGAAAGGAATGTGTAATTACTTAAAGGTGTGGTTGTTAAAACATTTGAATAGGTATATTTTAAAGCAGTTTTACGAATTGTTTTCCTTTCTGCCTATTGTTTTGACAACACGTAAATGAGTCTATTGAAAAGTCCGATACAATTGTTAATGTTTTCATCGAAAACGTTTGTTTAATGAAGTTATGGTTCATGTATGTAAGGAAGTTCATTTAAGAAGTTTACACGACTGCCCAAAAAGGAATGTAATGTTTTAAGGGTTCTATATGTAGGTACGTATGTAAGTTTTTTATTCCACCATAACTTTTAAATGCCTGCACAGATTTGGAGTCGTTAGAATCCTTACAACATCTTGAGTGACATTAATTATAAATTTTTAAATAACAAATTAATATGGCTGGTGTATGGAGCCTATTTCAAATGTAGGTAATTAGATTTTTTGTTTTGTCTCATATGACAATTTCTTCTCGTCTACAAAGCGTAGAGATTTACAGAAATTATAGCCAACTAGTACTTACTAATATTATATCAGTAGGTATTAGTTGTGTAGTCTTTAAACGGGGTTTACTTTCGGTTGTCCTTGCAGACGGTACTACCCTCGTCAAACATTATACGGAACCAAATATTGAAAATAACATCAATTGCTTATGAAAATAGAGCTCCAAACCCACTAAACTGACTTCAATAACTATACCCATTATGACCAAATAATATAAAAGAAGAATTAAATACCTTGCCAAAAAAATATAATTTCAACACATCAAACACAGCGACAACTAATTCTTTTTAAACACGATAACTTTCTGCGTACTTTCTCAACCCTGTACGTCATCAACTAATAACATAAGTTAAAACTACATACTCGGGAATACTCCATATGTCTACGTATCTTGTTAATGATAACATCGATAATCGGGAATCCCCGTACCTTACTATTGACAACACTGAACCGTGATGTCGTTATGATTTTCCAAGAAACTTCTATCTAGGCATTCCAAGCCCCACTTAATGGCCCACGGCTCCACTGACACTTTTTATTGTTCAATAATTTATACACAAATCCCTAACACTTTCAATAAATAAATACATCAGTCAGTTTTTCCCATGAATATTTCGATTTTTTACATTACATCCTACGTTTAAAATGACATTTCTCTTGTCCATGAAAAAGTTTTCTGTGCCTTTAATGATAATGAATTTTGCTAAGAGCAGCATATAATAAAAATATGTTGAGACACGTCACACATGGCCGTCTAAAAAACTAGGCAGGAGCCTATACTATGGTAACCAGACTGCTGATAGGCATCCGACTAATTTTATAAATGTGAAAGTTTGGATGGATGAATGGATGTTTGTTACTCTTTCACGCAAAAACCACTGAACCGATTGCGATGAAACTTGGTACGTAGACAGCTGGAGACCTGGATTAACGCATAGGATACTTCCTTTCCTTTATCCCGATATTCCCACGGGATCGGGACTTACGCGGGTGAAAACGCGAGGCGCAGCTAGTACTTATCTAAAAATTGTAAAAACTTTTACAACAGCAATTTCACTTAGATTCTTGTACAATAAACTCGAAGTTTTACGACGAAGGTCATATTTAGGAAGCATCCACTTAATCCCTCTTGTCAGTTTTTGTATCGGTAAGATTTATTGCTTGTGGAGACAATAATAAATATATTATAATCTGGGATATATAACACAACGTTATCAGTAGACCCAAACCAAGCATAGCTTGTGCTATTGATTCTAGAACACGGATAAACACACTTAGATATGTACACTTACCACGACCTAGCAGGCGACCGGCCATAAAAGCAACATGCAGAAACCCATTGCTATATAACACATTGCGCCGACCCTAATTAAAATTGGGAAAAGGGCAGATAATGATGATGAGATACTTTTACCAAGTCTAAAGTAAATAGACATGTTCATGCTCTTGTTAGACAGGTTCATTCGATTTAATTTCTAATCTTAAACACCATGAGACCCTTTTTTTTCTTTTTTTTTTGCTTGTGGACGTCGGGGGCCGTCATCCCACCGGGGTTTTCGGTGAGGCGGTGTGTCGGAATCGAACCGACTAAAACCACACGGTGTGCCGTACTGCGCCTAAAATAGGAGGGATCCGGGAACAGCTTTTATTAAGTCACCCGGAAAACACCATGAGACCCTATGTTGACCCTATATTTATATAAGGTAACTAGCGACCCGCCCCGGCTTCGCACAGGTGCAATGATACTAAATATACTACAGAATGTCTTTATATACAACGTTCACAGCTTTTTTGCCATTAGACAATACAAACATGTTTTCTTCAGAGGTTACTCTTGAAAGAGCGACATATAATTGCCCATGTGAAAAACACTCAACGCTCAAATCTAAGCCTGAAACATTTAAAGTTTGACCCTGCGATTTATTAATGGTCATTGCAAAAGATATCTTTACCGGAAATTGTCCGGCTCTCTGGCCGGTACCACCGCAACCACTATGTCCCTGCATTTTAAATCTGTAATATCTTCGAAAATATTCATTGAAATTACATGCTGCAATCATTTTGATCTATATTAAATGCACAATGTATTTAAGGTACTTAATTGGTTATCCAATTAAGTAAGTAAGGATTAATGCTGTATTGCTTAAAATCGCTTCGTAATTAAGCCATTATTTCTCTTAAAAGGTAAAGGATAAAAAATGGTTACTGTGGATTATCCCTAAGAGATAGATATATACCATCGCGGAGTTTTTTGTAGACCTTTTTAAGGTGTACAATACTGTGATACATTATTTTGCTCTGTCTCGTAGGGTTCAGCCAGAGTTTGCAATGTAAACGCAAAAAAATATCAGTGTTTCTCTACTATATTATGCATGTATTATACATATAAACCTTCGTCTTGAATCACTCTATTTATTAAAAAAAACCGCATCAAATTCCGTTGCGTGGTTTTAAAAATCTAAGCATACATAGGGACAGACGGACAGCAGCTGGAAGCGACTTTGTTTTATACATGAAGTGATATCTTGATGATTACGAAGTTCCCGCCAAATATATGGTGCCCTGATACTAAGGTTGGATCTTTTCCCACTTGGGCATTGGAGTAGAGATACAACACAACTTTATTATCAATATTCGGCACCATTGATTTTTCTTTTAGAAAATATTCATTCCAAAGTACGAAGTTCGTGTTTCATTTATGATACGATACTGCATAATGGTATGTTCAGCGCAAGTGATACAAAAACTATCTGGATTGTTCGAACAACGTCTCTTCTTCGTAGTCATTGTATTACTAAACAAATTAGCTGATGTGACCAGTAAAACTTAAAAAAAACTATGAAACGAGAGCCTTTTAAAATAAAAAAATATGATTTCTGAACCTACCTCACCCAAATACACTAAAATTAGTATCAATATTTCAGGAAAATTTTATGAATATGTTAACCAGTGAATTAAGGAATTCCTAACTTCATGCATTAAAATTCAACTACCACCTTAACTATTAATTAAGTAGGTACTTAGACCAGCACTCAATACCAAAGTAGGGTAGAGATCTTGCTACAACGCCATCTTATTACCAAAGGCATTCATGGTTGCATAACACTGACCCTACCTTTCTCCTAAACATTTACCGATGACCAATAAACGCATACAGTATAGTAGTATTTGTATTAGATTGCGTATTGTATAATTGGATACAATGTCATTACTGATGTTATAGCGTAATTCGTACGTACATACACATGGAGTTACTTAAAACAAATCATGTCTGTGATACACTGTTAAGCCCTTACACGTTTAAGCTAAAGCACCCTTTTTAACCGACTTCAAAAATGGAGGAGGTTCTCAATTGGACTGTGTTTTTTTTTTATGTTTGTTACCTCAGAACTTTCGAGCAGGTGAACCGATTTTGATGATTCTTTATTTAAAAGCTGGTGCTTCCCGTGTGGTCCCATTTCAATTTGGTCCAGTTCTGACAATTTCATCCATGATAAAACCATATATAAGTCTTTTATGGAATTTTTTTTTTGTTGAAGTCGGTTTTTTTTAAAGAATTACTGAAATCCCCAAAGAGTGACGTACTATAGTTGTACAACACTGATTTTGTATAAAATCTGAGACTCGGCGGTATAAAATAAGTTGTCCTTACTGGGAGCCTTGAACGCAGTGTTAGTAAATTCTTTTGATAAAGAATAAGATTGACTGACCCTTTCTGGTGGTCATCACTGAGAGATCCCACAATAATATTTATGAATACGGCTGTAGTTATGAATACAGGCGGATATGTTATGAATTTCGAATATCAATATTTATGAAGGTATATTTTAGTGGCAGAATGCTGGATAGAACTAACTTTATGATAACTAATAACTAATGTTTTATGATAATACCAGCTCTGCACGCGACTTCGTTCGCGTTTTTGTAGGAAAACAGCAATATGTCGCTTATAATAGGCGTTGCACCTCTTCCTGAAAGAGGGGAACCCTCCAGGGAAGGTTTTTATACTGTATTGGCGGTGAAACAACCTGGACTGGAGTGTACAAAAAAAAGATTGTTTTGATTGCTTAGGTCACCTCAGCTCACAGTAGTATATCAGACTTAAACTGACTAAAATCACACGGTTTGCCAGTTACAGCGTCAGTAATGAGTGTACCGTGGCGTCGGTACTGCGACGTTTTGCCTCTAATGGACATGGTCCACCCAGCACCAGTCCGCGGATGGCAAACGGGCTCCTAACTGGGCGAAGTCCAGACACACCCTTCACGAGAGACTTTACTGCGGGTAAAGAAAATAAAACCCGTCTCATCCACCCGCGGCCATTCTTAGGGGCACGTGAGCGCGAGTGTAACGGTTCCGCCTGGAAGTTTTCCACCACCGTGCGCGAGATATTTTCATCGCAGAAGATCGCGATAAAACAACTATGACGACCTAACATCTAGAATCGTCCTAGCAATTGGTAGACTCTCGCCGTAGTCAGTCAGTGCCGCTTCCTAGAAACTATGGCCCCCCTCGGTATACCTAACAAATTACTCCCAGCCCAGCTTATGATATAGGGGGCAAATGAGGAGACGGGTCACCTGATGGTAAGTGACTACCGCCGCCCATGGGCACCTACAACTCAAGCGTCACAAGTGCGTTGCCGGTCTTTAAGGTGGGAGTAGGAAAAGGGGAAAGAGACTGAGGGAGGGAGAGGGAGAAGGGGGGGGAGAGGGAAGGGTTAGGGTCTCCGGTAACCACACTCACTCGGCGAAAAGCAGTGCATTGCTTCACTGCCGGTTTTCTGTGAGGCCGTGGTATCACTCCGGTCGAGCCGGCCCATACGTGCCGAAGCATGGCTCTCTCCCACGATGAACGTGTTTGGTTCTGAGCTTTGTTTAGTCACGGCGTAACATAAGATTTCACAAAAATAATGATTGCAATCGGACTATGTGTTAATGAACTACAACTAAGTACACATTTTGACTTTACCTATTTACACCACACCTGTATATTATTTATAGTAATTTTCTATAGTTTTCTATTAATTCAAACGTAGTTATTCCGTTGTACCATTCCCATTTCCTATGACCTCCACGTGTACCATTTAAAGAAAGCTGTTGTGTACCTTGAATTGGAAGCTTTTGGCAACCGTTTGGAATGCGATCGTCTGGGCTAATGCCCTGATGAAAAGGAAATTAAAGCGTTCATTTAATTCTTTCCCATGGTATTAAATATTTGAATAAAAATGACAACATTTGTGTTAATTTTATCTATTGAAACCGTTATGGCTGTTAATGTGAACTGATGTTGTGTGAACTTTATTTTAAGTATATCATTTTGAATTAATTAGTCGTTGGTGTTTTATTAGCGTTTATACTAATTTGAACATATTTTGAGAATGTGATATAAGATATGTGTTCCTACAAACTGGAATGTTTATAAGTATGAGAAAGATTAGGTTTATACATTTAATTTTTCAAAGATTAATTCGTATTTAATATTAACTAGCAACCCGCCCCAGCTTCGCACGGGTTGCAAAGACTTCTTCAACAATCATCATCATATTTCAACCAATTTAAACAAAACCTTAACAAATTATATACCTAAGCCTTCCTCAGGAAGCGTTCTATCTATTGGTGAAAACTGTGTGAAAATCCGTTCAGTAGTTTTTGAGTTTATTGCAAACAGACACACAGACGCGGCGGGGGACTTTGTTTTATAATATGTAGTGATACGTTTAGGGAAATATTTGTATGCATTTTTAAGAATAATTCGCTAACGTAGGCACCTGAAATATGGAATATAAGTTTATGTGTAGAAGTGCAGAATGCTAAAATTTTTAAGCAATATGTGTTGCAAATTTAGAAATTGCGTGAAAATGGCAACACCAAGCTACACGCGTCCAGTAAATATATTAACCTGGCATGGTACGTAAGTTTTTACAATCACAATTCAAGTTTTACTGGAATGGCCATGAACTATGGTCGTCATTCGACCACCAGGCGATCTCCAGTTCGTATTATTTTTTCACACCACACGATCAGCTTCTGAAATTAAACATGAGTCCATAACACCTATCTTCAAATAAATACTAAGGTGACAGTTGTCAAATTTGGCATCTTGGAGCTGATCTGATGATGAAGTCAGGAGGTACATATTGGAACTCTTCAGTGGGTACATACAATTAAACCCTCGAGATTGAGCTCATATGATTCGTTTTGACGAGTCTTAGCTTGGCTTGGTAACGATGGTCTGACGATGAAGCCAGGAGGTGAATGGTGAAACTCTTTATTACTTTTTAATCCGGTTTGTCATTAAAGGGTGTTTTATTTTAGTTTTAATAAACTAAATTTGTACATGATAAGTTAACAAACAGACTGACAACAACTGTCTGACTGAAAAAGTTACTTTATCAATTATAATATTAGATTGGATGTACGTACATGTTTATGTTTATTTAAGCGTTCGTTGATGTCATCGGTTTCAATCCAATGACCATACCGGTTTTCAACTTGTATGTAATTAGTGAGTTGGTAATAATACGGAATACGGGCAGCTGATATTATCAAGTATTTTACTTCTATGTCAACATACATATTAAGGCTTTTAGCAATTCTTAACTTTAAGTTCATATTTTAACATATTCTTCCATGCTTCGGCACTTATGGGCCGGCTCGACTCCGCTCGATACCACGGCCTCACAGAAAACCGGCAGTGAAGCAATGCACTGCTTTTCGCCGAGTGAGTGAGGTTACCTGAGGCCCTAACCCTTCCCTCTCCCCCCTTCTCCCTCTCCCTCCCTCACTCCCTTTCCCCCGCTTCCCCCTTCTCCTACTCCCACCTTAAAGTTACTCTGTGTCTAGGTGTAATTTATTTATACATAAATATAGACAAAGTACACTCAAACACAGATCAAATGATAATGCTCATCACAGGGGTGGGAATCGAACCCACGAATTTTAATTTAGCATTCAGTATCACTAACCACTAGAACAATAGCCTTGTCAATGATGTGATGCATTGTCTAATTTTAGATTTTAATAGCTCTACTTGAACAGTCTAAAAATAATATTATAATAATTATAGTAATAATAAATTTTAAATGCCAAGACACTACATAACCGCGAGGTATGCAATCTCAGAGATTACTTCCTCTCTGTTAACGTGGAGGTGCATCGGGATGTTGTGGCAGTTGACAACGGACTCACCCCGCTTGCTTTAGGTAGAGAGAACTGGCGCAAATCTGCAGTACTCAATATTACACATCGCAGGGAAGTATGGAAGAGCAAAGAGCTGCATGGACGTTTTTATCGGGCCTTAAATGGGCCCGAAGTAGATCTATTATCATCTGTGTCCTGGCTACGTTTCGGTGACCTCTTTGGAGAAACTGAAGGTTTTATCTGTGCAATTACTGATGAAGTTGTTATGACGAACAACTATCGGAAACATATCCTGAAGGATGGCACGATTGACATTTGTCGGGCATGTCATCGTCCCGGAGAAAGCCTCAGGCATATAATTTCCGGTTGTTCTCGTCTTGCCAACGGCGAGTACTTGCACAGACATTACCAAGTGGCCAGGATAATCCATCAGCAACTTGCTCTTAAATATAACCTTGTGACTATGGAATTACCGTACTACAGATATGTGCCCGACCCAGTTCTTGAAAATGGTCGTGTAACATTGTACTGGGATCGGTCTATTATCACTGACAGGACTATTGTTGCCAATAAACCTGATATAGTGGTAATAGACCGATTAGAGCGCCGAGCAATGATTGTAGATATCACCATTCTCCATGACGACAATCTCTTAAGGGCTGAAAAAGAAAAACAAATGAAGTATTTGGATTTGGCCCATGAGGTGGTCGACATGTGGGATGTGGATTCGGCAATCATTGTGCCGATAGTCATATCAGCCCATGGCTTGATTGCAAAGAGCCTCGATCAACACCTTCAGAGGCTCACGTTAGGCAGCTGGATTAAGGGCCTAATGCAGAAGGCAGTCATTCTTGACACGGCACGTATTGTGAGGAGGTTTCTATCTCTGGAACCCTAACCACCGATAGCTTGGTCCCTGTACTCGATACCGGTGGGACACAATTTTTTATATTTTTAAATATATTTTTTTTTATAATAATGTATTTAAAAATGTAATTTATATGTTTATAGATGTTAATAAAGAGAATAGTAATAATAATAACTCCACACATCTCACACACGGCCGTCTGATTCCAAACTAGGCAGAGCCTGTACTATGGTAACCAGACTGCTGATAAACATACTTATATATTTCTAAATACATACATATTATAGATAAATGACACCCAGACACAGAACAAATGATCGTGCTCATCACACAATTATTTGTCCTGGGTGGGAAGCGAACCCACGACCTCTGGCTTAGCAGTCAGGGTCACTAACCACTAGACCAACAGGCCAGTCACAT
The DNA here is from genome assembly GCA_963859945.1 of Euplagia quadripunctaria. NCBI lineage: Eukaryota > Metazoa > Arthropoda > Insecta > Lepidoptera > Erebidae > Euplagia > Euplagia quadripunctaria. Next base: position 1,103,667 of record OY982565.1, on the reverse strand, counting down.
ATAATTATTTGTGTGTAAAACAAGCACCCGGCCTTGGTAATAAGCGGTTATATTTGAGCACTGGCAGTAGGTACTTTTATAATGACCCGTGGTCATCACACGAGAGACACCTTTGGTGTTATGTCTCCATAGGTGTAATCGTTTACAATGAAGCGGACCGCATGTATGTTAGCTGCCAACGCCCAGTTTCTGAAAGGCTAATCGGATGTCAAATTTATTTTCAAGTATATACCTATTGAGTTCCTAAAAGCATGATTGGGCACTTTGATTTGATCATCGGGTCAGTTAACATAGATGTCAAATTTTACTGCAAAATCTTATTTCAAATGCAATTTTGTCACCAATGTTAACTTAACACCTCTGTTAATTAAACAATATTTTGATCAGTTTTGCCGAATCCGGGTGTAAGTGGTATAATAACCTGATGAGTCAAGTGTTACATCAACGTGATAAAAAAAATATAATCTGTGAACCACATAAACTATCTCAGAAATTAATGTGCTATTAATTACGCAATTAATTAGTTTCGAATGCTTATATCAAGTTGATGCTGAAACTAATCCGGTGCAGATAACGATGCTATAAAGACGAATGAGATAAAATGGATAATTTGACGTTATACGTTTTCCTATGAGATATAGGAACTTGTTAAGTGGAATTAGAATGAAATCTACGGACTAGACGCTAGTAATAAGTATACTATATATGAAAATTAAGTTCAACATTAAACATTTTTTTTTTATGGTATAGGGGGCAAACGAGCAGACGGGTCACCTGATGGTAAATGACTACCGCCGCCCATGGGCACTTGTAACTCGAGAGTCACAAGTGCGTTGGCCGCCCTTTAAGGTGGGAATAGGAGAAAAGGGGGAAGGTGAGGAAGAGTAGGAAAAGGTGAGAGGGAAAGGATGGGAATAGGGGAGAGGGAAGGGTTAGGGCCTCCGGTAACCTCACTCACGCGGCGAAATGCAATGCAAGCATTGCTTCACTACCGATTTTCTGTGGCCGTGGTATCGAACTGAGTCGAGCCGGCCCATGCGTGCCGAAGCATGGCTCTCCCACATACAACTTGTACATACGTGGGTCACACTGAAAGTTTTTAGAAAAGGCCAGTAAGAAAAGCAGCCGCTAAAAAAATTATTTAAATTTCGAATTAGGAACTCTTTGGGAATCTGTAGATGTTTATTAATTTCATAATTACGTCATTTGTTTTTACAAATTGGTGTCAAATTAAATAGTTGTCTGTCCTACATCGAAATGGATTTGACTAAAGAAAATTTTCGCTCAATAATTTATTACGACTTTCGTTGCTGTCTTACTCAACAACAATGTTACAATTGACTTCGATTGGCATTTCATTACGAAGCCCCATCTAGTGCCATTGTTCACAACTGGTTTAATAAGTTTAAACGTGGTCGAAGCAAACTCCCTGATAATTCTGATGCGACTACTGAAGATAGCGTGAGTGCTGCACAGCACTAATGGTAATGGTAGAAACTAATGGAAGGGTGACATATCAACAGATTCGGGCAGCTTTAAGCATTGGTATTAGTCAAGTACAAAAAGTCTTACATGAACATTTAGGCGTCAGAAAGCTTTGTACTAGATGGATACCTCATAATTTGACGGAAGATCAAAAACGCCGTCGTTTGGGTTGGCGCCGCTTAATGCTAGAAAAGAATGACTGAGGTGACTCGAATGCTCTATATGACATCGTCCCAGGTGATGAAAACTGGATATATTGTTACGAACCCGAAACCAAAAGACAATCTGCGCAATAGATGTTTCCAATCGAAGATTTGCTTGATTGAAATTGATTTGAATTTTGATTTGACTTGATTTGAAAGTAAGGAAGGGCAAAAATCAAGGAAAAAAGATGATTGCCTCATTCTTTAGGCGGACAGGTATTGTAACACATCGTCTGCGCTTATAAATTTTCCGCTCGGCTCCTATCGGTGGTAGCGTGATGTTATATACTTATAGCCTTCCTCGATAAATGGGCTATCCAACACTAAAAGAATTTTTCAATTCGTTCCAGTAGTTTCTGAGATTAGCGCATTCAACCAAACAAACTCTTCAGCTTTATAATATTAGTAAAGGTATCACCACTTTACGACCCTGAGGAGTAGAGGAGTGATCATAAAAGCGGGGAACGTCTAGTATTTCATATAGAATTAGCCACACTAATAAAAGTAGGTACATATTTATTTTCATGCATACAAATATTTGCACCGAACGGGAATCGAACCCTCTGTCGATGACGTTGCAACAGAATGCTCTGCCACAAAAATATCTTACTAATAATGCGAAGTTTGGATGGATGGATTGGCTGAACGGATCCAGTTGAAATTTGACACAAAGATAGATTATAGTCTGGAAAAGCACAAAGGCTATTATCACGGAAAAATATACGGTTCTTGTAGGATAGATTTGAATTTACACGCGAACGAATTCGCGAGCAACAGTAAATATTCAAATATAATGAACGGGTGTTTTTTTATTGAAAATGCTAATTTCTGAAACCACCAATTACGTTGACTTTTTGGTATTTGATAGCCAAGTTCTCGAGGAATGTTATAGACTCTTAGCAGGTAGACCAGTGACCATAATTTCGGATGAACATGCGAGGAACATCCTGGTCTAAATCTTCTCTCTCAATTCCAATAACTTCTATTAGACGCTAATGAATTCTACCAATTTCTACAGAAACAGATTCCAGTAACATTTACACTAAGATCATATTAAGATTGGGCTGCATTCCAAGGTCAATTAATTCCGACTCCAAGAATGTATCCACAGCCACCGTTCTAAATTGTTCTTAGCAAAATTGCTGGCACCGGTATTGGGGTTAAATTTAGTAATAGAATGTGCCTTTGTATAAAAAATAACATTCCTCACATATTTTGATTGGCTTAATTCGCGGTATAAGAACCAGATGAACGTATCTACATTTTCTTAATTTTACAGGAGAGAAAAAATACTCCGAGAATTTACCTAGTTCCTTGTGGTTTCTTAGCTATTTTGTTATTTTGGAATTTGTGAAATATTGCATTTACAATTACGTCGTTTTGTGACCCGTAGTATGAAAAAAAAATCGATTTTTGACTTTTTTGTAGATACGTTCATCTGGTTCTTATACCGCGAATTAAGCAAGCACTAAGGTTGGTGCTTCAATGGTGGAATTACGATGAGATCTACATAATATATCTATAATACAGTTCTGAATCATTTCTTCACTGTTTTCAACCGATTTAAGGGCTCAGACTTCCTGACAACAGCCAGTTTGAGTGACAGTTACATTTACCGTGGGAGAGCCATGCTTCGGCACGTATGGGCTGGCTCGACCGGAGTAGATTTAGTATTTTAAAAGAGATACTACGGCCTCACAGAAAACCGACAGTGAAGCAATGCTTCATTGCTTTTCGCCGAGTTAGGTTACCGGAGGACCCACTTCCCTACTTACCAATTTTTAAGAAAATGGTTCATGAATATTTTTTATCACTTTAGTTTAATCATTTCCGTATGCTGTGTGTAGATAAAATTATGTGTGTATGTTTTGCGTTAGTATGCATAAGTAGGCTAAATATACAGAATATCTGTAAATTTACTGAGTAGTAATTATAGTTTTCATTAAAATATTGAAATGCACCTTCAGCTTCAACTGTCTCTCTGAAACACATAGATCCATCCTAAGGTTGCCTGGAAGAGATTGCATTTAGCAATAAGGCCGCCCTTTGTACATAATCTGTATGACAAATGTATGTATGACACTTCTACTGTAAGATTGGTGTACAAATAAAATGTTATCCATCTATCTATCTGTAATATTATAAATATAAACACCTAGTCTATGCAAATAGACATATTTAAGCATCGAATCAGCTCACCCGCGATTTATTGAACGCGCGACCTCTCACATTGTAGCTATGCCATGCGTGATATACCTATACAATAACGTATCTATTTAAATATCCTTAAATATACTTTTACTAGTTACAACAATAATTCCAGTTAAAAGTATTTGATAACAAATTTAAAGGTAAAGTATTTTACGACTTCAATACTTGAATGTACCTACACCGTACAGGGCTTTCCGGAAGTGTTATTTACAAGCACTTGGTCAGATAAATAGTGTTCTTTGACCCGTTTGTAGTTAAATGACGCACGTACGTACAAACAAATAAGGCACAGCAAAGGCTTATCGAGAATCTCTCTATGGATGAAAAAATTTAAACAAAGATAAACAACATGTCTGGTTAAAAAGACAGCGCTTTACATGGTAAAACGGACAGCATTGATATTTCCGCATATCAACGGACCGAAAAAGAGATTTTGACAGTGTTAATTTACGTAGGATTGAGAGAGTTTATCTTGGGCTACTTTGAAATTAAAATCATGTCGAAATGAGGACTTCATAAGAATAAAATACACAAAAGTACTTAAAACTTGGCTTCTCTACTAAATCATCACACATTATTATCATCATGCGTTTTGTAGAAGCTGAGGCAAATATGTTGCCTTCTTTTTTTCCGAATTTTGATTGATAAATTTATATTTTGACATATCTAAACGGCAGCTTTCCTAAAATACTTTTTTAGTTCACAAAATTATAACACCTGTCGCACCTGAGTGTAGCTGGGGCCACTGCGACCGCGCTTAGCCCCCTCTATTTAGCCCCCACCTCATGGTTGGTAGGTATAACAGACTCACTGAGGAAATGTTAGGCTTTCCTAAATTATGTGTGGTCTGCCGTTCACTGCCTCTTAGACTATAAAGTATGCGAGACCTCTTGAATTGCAAGCGTGCATAGGGTACGGTAACCTCTTACCATCAGGCGGATCGTATGCGTGTTGGCCACCGACGTGGTTTAAAAAGAAATATATATGTCATTTATATATGTTTGTATCTTTGATGTATAATTAAATAATTTGTAGAATTATGTCTACCGCAGATGAGTGATGATTCGTAGTTATGTCGTAAATAATTTAAAGGTCGTAAATGGTATTAAGAAGAGAGCGTTAGTTGGGGTAGTATAACACAATTTAAGCGTAACCCAATCTAAGATCATAGACAAGAGAACACGGCGCAAGGTTGGTGTAACGGGATTAGCACGGGCTCACGAAATAAGTCAAAAAAAAGATACGAAATAGGTCGAACTAGTAAAATTACTCGCTTGAGAACCCCACTCGATTCTTAAAAAAAACTCAAACCTGTGTTATTACATGTTTAAAAGACGTAAAATCCGGGTCCTATAAATAATAATTATTATTTGACAGATACACGGGCGTCTGATTCCAAACTAGGCATAGCCAGTACTATTTTAACCAGACTGCTGATAAACATACTTATATATTTGTAAATACGTACATATTATAGATAAATTACATCCAGACACAGAACAAATGATCGTATTTATTATATAATTATTTGTCCTGAGTGGGAATCGAACCCACGACCTCTGGCTCAGCAGTCAGGATCACTAACCACTAGACCATCAGGCAACAGGCAAATAATGGAAAAAGCATCTTTCGAGGCCGTCAAACTGAGGACCACCATTTAATATTGTTGGTATTGGTATTTCGAGTCGGGTTGTTTAAAATTTTTATTTATAAATTTTGTTATTATATGGTAATTATTTAGGGTGTAAAAGTAGCCTTTTATGCAGACTTCACCCCTGTAAGTCTTTGAAACTACTTCGGTTTTAAATGGGAAGATGAAAATGAAGAGGCCTAAGATGAATCTAAAATGTCACTCACGATTGCAGAAAAAAATCTTTGCCAAATGTAAATTAAGAAGAAAATTATGACGTCGTCGTATATTTTTTTAGGAGAGTCAACCAATTATATTTTCACTCGAGAATCCCATGGCGAATGCAAAAAAACCATGGGAAAATTGTACACGAAGAGTGAAAGTTAGTCAGAGCATGTTTGTGTACGTGAACACATGTGTTATCATGATATGTTGCTGGTGTTTATCTCAAAAACAATAAACAAACATACACTACACTAATATTTTCTTTGCACCTATTGTACAGCCAATTATCGCGGACCAATGAGTTATACAATGGGTTCAAAGTAAATATTGACATTATTGACAGATTACAATAACAGTATCATTTGACATGGCATACGGTATGTCATGTCAAATGATGTTTTTTGTTTTGTTTTTATTTTCTGCGTACATACATCGCCAGACACAATGTATGCAGGTCTAGAGAAAGGTTACATTGGGTCGTTCGTTATTGACATTATGTCAATTAAGGGAGTGATACCAATCTGTAAACATCGGCATTGAGAATCATAATTCTTAGAACCCCTCTTTAACCATACAGTGCCCACGGAGAGGAGATGAGGTGAGATTTGGCTCTCGTTTGTTTCCTTAAGTCCTATTTTTATACTCTTGTAATTAACACATGGAACCTCAAAAAAATATTACATGTAATAATTATAAACTTGTAATTATTTGGCAAAAGGACCTCGAAAACTTTTGATCTTGAAAAAAGTATTAATTACCTGCTATAATATTTATTTATTTTTGAAGTGAAAACTTCTTTAGCGGCGTTGTGCACTTTTTGGGATGGGTAAAAAATGTTAAACTCGCGTCAGGACACGTGACCTGATCGAAAATTCGTAAGACGGAGCCGAGATTCTTAAATTTAAAAAAATATAACATTCGAAATTCAAACATTTATGAGCGGCCAGGAGCGCAGAACTTCCAGTGTACCCTATGTATACATTTAGATATGTTATTACCTACTTTTTATTTTTAACCTAATTATATATATACAGATGTGTGTGTGTGTGTATGTATATGCAAATACATTGTGAAGTTATGTTTTCACTTCTGACGTGCAGTCCTACGACTGACTGTTTTTTTAAATTGTGACTTATGCGTTTGTCTTCCAACTCATTAGAATTAATAAAACATTAATTACTAATGTACATTCAAACTGCCAATGTCAATTACTAATATCATCTGTCACTTTTTAGATTTGTTGTATAAATTTACTGTCAATAGAATATAATTATTACACCATAGAATATCAGTACATATTATAAAACAAAGGCCCCCGCCGCGTTTGTCTGTCTGTTCGCGATAAACTGAAAAACTACTGAACGGATTTTCATGCGGTTTTCACCAATAGATAGAGTGATTAATGAGGAAGGTTTAGGTATACAATTTGTTAACGTTTTGGGTAAATTGGTTGAAATATCATGATTGTTGAGATGTCTCTACTACCCGTGCGAAGCCGGGGCGGGTTGCTAGTTATTTTATAAAATTTATGGAATGATTATAGAGGTCACTATTTGTAAAGAGAAACTGAATGACTGAATGAAACTATTTTTTTTTATGAATCGTAATCAAATTTCGCTATCGTTAAGCGACCATTATATTTCTCGTATAGTTAATATATAAAGGAAGTTACATAAAATATTCTAATGTAAGCTAGTCCGCCATGTGTAAATTGACCGACACCAAATAACATGGTGCATTCTACATTGGAAAATTTTATAAATATAATATTTAATATGCCTGCCTCGTTGCTCACTTTTCTTATTGGTATAGGTCGGGCGAAAACAGTTTTGCGTACGATAAGTCCCTGGTTATTCTTAGGGTGGGCAAAACATTGTTGGCTTTGTCCGTTGTGAAGTTCTCAAAAAGAGAAGACCCCTAAGTCTAGAAACGTAAGACCAAAAATATCGTTATGGAATTGTTCACGTGTATTACTTCTCACCATCACCTCGTATTAGTGATATTGATATCGAAGAAAACACCGCGCAATTGCGCCGACCCAACCTTGGCACAAGGGTAGGCAGATGATGAACTTTACAACTGGTAACAGTATAGCAGTGGCGATAAACGATATTGCAACTACAGGGCACGTGACTAACTTTATACGAAGACCATTTTTATAAGTATAGTTTAATAAGTAAGTTTATATGTATAGTTACTCAGCAGTTTGTTTACCTATAGGTAACTCCTTAACTTTAATTTATTGTAATTATGTATTTACACGGGAATTAAGGCGATCACGAAATCGGTATTACATACCTCTGAATTGCCTGACGTTTCGACCAGGGTGCACTGGCCGTAGTCACAGGCTGACATATATCATAGAACGCGAAAATTTAAAAGTTTAATTTTTGAATAGAAAATGTGTCATTATTTTCGTAATATACTAATAATACTATACCATAATTTGATAATCTATGTGGCGAGGTGATAGTGCATTCGACTGCATTATTAGAGGTAGCGGATTTGAGTTCCAATCAGTGTTTTTGCAATGAAGAATTTGCTTTGGTCTGAGTGTTTCTGTGTATATTATTAACGTAAAGTCCCGTGGAAATCGGTCCACCCGTTCCGGAGATTAGCTGAACAAACAGACAGGCAGACAGTTAAAAACTGATTTCTAGGCATAGGGATCGTGCAATTATAACTGTATGAGCTTATTTTGACATTACAAAGAAACATCAATTTTATTTATTTGTATTAATAAGTAGGCAAAGACAATAGAGTTCAGTACCTTTTTCCTCTATTTGTCCATCGATTTTCTTTATTTTTTTGCTTGGTAGCCAATGATGCGCCTTGATGTTATCAATAAAAAAGGATGATGCCCATTCATGGTTTCACTTTTAGACGTTCGCGTCATTATTTTAAATGTAAAAAAAACATTGATTGTAATGTGACTTTTCGACCCTAAATCTCTTCTATAGAACTTGGAGTTTGAAATTAAATCTTACAAGGACTAAAACTTGAATCAATTACCGTTTCTATTTTAAGTGAAATGTTGCCGTTTTATAAAATAAACCATTAATGGTTGAATTCAAATAAACATCGTTTTAAAATAAAATGGTTAAATAATAATGTACGTGATAATAATTCATAATGTCACATTAAAATATATTGCATTTTAGTAATCTTATTATTTCGTGTAGGTATGTAGTCGTAGTTTATGTAGTAAATGTACACTTCAGTGTTAATTTTGGTTTAATTTATACATGGTATCCCTGTCAAAACCATGATGCCACGAACATTATTAAATAAAACTCTAACGTCAGTGTCACAATATTTTCTCGTTGTTGTTATTTTTAACCTAATATTGACATTTAATTTCTCAATAACCCCAAGTTATGTTACAATATACGTTTATATTTCGGATAATACTCAGTGCAGGCTTAATAATGCAGTTTATACATATTTGACGCAGCGTAAAAAAGTGTAAAACTGATTTTCATACTGAAATGGGCAATCGCCTTTATTTAGTGTTATAATTATATTGATTGTAGCTGAATTTCGACCAGTGTACGAACACTGGTTAATATAAATGTACAATTAATGTACAATTGACCGTCTAAACATGTAATGACACAATATGACCCTCCTTACTTAAAGTTAATTGATACAGGTCAATGCCCACCCATCTATTCTGTAGCAAGTTGAAATTTCCTAAAGGATTTGATGACATCGAATACACACAGTATGCGGAATTCCCGCTGCCGTGGGGCATAAAGTAAAGAACGCGAGGTATTCAAGAGGGGACATAAATCCTGCATCGGTCAGTTTTTGTCCGTTTTTGGATTCCATTGTGTCAGGTATAAAGGTAAGATCACCATGCTTCTCGCTTACATCGAGACACGTTTAAAATGTTGTTGGAACCACAAATAATTTGCAGTCTTTCAAGTGTTACAAAACTCCCGCTGGGTGCAAATTGTTTGGTGTAAAAAGTATTTGTATTTAAATTATTTTCGATCTTATGTCATGAGCGCTTATTTTTTTTATTGTAACATGATATCTTTCGAGTATTTGGATGAAAGAATTCATCGTTATCAAAGAAAAATATAAAGAATTTATGAAATTTACAGTTACTTTACTGTAGACTTTAAATGTTAGTTATAGCCTGTTACATTTTCCTAACATTTCATTTGCGCTTATAAGCAATGTACTTAACTAGAAACTGTTTATTGGCACTGCTTACGACTTACTATCAGGCCGGACATGTGCTGCCTTAGCCAGCTAAATAGCTGATATAAAAAAAAATAACGATGTCTTCTGTAGGAACATATTAATATGTTCCTACAGAAGACATCGTTATTTTCATCATTCTTACCAAACAAATCTTTAGGTTATTCAAACAGCCTACCTAACAATTGTTATAGCCACTTCAAAAAACTCGTATTATTTTATTAAAAATAGGGGTGATCTATAGTAGATGATAGAACAGTTCATTATATAATAATAATGAAGTAATAGACATTATTATGACTATGACGTTATATCGGTGACGCAACGTCATTGGTTCGTCTGACAAATAGTGGGTAATGGTGAGGTGATAGCAAATTTTTTTTACATTTTCTTACCCTTCTTGACTGTCTTCTTTTTAATTAAGTATAATTGGCAAAATGTGAGTGTTTAATACGCTTCTACCTAAACCCTTGGAGAATAGTTTTGTATTATTTTTGTTACGATTTTAATTTATAGATGAATTTATAATGAGCGTCATTATCATTCGTGGGAGAGCCATGCTTCGGCACGTATGGACCGGCTCGACCGGAGTGATACCACGGCCTCACAGAAAAGCGGCAGTGAAGCAGTGATTACATTGCTTTTCGCAGTGAGTGAGGTTACCGAAGGCCTTAACCCGTCCCTCTCCCCCTCTTCCCCTATCCCCTCCTCTTCCCCCCTTCCCATACTCCCACCTTAAAGGCACCGGCAACACCCTTGTGACTCCTGAGTTGCAAGTGTGGGCGGCGGTGGTCATTTACCATCAGGTGACCATGTACTCGTTTGCCCCCTATAGCATAAAAAAACAATTTGATTTCATACAAAATAATAAAATTTTATGAACTTAGGAATATCTGATTCTGAATTCAATATTTAGAGATAGACTCCAGCTCAAAACGAAATATATCACAATGCATGTAAATACACAGTGTGATAGCCTAGTAACCAGTCAGGAATTCTTGGTTGAGTGTTAAACAGAGACACCCTTGTTTCGCAACGCAACAGCAGCTGCTACTGCGTATAATTAATAAAAACCCCTATTTCACTGATAGTATTATGATTACCCATTGACCTGATTACTGATTCGTATGAATCTGGTATTATTAAAATTAATCAATCAATATAGCCATCTAGAACTAAAGTAGCAGTTCTTGTACTATATCCTAGAACACGGATAAACATACACATACTATTTTTTTAATAAATACATACATTACCTAGGAAAATCCAGAGCAATACAAATCCGACATGGCAGTTGAATGCTTCACCATGCAATAAACACATCAGACGTGAAAGCACACAGACACACATCTGTATAAATGTATCTGAGCGTGACGGTCACCAGAGTTTTTTTCCATACCAACGTGTCTAAAGAAGTTTTCACTGCAAAATATTAAACTCCTTTTAAATAATTAATTTCTTTGTTTTTAATTATTGCTGCAATTATGTAATCCGCAAATTTACATCAAATCAAGGATTATGTCGTATGATAAATGTAGGTTTGTTGTTATTTAGAGGTTGGCCTGAATATTTTGCAGTTTGTATACCGTTATGTGATCGAAGATAAGCTTTACTTTGTCTTATTCTCATTCTTCAGAATTCAGTGGGACATTCCACTGTCATGAGTTTGAAAAACGTGATTCTTATATTGAATCCATAACAATAACCAGTGTGATTCCTCAATGGGGAATAATATACTTCAAAATTGTTGTTTTTATAATCTCAAATAGAATAATAAACTAAGGAGTCATTAAACATCATACTATTTTGACGTATACAGTCAGAAGTCTTTTTCTTTATCGCGTGGAAACCCCCACGGGTCTTCACCTCACCGGAGCCGTGCGTGAAGAGGTCTGTCGGATTAGAACCGACTAAAACCACACGGTGTTCCGTCATAAGTGAGTCTATTGCAGGGGACCCGGGACACCTTAAGAAGGAAGCCTTCGAGAACACCTGCAGATATAGTACAAAAAAACATGTAGTTTTATAGTCTGTCAGAAGTCAGAAGTCTTAATTATCAGTAGGTATTTTTTTGTAACGCTAAACCCAATGATAAGTTTTCTTTTTCTTAAGTATTTTTTAAATTTTACTAAACGGACACTCTTGTATTGAAATGCAATAATGTATCATATATATATTTATCGGACTTGGATTTACGTAACGGACCTAAGGACCCCGTCCAATCAACTGAATCACCATTTGAATTAATACAACATGGTGTGTATTGTCAGATAATGACAAAAGGCGAATCGCCAACAGGTGCAAACCCACTCTAAAACAAAATCACTCACAGCTCAGGAAGGCACATAAAATTCTTTCTTCAATATTTCTTATTTCATTCCTCGACATTCGACAAGTCCAGTAGCTGAGAGGGTTCAGTAATTCAAACATCCTGCCATTTGGGACGGACAGACAGACGAATGATTGATGACGCTCAGACGCGGCCACCAAATTATCTGCAACCCGTCCTGAATTACTTACCAAAGGCATATTATCACGACTTCCCGTCGAAGATTTAGTCTAAAAAGTATAGTATTAAATTTATATTGTTTTATACTTTGGGTTCAAATATATTTCTTGATAGGTACATTGCAATGCTAATTGCAGCTTTGTTTATGGTTTATTTTTAAATTATTTGGGATATGTATATGAATATGTAAGTACTCTTTTTTATTTCTTATTCATATAAAGTTTATAAATCAAAACCTATGAGATAGTTCCCATTGACCTAGGATCATGAAATTTAGCGGGAAACAAGGTCTTACAGTCCAAGCAAAGGAAAAATGCCGAAAGCCGTTAATTTGTTGTAATATCACATAAAAAATATTATTTTGCGATTACGAACTTATATTTTGCGCTTGGAAAATTTACTGTAAAGTACATCGATGTATGGCGAAATATTTTTAGAACTGTAAAGTTCAGTTTGTCTTTCAAACCGACTTGATACCAATCAAATGATAAAGTTAAATATACGTTTTGGGGTCTAATTTTATGGGGAGAGATTTGGAAAAACGAGCAAAAATGTTCGAGAATCGATTTCCCTAATGGACTAACTCAAGAGTCAGATTCGCATTTGTCTGTTTTTTATTTATTATCGGTTTCACAAAACACAACACTATTGCCCTTTAAAAGTGTTCAATGAGTTCATATACCTAACATATGCACATTGAAATATTATCAGTAATCTAAAAAATTAATAAAAAACAATTATGAAATACCTACAGATGTTCGGAATAAATCTTAATCTTAATTTTCACATAAATACAGACTGTATTCTTAATAAATAAGTAGATTACATTTGTAACGGTAACAAAATCATCGCAGCATCTCAAGAATGTACTTTTCCAAGGCGCATGTCCATTTCATATTCTGGTTTACAAATAAATCGTATGCTCATTTGTGCATAATGAACACGATCCACATGCTGATTATGGGGCAATTTGGTGTAAAATCAGTAAGATCGAAACTTTTGAGAATCACATTAAGGCTGTGTTTTAAGGGGCAGGTACTTCTCAAATAACACATTCCAGAATGATGACTATCCCGTATGCTACAGTGTAAGTTTCATATTATTAAACGCACGTCAGACAAATTACACACTCATAGTTTGTTGTGACACTTGGCCGCCGCCTACTCTGTCCCCCTTTTCCCCCTTCCCAAATCAGTAGAAAAAAAACAGCACAATGCTAGAAGTGTTGTCTAAAAGTTGTTTGCCGTAACATTGTCCCCAATCAAGCGATACATTTTGAGGAAAAATCTCCTGTGTCCCCTCACAAATACAGTAAATTGTTTAATGATCTTGACTATTAACTGGTTCTAGCTTTCAGTTTATTATAAATATTATAGTCGTTAAAGAAACATCAAAATTCGCAGTTTTAATTTTGAATCGTCTAAAATTTTGTTGAATATTTGAAGAATTTTAACTACCACCTGTCGATTTAGGTTTCAAACCGCTTTTAACGTAGATATATACCTGGCATGTTAAATCAAAAAGATTAGTGTCAATCGTGTAATGAATTTATCGTCATTAATAACTTCCGTGAATGTTATTAATATTTATTAGAGACTAGCTGTTTCCCGCAATTTCTGCGTTTATGATCACTGATCTGCTCCTATGGGCCGCAGCGTGATGTTACATAGTCTTTAACCTTCCTCAATGTTCAACTCTATCCAATATTAAAATAATTATTCAAATCTGGCTGCTAGTTCCCGAGATTAGAGCGTTTAAACAAGGAAACAATAAAACAAATAATATATTTGTGTTTCATTCATATCCAAATAGCTTCGAACATAGCAGGGTCCTTACATCAAGGAGCAATGTAACCTGTCGAGTTTGTGTTAGGCTCTGAGGCACAACAACACATACGTGAGTATAACCGTACACTTTAAAAAATACTTGAGTTTTTTAATGGCAAACGTAATCGCGTCATCCTCACTCTGGAATGCAGTTCGAGTCATAAATTGAAACAGTTACTTTTGAAACAGTATTAAATTATCATCACTTGAATGAAAGATACAAATATTTGATACAACACTAGATGGTCCTACGACATGGTCAGTGTTTTAAGGAGCCATTGGATGAAGATAAGGTAGGACTGTTCCTTGTGGAAGTCTTAAAGAAAGACCGACCTTCAGCAGTGTACGTCCAAGGCTGAGATGATTAAAGATATCGAAGAATGAGATTAGTTGTCGTATCTCTTACATCTAGATGAGCCAGAGGACGTCTAATTGATTAGACAAATTAATTTGATACTTCAAATATTTTTTTAAAAGATGCAATTATAATAATTTTTAAGTGTTTAACAAATTAAAAAACACATTGTTCATAAAAATCGTGTATCCGTGTTAGAACGCAACGTTATTTTTCCAAACATCCTTTTATTTTACAGTCGAAATGGTCATCGACCGCTTGAGGCCAGTAGTTACAGCAAGAAGTAATGATTGCTGATCATGGGGGAAGGAAGCCGCACCCACTTGAGCAATGGGCCGTGGACACAATGGCTACGTCGCGTGCCATTTCACTGGGCCCTTGGTTACTAGGCTAATTTATGAAACAATCAAAGAGTGACATCAGAGGCCGCAATCCAATAATTCTCTAAGCCTTCGGTTTTATGGGCGTTCAAAATGTTTTTAGTTTCTGATATAAATTAAATACATTATTTACGTGATAACTTACAAAAGAATAAACGCATGTGTGTCACAGTTATGCGGAGATCCGCAAAATTTACTCTATCGTGCTAGGTAGGCTACTTGTTGTTGCTCAGATCTTTTCATCCAATTGATAATAGGTAACGCACTATTTACTATGACTAGCTAAAATTTATTTATTTATTTATTTGGTTTGCTGACAGTTGTTACATTTATTATTTTCATGCACTTAAACTATCATACACATACTTATTCTAAATGTACAACCATTTATGAGCAAACACCGCATGCTCTGATTTTTACTCTTTTTTTTACATATTTTGTGTACACAAGACCTTTGAAGCAGTTAAAATAATGTTCAAATTTCTATTCGAAGTTATTATCTAGAGCAAATACCAGGCAACCGGTACAAGTATGTCTCTGGAGGCTTCCTGCCGCCGAGTGCCGACACACTTCATAGCCACAGGGGGCCCGTTGTGCGGTGTGCGGCCCGCCGCGCGCCTTGCGCTTTAGCACAACGAGCACCTTTGTGTGTCTGATTGTTGAGTGTGCGGTTCGTACGTGATTAAACTCATATATATTACAGTTAAGTGTTTCATATTGTGCAATAATGTAAGTAACCTACTGTACTGTATTAATGTGTTCACTAGCTTCTGCTCGTGACTTTGTTTGCGTAAAATTTATTTTTCCACCTCTCAGACAGTGCATTTTTCGGAATGCAACCTACAAATGTAACAAAAATACAAAATATCAAATTAATGAAATATAGAAGAATGTTATCGGTAATAATACGCGGTACTTTTGCACGTTACACGTTTCAAAGAAATTCCTACATTTTTTCAAGTACTTAAATAAGATCTATCTTAAATTCATTATTTTCGTGTAAAAATAAAACATTTTGGCAACTCAGCTTTTTTACCGATTTCAAAAAAAGAGTAGGCACCAATTTCTCGAAATCATTAAACTGCATTCGATTTAGTTGGATCTCAAGGTGATGTCATAATTATACACTAAAATAGTAAGTACTGTAATATAAAAATAGGTATATTTTAGTACCTCCTTACCATTTTGCTACTATGTATGACAGTCAGTCATATCAGTCACCGTCATCCTACGTATTTACTCAAAGCCTTAGTCGCTGCTACGACACATTTTATCAATGACTAAAAAAGAGAAGCCCAGTCAAAACTATCAAATAAATGTTTAATACCTATTAATATAGTGCTATTATTTAGATTTATTAAAACCGGGGTGCTTTTAGATCTAACCTAACATTTTGCCGTTTAACTTTTTAAAGCAAATTACACACACACGCATAGAATTATTGGGTCTACCATCATTGCCCCAAATTACTTACAAAATTTGATTATAAAATAATATCTATTGAGTTTATAAATTTAATTTTTATAGGAATTTAGGTAGGAATTACTTTATAGGCGATAAATCGTTTTCTGCTAGTATCTGATCGTACACTTATTAACATGAATTTAATTAATTCCAGTGAGGATGCGTGCACGCCGCGAGCGGAGGCGGCGCCGGCGCCGCTGAGCGGTGGCGGGGGCGGGGTCGCTAGCGAGACGCGTAGCGAGCGTCCCTGTGCCTGCGCCGCCTGGACACCACGCCGCCAGCCTCAGCCACACGAGATCCTTCGCCCTAAGCCGAGAAGGTAGCTTACAGACCTAATAACTGTACACACGTAATCTGACTCAATAAAATCGAATTACCAGTTACATTGTAACATAGATATCTATCAAGTCTTAAGGCCTAAAACATCAATATCATCAACGTTACTTTCCATGAGGTGAGTTGGAAGACAAACGCCTATTCCATTACCCAATAACAAAAAAACATAAATGATGTCCTCTGCACGCAGCTGTCCTTCATCAAAAACTTCCATGGGTCCGTATTTACGCTCCTATTTAGAGGCGACAGGATAAGTACTAAATCCTTCTATTGAGCTGACTATTTCGATTAATCCCACCTTCATTCCTAACTGCTACTCTGACTACTGACCACCAGGATCGACAATAATGTCTTACAACACCAGGTAACACTACGTGATGCACTGTCGGTCGGTATGTTGTAGGAATTACATACGAATCCACTACCCTCCTTAGCATAACGGGAGATATATTATACTGATTGATTTTTATCTCAGACGCAGATACCACATATCTGGTTAGTTTGGTACTGGAAGCGGCACTATAATTGTACCTTGCGGGACGCTTACAGACGACTTTGATGTTCAATATGGAAACTTGTTATAGCGGCTAGAGAATATTATAAAATGATACTATTACTCTATCACCATAAATTGCCAAGTTAATTAAGTCAGCTATTATAAATAGATTAGACTTTTAATTAGGCTATGAGCCGGCTATAAACTTAAGACATAAAAAGGCTATTAAAATTCTCACCATAATTTTGCTCAGAATAAATATTTGTTTTTGAGTCCATCATCGTGTTTCTTCAAGTGCCAGCAGTAATTATTTTGATTAAGTTACTATTTGTAACTCTAGTATTAACAGATACAATTAAACAAATAACGATAAATTCAAAATTTATTGACCATAATTCACACTACTCGTGGGTGACATCTTTACTATCGTCAAAGGAAATAAACAGGAAGTAGATCAATGTATGTACAACATCTCAACTCTATTCACCCCAAGATAAGGTTCACATATTAGATGGAGGCGTGTAGGTTGTTGTCATTTTTAGATGTTAAAGTAACCGCGAGATTTGACGGGTCGTTGTGGCACTGTGTATGCCGCAAGCCTACTCATACGGATAGGTACCTACACACCACGTCTCATCATCATCCCGACACCTGCAATCTGTTATGACTTCACTCAAGAACAGAGCTTGCGATCTTTGTGACTCTGAACATTTGGAGCGATAGCTGGATCATGTTCAGGAGGTTCTCAAAAATAACGGATATTAGGTGAATGCAGTACGGAAGCAACCGACAATGAGACGCAAGCATCCGGAGGTGAACAAACAACCAGCCTACATGTTATATGTCAAAGGAGTAACGAATAAGGTCGGCTCCGTGTCAAAGAAATACTCCATTCTGACAATATACACATCAGGTATAAAGTTTCAAAACATCGTGTGTACACCAAAGGATGTCTTGTCGTTATAAACTCCAGGTGATTACAAAATAAACTGCAGCTGCGGTATTTCCTACATAGACCAAACAAAGCGGAATGTTGCTGAAAGGATCAAGGAACATATCGCTGCTGTGAAGAACCGACAAATTAGCAAATCAACTATTGCAGTACGCAAGTCCTCTCTACGAAACGCCTTTCAAAAACAAAAAACTTTCAATCGCAAAGATCAGCATATGACCATGGTCAGTGCAACCTGAATGAAATGTGAGACAATTCAGAGGTATGTAATACCCATTTCGTGATCGCGTTAATTCCCGTAAATACATAATTATATCATGGAACGCGAAAGTTTAAAAGTTAGCAGATAATAAACCGACAGACAGAGACAGATGCAGCGAATTGGTGGGTCATGCAACACCAAATAAACTAAAATAAATTAGCAAAGCATAAATCGGGCAGAAAGAAAGAAACTGGATACTGGCCCTTACTTTGAGACGTACTACCTCCTCCCCATATAATCTAAGCCTCTAATAATCTCATATTATTATCCAAGAGATAATATCGTCTATTAGGCATGTTACTAACGCTAACTGCCTCATACCACAAGTGGTTTTACAAGCACCACAACCGGTGCGAAGATTTGTGGTAAGGATATTTTTCTATATTCGTGCATCTTCGTAAATAGAATTAATTTATTAAATATATCATGAGATGACCGCTTCTTTAACCTTAAACATAGTTTAGAGATCAGTAACAAAAACAGTATATAAACGTGTCTAGACTGTTTTAGTTTGGATGCCAATCCTTGCGTCAATATCCAGGAACTTACAAATAAAGTACAGTGCGTAAGTTGCGCAGTACAAAGCTAAATCGCGCAGTTCCTGCCCTTTGTATCGTAAGTTCGAATCAAATCGTTTATTTCAATACAATAACGGTATGGTGATAATGTTTATTGTTATTGTCGCTGGAAATATATTTGAGGTTAGTAATCAATTTTACTTTATTTTAAACTACGTGTACCCCGCGGTTCCGGTTCCATGTCAATATCGGGATAAAAGTAGCCTATATGTGAAGTCAAGTCTCTAACTATCTACATACCAAGTTTCATCGCAATCGGTTCAGTAGTTTTTGCGTGAAAGAGTAACCATCCATACATCCTCACAAACTTTTACGTTTATAATATATAGCAGCGCCCCACGGTTTCACCCGCGTAAGTCCCGATTCCATGGGAATATCGGGATAAAAGTAGCCTATCCAGGTCTCCAGCTATCTACATACCATGTTTCATCGCAATCGGTTCAGTGGTTTTTACGTGAAAGAATAACAAACATCCATCCATTCATCTATCCAAACTTTCACATTTATAATATTAGTGGGATAGCAACTACCACAACATACCAGCAACCCCTCCCGGCTTTACACGGGTATCATTTTTCCGACATCTTCTACAATCATCGTCATATTTCAACCATTTTACACAAAACCTTAATGAATTATACACCTAACCCTTCCTCATGAACCACTCTGTCTATTGGTAAAAACCGTATGAAAAACCGGTCGGTAGTTATTGAGTTTTTTGCGAACAGACACACAGACAGACAAACGCGGCGGGGGACTTTGTTTTGACTCTTGAGTTGCAGGTGTCCATGGGCGAAGATAGTCACTTACCATCAGGTGACCCGTCTGCTCGTTTGCCCTCTATAATACAAAAAAAGAAAATCTTCGTCCAATTGCAATAAATGGCAGCACAGATTACGCAAATTAAATTGTTATTTCTTTAAATTGAAAATGTAAATGTTTGGCTCGAAGTTCCGCACAATATTTAACTGACGTATATAAATATTTAAATTAGTATAGCAAAGCTTGTACAATCAAAAGGTGTACAACCTTAACCAGAAACTGTACCAGGCCTATGCCACTTGATGTACTTACGTGCGCTAAACACCTCCCGACCGCTCGACCGCTGGCGGACCTTATACGCAATCTCGCGTAGTGGGTCGCCGACAGCTGCATCGAGCGCTCACGTTTTTATTTTTAAATTTACAACGTACAACAACGTAATTTGAAATCGTATTGATATACTTATATATACTTTAAATACAGTCAAATTCACGGTGAAAATTGACATGGTTTCCGATAGTTTATGTGCTGTATATGGATTTAGATCCAGTAATGTATGATGATATAATATAGTAGTATAATGATGTAGTTTTTTCTTATCTATTTTCTTTGCTTAACTGTTCTAATAATTTATTGATGTTTCTCGTTAGAGGTTTGGTAAAGTGAGGTCGTGTGGCTTTGGTGATATTTTTTTCGTAGAAGCGCGCATTTGTTGTTGAGTGATTCGAATTGATGAATTAGAGATTTGGTTATTCAAGATCGCATGGCTACGGCGTTAAGTTTTTCGTGGTAGCGTGCATTCGTTGTTAAGTGTTTCGTATTAGTAACTTACGGGGACGTGGTATTCAGTGTTACATTTTTCTAAGTCAGGTAACACACCCGATTTTTTGTGTATTGAATATTACATAAAAAGAGGTAACCCTAAACTCACTTACGGCAACGCAACCGTGCGCTATTACGAGGCAATAATAATCGTGTTTTAAGAACATTTAAGATCATTTTCGCATGCAGCGATCGGCGCTCGGAAAGAGTAGGTAATTAAAACGGTAGGTATGGACTTTTTTGTAGGGTAGGGTAGATTTATCTGTTACGTAGTAACTACTTAGTAATCTCTGACTGTACAACCATAGGTTTCCGACCAATGTTTTATTAACTTACCTTTTAATTATTTTCACACTGAACACGAGCAGTGTTCTTGATTTGGATTTCAAATCCATATTTATGAAACTCGGTACACTTAAAAAATCTGGTAGGTATCATAGACAACTGTCTATCACAGTAGAAACAAAACGAATGCCTGAGAACTGATGAATGGACCTTTATAACCACTGGCTGGGTTGTGGAAATTTCATTCTCGAGCTTATGAATTTTTTTTAAAGACTTTTGTTAAATGTTATACTCAGGGGTTTTAGGTTAGGTAAACTATATCTGAATTTTTAGAAAGTCCATACCAAAGTGGATGTGAAAGTTACTCAATTTTTTGATAGAGGGCCCGTCAAAGACTGAAAATTGGCATTTAAAGTACTAAAATAGAAGATTTAAACGAATTCTTTCTTCTCTTCCCACACATAAGTTAAAACAATTAAAACGAACTGATTTAATTTTTCCTATAAAAACGATACCAATAATAGCACTATTATGTTAACAACGGAACCCTAAAAACAATAAAATCAGTGATGAAAACGTAACTTTTTCTACCACAGTGTATTGTCTATTGCTCATCTATAACAAACAACGATTTTCCATGAGAATATTAAGTTAAGAACAATGAAAAATAAAGTTTATATAAAGTGAAGGACTTTCTCTGCCTGGGATGGGAAGCGCACTAATCGCACGATGTTATGGCTTGGAACAATACTTGGACTTTATGCAATGAAAGTAACTATTACTTGTTTTCTTTTCACTCGTTTTCATACTTTTTATTATTAAGCAAATTAAGTAATACGACGTTCTCTTATTCAAAATTTATTTCTTCACCCACAATAAAAGTTTATTATAGTTATTATGTAACAATAATAACATACTGGGATATACTTTACACAGCGCTTTTTAGACCTTAACTAAGGATCGCTGGTACTATGAGGTCTAGAACACGGATAAAGTTAGACACGATTTTATCCCTCTTCCTTCCTTTTCCCAACTAAGTTGAGGTCAGCTTTCAGCCTAACTACGATACGGCCCGAACTTCGATATTTTACGTGAAGCGATTGCCATCAGACCTCCACAACCCAAGTACGTTGTCGAACTTTTTAGAGCTTCAACTATCCGTAACGAATGCCACAGATTTTCTTATGGCAACCGAGACCGACGGCTTAGCGTGCTCTCAATGTGTTAAGAATGGTCACTCATCTTAAGACTGACCTGGCTAGTATTATTTAACCTTGTAATGTGCTAACCTACTTGGTTACCACTTAGCGACAATTTTACCATGTTCGTTTATCCGAATCATCAGTCACTCATTAGTATATTCTGAATTTCTTAAAAAGAGTTCGGTTTTGACAGCCGTTATCTTTTGCACAACGGCGAACGCTACACACCCTTCTATTTATGCGTGTGGAAACCCCCAATGGCTGTCGCTATGGTTTAAGAATTCCTAAATAATTAACACCGAGATATTTTAAATAACATCAAATTATATAAAAACATGCATACATTATAAGCAGAGGTGTATTACATACCCACATAAATAATAAGTATAATTTCAATATAAAGGGACTAGACCAGGTGGTTCCTAGTTGGGGCACGCCGCTGTAGCGGCGGTAAAACTCGTCCTAACGAAAGTAGCTGGAAAGAAAGCATGGAGCCCTCACCTTCTGGGTGATGCAGGTGATTTCCGTACACGCTTGCTTCTGCATGTACCTGTATCGGATCGGCTATATCGGATGGAGCCGACGTATAGGTGTGGCATCAGTGTGGTGATTGCTCCGACGACACGGCGCTTCACGCACTGTATGCAATACATTATCCGGACAAATTAAATCTTTTGCCGTTGCGATAACAACAATGAGCTTAACAGGACACCGCACGTAAGTTACGGATAAGAGAAACTACATCATGTAATCTAAACATGTCAAACCATCCGTTTTATAATTATCATTACTGCGTTGATATTGAAGCGGAAACGTAATTATAATAAAATAGTATCATGATATTGTCGGGGGCTATTCGCATATCAATCGACAAGTTCGCTAATACTAGAGCGATATAAATTATTGTATGGCTTTAACAAATTTTGCTAATTTACTAAGAATGACCATCGTTACCAAACCCAATCTGCTGTACTCGTGAAAACAAAAGATATGCGCTTAAGCTCGAAGGGTTTACTAGTAGTCATTGAAGAGTTCCAGTATCCACCTCCTGGCTCCATCATCAGATCAGCCCCAAGATGCCAAATTATAGTATTGTCATCCAAACTACATAAAAATACAATGTTTCATTACCATAAGACAATTAGAAGTAGGTTAAAATTTACTGACAAGATTTGTTTGCATACATAGTTAATTAGTGACAAGAGTTACAAATGAAGCTAATAAAAGCGTGGTACCTGATGGCAACTCAAGAGTCACAATTGCGTTACCAGCGTTTAAGGTGGGAAAAGGTGAAGGTGGAATATGGGAGGGAAGGATTAGGGCCTCTGGTAACCCCACTACCTCGGCGAAACACAACGAAGTATTGCTTCATTGCCGGTTTTCTGTGAGGCTGTGGTATCACTCCGGTCGAGCCGGCCCTACCGAAGCATGGCTCTCCCACGATCGATGATGTATTTTGGACTTTACTAACGTTAACGTAGAGCAACATCAGTGGCCGTGGGTTGGGGATCAAATCCTCGACTACTAACATAAAAATAGTTTTTGCGGCTGTGCCCTCGTGAATGTAGATTTTCTCAATCCGTTCAGCGATCCCTCGGTAACAGTACCTACCTTGTTTCTGGATGAAAACTACCCTATGTAATTTTCCGTACTCTGACTACTGACAACATATATGGAAAATTTCTTGAAAACAAACTCACTTTCAGGAGTTATACGTTAGGAGCTCACTTTCGTATTGATAATATTAGTTAAGACTAGCAGTTCCCGCTGCGGCTTAGCTCGCGTGTACATATTTTTATTTTTTGCGCGGAACCCTAATCTTTTTCCCAAAATAAAAATAGCCTTAGTTACTCGTTATGACACCAGCTATCTGTGCCAGTGCTAGTCCCGTGAAATCGATCCACCCCTCCGGAGACAAAGAAATGAAAAAAATGTTTTTTTTTTGGTATATGTACCGTGTAAACATTGGTATGCATTAAGTAAAAAGCTGCTATAATGACATTACAAACAGACTAGAACTAGATTAAAACGGTAGGTGATGTAGAAACTTTATGAAATAACGAATTTTGACACCAAACCTATCCTAGCCATTTTTTAAAGGTTTACTTTAAGTATTCTGTTTAATTGAAAAACACGTGGGAGAGCCATGCTTCGATACGTATGGGCCGGCTCGACCGGAGTGAAACCACGGCCTCACAGAAAACCGGTAGTAAAGCAATGCTTGCATTGCTTTCGCCGAATGAGTGAGGTTACCGAAGGCCCTAAGCCTTCCCTCTCCCCTCCCCCTCTTCCCCCCTTATCCTACTCCCACATTAAAGGCATGCAACGCACTTATGACTCTTGAGTTGTATGTGCCCATGCGCGGCGGTAGTCATTTACCATCAGGTGACCCGTCTGCTCGTCTGCCCCGTCTCATAAAAAAAAATTAGCTTAAAATTGTTAATGATTTTTTTTCCATCTCACATAAGTTTATTTATTATATAATACATAGAAAACTACCACATTTAACAAACTGTTTACTCAGTGCTAGCACCTCATTGTGGTGTAATAAATTTCTACTTTCATTTTTATTTCCTTCGAAGAAACAGGTTTCTGTTAACTAATAATCAATAAAATCTTAAAAGAAGTTCTGTAGCCATGATATAGATGAAATACGCGACCCTACACACTTTGAAAATTACGCTAGTAGTGCTAATTAACTTTTGTCTTCTGTAGAGTATGGTATGTATGTATGGTATAGAGGAGATGGACTAGTCGGACAACTCCAATTCGAGTAGCAATCTCCTGTGAATCGTACCGGTTATTACACTCGTTGGAATCCGAACTTGCAAGCTGACGGTTGCAAATCCGTTACAGTAACTGCATCGATAAAAAAACTTGTAACGTTAATAACTTAATCGTCTTTTGTTTCGGAACTTAATCAATTTTTGCGCTGTTTATTTGTGGATTGCAATCATTTTGCTGAAAATAATCAGTTATCGATGTTTATTATAATAAAATCCAGCTTACTGATACGATCAACCATTTATCATTGACGCCGTATCGAACATTGAATATTGCACGAAACAAATATAGTCAAAGAGCCCCGGCGTATATCATTTTAGTCATTGCACCAGCGAATGATTCAGTAATAACCCCTCTGCTTCAAGTGTGCTCTATATTTAGCTTACACAACTTATGGTTTCATTCACCTCGCTTTGAATATAGACGATATTAATATGCAAGGGTATCCGCTTCAAAGCAGCACTGGCAGACAGAAACAGCCCATGTATTGGATCGTTCGTTGATTGAGCGCAGACCCATTAAAACATATAAAAATATCAGGTAATTGAATGTATTAACAGATCTTTGCCGAACAATCAACACGAGAGCAATTCAAAATTTTTTGGCTCGATCACGTTTCGACCTATCATCAAAACGGTAACATTAATCCATGTATAACACGTGTGTCGGCAATTACAGCCGCGCAAGATATTGTAGCGGGGCGACAGTAACAATGCTTCTTGAAGGGTTAACGGCTCGCGACAGCGGCGGAGGCTCGCGCGCTCAGTGCGGCCGGCACCTTCGCGCAGACATGCTGTGCCCCGCGCGATGTTCGTGCTTTCTATGCCGTGAACTGCAATCTTGCCGCGCCGCTGACGCCAGAAAACCAAACGCGAAACATAACATGTGCGATAACTTCATATTAAAAAAGGCCGAGGCCTGGGAGCCTATGAAATTTATACGAGGAGCTGCAAGGCTGTCTGTCAGACATTGGCAGAGCAGGGAGCCTTTGACATCTGCCAAAACTAGAGCCACAACGCATAAATCCACTAGCTGTGAGCAGCTGTACCCACATCCTTCAGAGGAGGAGGCGGGACCTTACGGCATGCGTCGGGCTCCGAGTACGGACCGAGTGAAACCACAGTATGAACACAAGGCACTTTTTAAACTACTTGGCAACTCTCGGTCCAAAAAAATTAACAACAGTGAGGCATCAGAGTCAAAAGTACGTCGTAGTGTTCTGAACTTTAGAAAAAATGACGCTGCTATTTCCAAGAATGTTCATGAAAAGTACATTCCTTTGCCGCAGGTGTCGTCGCCAGTGGAACATATATACAGTGAACCTAAACAATCCACAAGGAACTCACAATCATCACAGTTTGACGAATGTTGTCGGCCACCGGTATATCAAAGCGTGGAAAAGAGGAAAGAAGAACTTAACAGGAGTGCTGCAGATAAGAAGATATACAATAACCGGCTTCCTTGTTATGAGGAATTAGCACAAAGACTTTCTCAGGAGAAAACCAAAAAAGCGAATTTACCGCTAACTGAAGGTGGTCTAGCGAACAAAATCACCCAAAATAATAATAAGGTTGTAATTTATTTTGGTGATTCTATTATTCGCAAACATAATGAACAGAGAAAAGAAGAGTGTAGACAGAAAGAGGATTCTAAAGAAGAAGTAATATATGCTAATCGACTTTTAGATGAAACTGGAAACTTAGGACTAAGTAAGGAAGGGGACAGAGGTGGAGGTACACAAATGGTTTCTGAGATCCAAGTTCCAGAAGCTATATACTCCGAGATCAAGGCCGATGAAAATAAAAATATATCTGATATCGTAACGATTAACGATGCTACATATAAAAAAGAAGTATTTGAGACTGTGAGCTCCGATGGGTTCCTTGTGGTGGAGTTTGAGGGGAATTTCGAGCGCGCTCTACAGTTAGTGGAGCTAGTGCATGGAGGGAGTGGAATGGATCATCATGAAGCAACTGTGCTAGACGAAGATGAACAATGTGACTGGAGTTTCGTCCAAGACTGGAGGAAGCGGTAAGATGTTATGATAGCTCGGAATCATATGACCTGGATCTCATTTGCTTTGTTTTATAATCGCAATATTCATAATTTAACGGTTGCTGTGACCTGAGAGCGGAGGTAATTGTTAATTGTGTAAGAACTAGGCCAGGCAAACTAATGTTCAAGTTATCACAGTTTTTGGTACATAACTAGCAAAATCTGTGTCATTTGGTTTCTGGTAATCAAATTTATTCTTATGTAAATTAACTTTCATGAAGCTCAATGCAAAATTTCCATACAATGTTTACAAATCGTCTTCAAGATTTGTAAAAAAATATGGGATAATAAGCTAACTAAGATTTAATCCATCAGTTAATAATGCGAGTTATAAATCTGATCAGACACTTGAAAATTAAATTAAGTATGACGTCTGAATGACATCAACATAAATGATTTATTTTCTAGATTTAGGACGATTTGATGAGAAACAAAAGATCAATCAAAGCTTCCCATTTTTAGCTAATATGATGTGAGCCTAATGATTTCTGATTATATTCAATTTTGATCTACTCTGTTATGGTCACTGAGATTACAGCTCTCACAACAAGAGAAAGCATATCTTGCACGTTTAAATCATGTGGTTTCCGACATTTTACGTGTTTATTACATTATTCTAACATTTCCTTACTTAACGGAAACGCGCTATATTTCTTGTGTTGTGTCTTCGGGAAGACATTTGTGTTAATTGCTTAGTGATTCTCTCGATAACAATCAAGTGTTGTTGAACTCGTGTGAGCTTTTGTATCTTTGTGCCGATACCGATCACTTATATTAGCTACACAACATTGCACTTGTAATTTCGACCTTATTGACTTACATAATACCGGGATTTTCAAACAGTGCCTTCCTTTACCCCTCCGAGAATCAATTTCGCTAAGCAACTCTGTCAGTTTTTTGTTCTGTCTACATGTTCATCACAAAGTTTTTGTCTACCATCATCTACTTCCCTGAGAATTGAACACAATTAGTTTTAAAACGGTGTTTACAATTCAATTACGGACGGTGATGTTCTTAAAACTGGATGCACGCGTTTCGTAATAATTTTGTTACGATCTCTTATTTGGAGCTAATTATTATTACGTTCTTATTGAAGTTGAGTCTGTTCCCTTTTTTGGCACGAATTTGTTCATTCTAAAGAGAAAGTTATACCTAAGGTTAAACATTATTATAGGACTTACATTTAAGACTTACTATTTCATGAGATACAATTTCATATATACTGAAACTTAGCTACGTTTAATGATTTTGCGTTTGAAATCTTACCTTACAGGGTTTCCCAATATGTTTTTTACAGTGTTAAATTAAAAAAGTAAATTTCGTAATACATTTTTAGCTAGTTACCGTAAGGACCCCTGGTATGGTACCTAGTATATTTACAACTTATGTTTACACCCAGTTTCGTCAACTTCCCCAAACATTTACTGGCAGCGCCCTTGGTGAATATGGTGGTTAGGAGAGATTCGACAAGACTTACCTAAATATTAATCTGTAAAAAAGTCATAAAAGGATACAGGGCGCAAACACAAAGCCATTTATTTCTCTATTACACTCGATACACAATTCGTTCATACTAACAAATCTTTGAAATAAATAGGGTAAATTGTTAATTGTTGTGAAAAGAACACCTTCTTTTAACTACATATTTCTTTTGTGTATTCAGTACCGTACAGTATAATATACGAACATGCTAAAATCAAGCGCTTATATTTCTTATGTAACACTACATACAGTCCAATCTTCAAGAGAAGAACAGCTAAATGCTACTATGCTTTATAACTATTTAATGAACAGCTGATTTGAACGCAGCTAAAAGCTCGAAGCACTAACAGCTTATGACAATAAATTGTAAAACATTCTATCGTTTCAGCGATCCATTACTGAACTTAGGCCTCCTTTCAAAGACTTGCAATGTCTTGCACTGCCTGCATCGCAGAAAGCAGTCTTCCCTATTATATAAATACGGTACAGAGACCTCAAAACCAGCAAAATCTTGTTTGTCATGACGTATGTAATGTAGTAATAGTCTTATAATCCGTCTGTCACGAATGTAGTCACCTGCTTCCCTTAATCGACTTTCGATTTGCACCGAGTACCTACACAGTTGTGCTACACTCGCTACCCTACTTCACTGATTGCCATGAACTAGCCTTTGATTTTTTCAAGCTATGTACTTGATTATTGTAAAACCAAGTTGTACTTACTTCTGTAAACAAAAAATTCAGTTTCATTTCGCTTCCAAACTTATGCGTAAGAGTGTAAAGTGTTGCTATTAATAGGCCTGTTATAGAAAGATGTGGTAAAATGTTACGAGCGTTATGTGCAGTCCTCAAATAATTTATGTGGCTTAAAAAAATATGGATTTTAAATTGTTTTATTCTTCGGAAAATGATTTTCCTAGTGTAGGTGCACTTCCTACACAACATTATAATAAAATTGTTCATGTCAATTGCAATGATTTGGTTTTTTATTGATTTATGCAGACATTTTCAGAAGAATCTGGCCATTCCGTCAACATCCTTAGTATTCATTCATCTTCAGCTGATTCATCTAATTCAGCGTCATCCGTCAATTTGTTAATTTCAAAATAAGATTTCTGTTTGTAAAATTGTTAGCATGTTACGTTATTCAGGGGTCTACTATAAGACCCTAAAATATAACCATACCACGCACATGCCTAGGTGTAATTTATCTATAATACGTATGCATTTAGTAATATAAAAGTATGTTTATCAGCAGTCTCGTTGCCATTGTACAGGCTCTGCCTAGTTTGGGATCAGACGGCCGTGTATGAGGTTATATACGACGGATAAACATACTTAGATACATATTTTTTTAAATACATACACAAATTCATGCGTACTTCTACACTTTAGTTCGTTAAAAGATATTTTACTTTTTTAAATATGTCCTAAAGAAATTTTTGAGATTAATTTAATGATAATGGGTTTTTTTAAACTGTCTAACATTGTAAGTGTTCTTAGCCTCTGGCGACCGTTTACGCGCCGCGTCTATTAAGCAGGCCGTATGCTTGTTTTTTGTAGTAGTATTAAAAAACCATGATATTATGATTTAAAAAAAACAATGCCTTTAACATGTCGTGCTCTGTACAAATATGTACGTATCACGCTTCGCGCGTCTAACGCAATCATGTTATTACTCTCATCTTTCTGCTTTAGAAACACCCTAAGGATGCATCCAATTGGCCTAAGTTAGACCAAGGCCGTACGACAGAAAGATACATAGTGTTAACTACTTTCAATACAAATTTGTTGACATTCAAGCTATCAAAATAACACAAATGTCCGTGAAGGACAACCAAGGGCGATGCTGAAATCGGTTCATGAAATCGTTTTTCCGGTCACTGTCAGGGCTGCCAGATACTATAATTGGAGACAAGGTCTACATATATATTTAGTACAATTATTTAAAATAGGAAAGGACAAAACAGTTCAGTATCTTTATCTCTAATTTTTGTACATTTATTTATAGCTATTGACAAGCGATTTGTTTCCCTACCTTCGACGGAGCTTCATTGTTATTAATAATTTTATGAATAACAGAATTACTAGTTCATATAATTCATAGATTAACTTGTATATTTAGAAACATGCATGTACTCACGCATAAATCCCCAAAATGGTAGGCAGAGGGATAATAGGCAGCAAGCCTATTACCGTAAACAGGCAATTTGGTGAATTAAAGATGGGAAAATTGGGAGGGAAAAGGATAGGTAGTTAAGAAGAGAAGGCAATGGAGGGAAAGGGATATTGCTTATATAGATAGATTGGGGAATGTAAGCAATAGCTTGGGTCGAGCAGCTCAGGGTCGCATGCCTGTCACTCGAACTGGCTGTTGGCGGGAAGTCCGAGCTCTCTAACACATTATTGGATACTAAGACTGCATTTCCACCAGAGGTGTGCGAGGCTGAGCGGTGCGAGGATGCGTATCTAACAAACACCGTCTAGTGACTGCTAACAGTTTCTAGCTCATGTCCATACTTAGCACACATCCCTCGCACATATCCCTCGCACACTTCTCTCGCTCACATCCCTCGCACAGATCCGTTCCGCTAAGCCGTTTCCCCAAGAGCTGCGCTAAGCGAGGGTAGGTAAATGAAGTGATTCTATTGGGTCTTAACAAAAACATTACTCGCTACGCATCCTCGCACATTTCTGGTGTAAATACAGCCTTATACACGTCGAGATATAACGAAAAAAAGTACGTCTTGGTTGCAACTGTAAAATCCATAAATGTTGAAGTTAAGTTATGGTTGTATAAGACTGCTTGGATTGCACCTGACCTGAACTTACAAGAATTCTTGATTTTGTGATTCTGAGACTCAGCGGTATAAAATAAATTATCCTTACTGGCAGCCCTGGTCACTATGTGCAAATTTCAAGCGACATATGGTCAAAATTGGGTTGTCACGTGTTTTTATGGCAGTATTGTTTGCGTCGGAAGTATTACATGTTCATGCATGAGTTACGATTGCTCGCTCCGTGACGCTAACATGAGTTAAATTTTGAATGGATTGTGTATGCACTCAGCTGACTTTTCGGGTCGGAGATGATTGATATCGAAGTAACATAGGTACATATCGCAAGATTAGCTTAGATTGGTGAGAAGATTTAATGATATTTATGCATGTAAGTCCTATGGCAACCGTGTGCAGTTATTGTGGTGTAATAAATTTAAGCGCAGTCAAGTGACTTTGAGAGGTGAAGTAAGAACTGGTCTTTAGTGACTATTATTATTTTAAACGTTGTTAACAGTTTTGCAAATCACTTATCCAACAATTAATGCCTAGACAAGTAGTTAAGTCAACCCGAAAAAAAAAGACCTCGTAGTCATTTTTATGTGAATTTTATATACACACAGGGTGTATATGTACAGAAAGAAAATAAATTATCGATTTATCTTGAAAGAAAATTGATTTTGAAATGATTGATTGGTGGTCTTTTTTCTTCGGATAATGCTTTTGCAATCGTGTAGGTGAACATTCTGAAATAACATAATTATTATTAATTTTCATGTCAATTTCAATGATTTTGTGTTAATTATTTTTTATTTGCAAGCATTTTCAAAAAAATCTGGACATTCCATCAACATCCTTGGTTTGAAATACCCATAGTTGTCATGTCAAACATCTTCCTTACGAAATATTTAACTATATCGGTCAATTTGTGAGTTTCAAAAAAGGTTTCGAACACGAATTTTCTTACATAGTTAGCGCACTTTATTCACGGGGTCTAATAAACGGGGTAATAAAAAATATGTACCTTTTAAAATCTTTCACTTTACACATTCCACCTACTTTTATGAAAAACGGAGCCAAAAATACCTGCAAATTCAAACGGTCATAACATGTAAACGGATAGTTTTTTTTTTCAAAAATTTGTATTGTAACTGCATGCTAGAGTCAGTGATTTAAGTAAGTGTTATATTTTCAAATACACCCTGTATACCTAGTACAATTAGTGAAAGTCTAAGAATAGTCATCACAAGTAGCCAGTATGTAGATTAGTTAAAGTATATCAATATACATATTCATTGAATACCAATGCCTCTAGGGGTAATATAGGCTACTAACACATCGGTATGTCGTCCACAGCCTAAGCTAACGGCAGTACTGCCAGTCACGTCTGCAAACACCCTCGTAGCGTCTCCATGGAATAGGGCAGAACAGTTAGAACTACTTTTTAGTATTAACCATGCCTTTAAAGGGCAAATACTAGTGCGTCTGGTAGTAGCTAGTTACCTACAAAGAAATCTCGTTAATGTTATCGTGTATTTTATACGAATTTATTGACTGACGGTCACGGAGCTTTTGACTGAAATGTTGGGGGTTGTGCATTCGACTTTTGTTTAGTACAAATATTTGTATGTAATTATGTATAAATATGTCTAAATATATGTCTTGTTTATCCTTGTTTTTGAACCAATACAGTACAAGCTATGCTTGCTATGTCAAAGAATATTATAATTAAGATACAGAAATCCATGTTTGTTATTTAATACACTGGGCAACAAGGATTAGCCTTGCTTGTATATGTACTTAAATCCTTACTCAATGGGCTGTAATAAATTCATGAAATTCATGTAAAACTTAAGATACCGCTCATATTGGGTAAGGTTATTAATAAAACCAAAGCAAATCCTTTTACTTGACTTGTTACCTTTTGTTAACATGACGTTTCGATCGAATGGCACCAATCGTAATCACGGGTGGACCTTACAAACATTACCGCGATCAAGCCTTTTACTTGACTTGTTACCTTTTGTTAACGTGACATTTCGATCGAATTGCACCAATCGTTATTACGGGTGGACCTTACAAATTTTACCACAATCAAGCCTTTTACTTGTCTTGTTACCTTTTGTTAACGTGACGTTTCGATCGAATTGCACCAATCGTAATCACGGGTGGACCTTACAAATATTACCGCGATCAAGCCTTTTACTTGACTTGTTACCTTTTGTTAACGTGATGTTTCGATTGAATTACACCAATCGTAATCACGGGTGGACCTTACAAATATTACCGCGATCAAGCCTTTTACTTTACTAGTTACCTTTTGTTAACGTGATGTTTCAATCGAATTGTACCAATCTTAATCACGGGTGGACCTTACAAATATTACCGCGATCAAGTTTCGATTTACACATCTAGTTTCCATTTAAATCACGAAAGTTAAAAACAATTAAGCAATTAGGCTTTTATATTTAAGATTCCGTACCTCAAAAGGAAAAAAGGAAAACTTTTAAGATCACTTCGTTGTCTCTCTGTACATCTATCTGTCTGTCAACACCCTTTTTCTCAGGAACGCGTGGTATCAAGTTGAAATTAACATCAAATAGGTACTTATGTCTACGGCCCCTTGAAGATGTATAAAATCAAGCTTCTAAAATGTACGGAGTGATTTATCTGTTACGTAGTAACTACTCAGTAATCTGTACCAGAACCACCTATGTATATCATGACACTCCTGTCCATCTAAAAGTTGCCTGAAAGAGGTTGCTATTTGTGGATCAATCTATAAGATCGGCCGATCTCGCGGTCATACTGAACGCGAGCGTGTGGTTGTGGCCCTACTGATTGAGTGCCTAGGTAGAGGCCGTTCGGCGTAGGTAGACTTTTATGATGCATAAATTAAATTGCAAGCAATTCCCATAGGTTGTAAGCTACCGTTGCTGGATGTACATGCTGGTAATCATATAATATAACATACCCACAGTCGCATCGCTGTATCTGTGCTTGCCAGTACCTCCGAGACGCATGAACACACAAACTTTCACATTGTGTTTCCGTACTTACTGTATATTATCTTAATTTTCATCTACCGTGCTTCCTTAGAACGTTTGTATTACCGTAACCTCTTATGGAAGTTGTCTGAGAATATCCCACGCAAAGGGAACCCCATGACAACATCCAAAGAAGTGGTAATTTTATGGATCCTTTCGATTATTAGCAAGGAAAGAAGTTGGTGATGTCCATATTTTAAGCCTAAATTACTACTAAAGTCATTTCTACAATGGGTTTATACGTACGCAGGCGCAGTCACCAAGTTCAAGTTTATGTGCTCAATTACATATTCTAATCATTCTCATATTTTCATTAGCAATTTATTTTAAAAGCACACCTAATTTGATTTAAATTTTACATTAAAGGACTGGCGTATCTCTTTTTATCGGTAATAGGCACGATTCATCAATTAATTGTAATTAGTAATTACGTAACACTGCGTATTACCAGCCGATTTCGCGTAACACGGTTGACAGAGTACATGATTTCTTCTACTTACTTATATGTTGACGTGACCGAGTTGTAATCTTACTTTATTTCTGTAATTTATGTACCCAAACCAACCGGTATCACCATATCAAGTTACTTTTAAGTATTTTAAATTGATAGATACATATTGTAACGTACTTATTTTTATAGGTCTTGATTTCTTACATCCAAATTAGTCTGTGCGCATGTATCCTGTCATTTTCATAGTTTACTTGTACGAGTTGTCCAAACTCTTCAAATAGGTATTGATAGAGTCGGACATGTTTTTTGCGGTTTACGAAGTAATACATCGAAAAAGGAATTGTTTCTAATTATACAAGATAATCTACTGAATAAACATTATACATA
The DNA here is from genome assembly GCA_963859945.1 of Euplagia quadripunctaria. Classification (NCBI taxonomy): domain Eukaryota; kingdom Metazoa; phylum Arthropoda; class Insecta; order Lepidoptera; family Erebidae; genus Euplagia; species Euplagia quadripunctaria. The sequence continues at coordinate 1,068,493 of OY982565.1, read as the reverse complement.
ATAATAATAATAATAACTTGACACATCTCACACACGGCCGTCTGATCCCGAACTAGACAAAGCCTGTACTATGGTAACCAGACTGCTGATGAACATACTTATATATTTCTAAATACATACATATTATAGATAAATTACACCCAGACACAGAACAATTGATCATGCTCATCACACAGTTATTTGTCCTGGGTGGGAATCGAACCCATGACCTCTGGCTCAGCAGTCAGGATTACTAACCCCTTAATTAGACCAAGAGGTCAAGCCAGTAAAATTAACAAATTCTACATATTTTGTATCGATTTATACAATCTAACAACCCTACCGAATTGGGTTATATCTATGGAGGATAGTAGAAAGACACTATCTTGTATGGGTCTCTGACATAAAAACTGTCAAACAGAAAGCGGTAAACAATAATTCCAAAATCGACTAGGGAGGAGTCAGTGTTTTTGCGTTAGCGATAGTTTCCCTATCGATGGTTGACTTTAAAAAAGTAGTTTTTTGATAGTGCTATCGAAAATATCGACATTTTCAATAGTATCGACACTCGATAGACAACATTAAGAAAATATTATTGATAGCAATTCCTAAAACCTCAACAATTTACTATATAATTAGCCTTTTAAATGTAATATATTAAAATTTATTGTTTTTTTTTTTACAAGCTTTTATTTAACATGCAATGTTTGTTAGTTAGGGTCAAATTTTGTGAGATATTTCCGGACCCATCCTATTTTAAGCGCAGTACGGCACACCGTGTGATTTTAGTCGGTGTGATCCCGATACACCGCCCCACCGATAACACCGGTGGTAGTGACGGCCCGAGGGGGGTTCCACACCCCAAAAAAAACTCTATTTTATCTTTATTTTGAAAGGAGGATATTTTATTTTCGATTTTACTACTCTATCCCTTTGTAATAAATAATAGCGTTTTCATTAAAATTTACCCACTAACTACAGTTGCACCACCCTAAGGCCGATCGAGGGATACTTTTTCATTTAAAGAAAAAAAAATGTTGCTCCCTTCACCTTCCATATGTTTTGATATGACTACAGAGGGTTCTGTTTTCTAAATTCAAAAATTGACGACAGGTTATAAAAACTTGTTGTGATATAAAAATCTTTCCGTGAATGAATACGTAGTCCAATTTGTAACAGCGATCTGTCCCGTCACGCACGCCGTTGCAACCTTCCCAACTAACACTAAATCTACGGGCCACGGTTTTCTATATTCTTAAATTGTATGAAATTAGGTGATTTTGGGTTTTTCCCGAATGGACAGGTAAAAGAAGATAGATAGATAAATAAATCCCAGTTAATTTTAGTAAACATTGATTGAGATTTAAAATAACTGGTAAATTATATCGAGGTCTGTTTTTAGAAAATCATAATTTATATTTATAATTGAATCCTGCCGCGCTTAACTGGCTCTGTGATCCACAACAGTCCAAAAAAGAAATTTAAATGCAAGGTAAAAAAGACCTGGAAATCACTTAATAATTTTGAAAAGTGATGATTATAAACTACAAATTTAAATTGTAATTTTTATTTACATGTATAGATTAGTAACGAAATCGAATATAATTATAAAGATTATATTTATCACAAGTCCAATGACAAATGTAATCAAACGACGACGACGTAACGCTAAACTCACTATTTTTCTTCAGGGGAAGTTTGCCAAAACTTTGAAACATTCTGGTTCGTCTTTGACATCATAATAATAATAATAAAATTATTTATTCAAAGACAATACTGCTTTTACTTATACATATTACTTTTGCCAAACCGCTTTTTACAGTATGTTGGCAGATGTAGCTCCCTTTTTACAAATTACAACCAATATAGTGCAATATTAATCTGCGATACAATATTGAAATATAATATACGTTACACTTCTGAACAAGAACAACAATCGAGTTTTTTTTGGATATAGTTTATAAAGTTATAATGGGTATTTTCTCACGTTTTATCAGAAGCTAAGAGTCCAAAACTGGATTACGTTTCTGCGCTTTCTAGGAGCAACATTGATGCCTGACCTTTTCTCCAGTTGCTTCAGACCTGTTTAAAACTTCGGTGACAAATTAACTATCGCCGTTGGCGGCCTCGCTCTCGCTAACAGCTACTGCATTGAATTTAGTATTTTTATCCTTGCGTAGGATTATTTTTGTGTAATGCGCAGACATAATTGTATGGAGTCTGTTTCTTCGCTGTGTGTTGTTCGTTAATTATTTGTTTGAAAGTACGCTAGAAATTAATAACTTGGCAATTATGAAACGGTCGCAGGCTTACATGTAGTTAAAATCTCACCATGTAAAACATAAATGGTTTAATTTCAGTACAGGCATCCGACAGCAATTATATCTTTTCTACTAAGTCCTCCGTCAGCTTGTTCCTATCTTAAAAAGGAAATATATAAAAATATTTTAAGAGGAAAAACCCATATTTTCATCTATATAATTCACAATCTACCACTAGAACACCATTACAACAAACTGAACACAAGTCAATAAATAGCTCCATTTCATTAATCGTCTTGGCGTCCTAGATATTGGTAGCTAACCAACCAAGACGACAGCTAATTCCATTGACACCAGTCTCCGTTACCAGGAGGCTAAAGGTTATGAGGAGATAATATGCATCTGATTTAATACTTTTTTAGTGGCTGTCAGAAAACTTAAACGGACACGACCACTTCGTACAATGAACCGCCCGCGCCGCTTAAAGCGATTCAATGACGTTTGCGTTTTTGCAATAAAAATGTTGAATGAAATTGTAAAAAACTACGTCACAATTTGTTTATTTCGTATCATTTATACGGTAACAGTTGGAATATATTTCGGGGTGTATTGTATAGGGAAAATATTATTGTATTATGATCATGATTAAACAAGAAAATTGAAGACACCGTTTTTTTGTCAAGCGGTCATAATTTGTCGGAAATGTATTATATGTGAGTATTCATATTTCAAATATTACTTGAAGTCCAATCCATAAGCCTTTGCGATCCGAACGAAATTGAAATGCCCAAAATCGCAAAGTGCTTACCTTACGATTTTGGGCATTTCTTAAACTCACATAATAACTGAATCTGATTTGCGGAAGGTACCTTCGGCCTTAACCTGAACAATCACACCATTCATCACCATTTAATAAAAAGACACTGATTTCACTTGGTTCGATACATTTTTATATGGAATAACTCGGTATGACATCACGCCTTTGTATCGTCATATCATTAGCTTTTAATCTTAATTTGATAAGTACAAAATAAAATAAAACCATAAAATAAAAGCAGAAGACCATTTTCAATGTATTTCAAGATATTATATTGACTAGGTCAGGAACTGAATGTAACCAAGTCATGTCAAATGAGAATGAAACAGACGGAAAATTTGAGTAGTATCTGATAAACTCCCCTGTTATACATTACCGTAGATCCAATAAATACTCCTTTAATGTAGTGTATCACCATCAGGCCATCAAGCGGGTGCCGGCCCTCTGAGGAGGGGTGGTGCGGCGGAGTGTCGGGCGTATCTGGTGCGCGAGCGCTGCGCGTGCGGGTGTCCGGCGGCGCCGCGCCGGCGCACGCACGCCGCCTTTCGCCTCCGCCACACGCACACCGAGCTACCACGCCACCTAGACCTACATCACCTACCAACAAACGTGAGTATACACAAACTAAATTATTATATAAGACCTGCCTATACTCGTAAATGAACAAATCAATACATACCTATGGCTGATTTTGAAATATTTTATTTTATGAACTAAATCAAAATTTAAAAAGCTATTTTTATGGGACTAATAATACGTGCACTACTGCGATGCCTTTGACTACAAATAAATAATTAAAAGTAAATTTTAAAAAAATAGGCAGTCATGGGACTGCCGACAGAAGTGAAAACTAACGACGAACTTAAAACGTCACATTAACAGGTTGGTGACATTAATTAATTAAGAGCTGACAGAACTCAGTGTTTACATTACAGAGGACAGTCGGACATCACGGTCACGTGTCCTAGGACAGTCGGACATCAGGGTCACGTGTCATGTACGCGAGTTTAAAATTTTTTACCCATCCCAAAAAGAGCACAACGCCTAAAGAATTTTTCACTTCAAAAAAATTATTTTGACATATATTTCAAGGGTCTGGTTGAAAACCAGCGCTAGGCACATATCTAGATAATGCTAAACCAGATCCTAGGCACGAAAGTCGTCAATTTGTTGTCCTTTCACAATTAAAAAAATATGTTTTGCGAATACAGACCTATATTTTGCACTTGGAAAATTTACTGCGACGTGTATCGACGTATGTGAGAGTATTTTTAGAAATCCGTTCTAAGTTTCTAAGTTAAGTTTGTCTTTCGGAAAAACGAGCAATAATCGAAATTGAGATGAAAGTACAAGTATACACGGAACCCTCGGTGCATGAGTTAGACTCACACCTTTCCGATTTTTATTTATTACGAGACGTGAATCGATTGTCGAATAGCCTAGAGGCTCAAGCTTACACTGATTAAATAAAATCATCATGATATATTTAACAGTCATAAATGTAATTTTATCATTATGTAGTTAACTATCAATTTGGATTGAAATAATTACGACATGGATGAAGTAGAATGTATACGGCAGAATAAACAGACAATGATCTTAAATGTAGATATTTGTGAACGGTTCAACAGTCAAAGGGGCCAAGTGAGGCTCGGACCACGCACGGTGAAAGATGCTGTGGTCGGAAAGACAGATAACGGTTAAGTGGAATTAACATCATTTTTTGAAACATTCAAACTGATTATATTAAAACTCTGAATTCCATAACGATTCATATAATTCATGATATCACTGCAAAATCATTCAAAACATATGTTCATACTCGAATTCTCTAATACAATCATAATAAAGTTAGGAATCTGCATAATGTCTGCAGTATATATCCTACACAGATTTAACAATCACAACAATACCAAAAATTTACTGCACGAATAGCGCAATGGTTTAAGTGGTCGCCTCGCCACTACGCTGCGCCGAGTGTTGTTATTTCAAATCCGATTATTGACGTTGACATATTTTTTTTATTAAATTTAAATTAAATTCAATTCAATTCCGATGAAGCAGCCCAAACCGCCATCAAAGATTTTATTGATTTTCGCTCACACAATTTTTTTAGCAAGGGAATTAATGAACTTTCTAAAATCTACTTTGATTAAACAAAACAAATAAATAGAATTTAAGTGTCGTATAGTCATTAGCACGATACGTATGCCTAAAGATCAGTTTTGGTGTGTGGACCAATTTCCACGGGACTTGCAGATAGCTGGTGTTGTAAGTAGTAACTTAGGCTACTTTTCTTCTGGAAAAAGAATTAGGATTCCGCGCAAAATATGTACACGCGAGTTAAGCCGCGCCGGGAACTGCTAGTTAAATATATAACTTCATAAAAAAATACTTAATATACAGCGTGTAAGTAAGACCATCGCAAATAATTTACAAAAGCGTCTTTCTTGGGATACTTATCACAATGTAAAAGTCAGTTCATCATAAAAATACGAGAGTAAATCTCGCATTTTTATGATGAACTGACTTTTGAGTGCGATGAACTGAGTCAATAGTTTGATTTTGAACTACGCAATGTAACACGACACGCGTACTTGTGGGGTACGATGAATGACCTTTTCAGCGCACGGCGCCTTCGAATCAGCTGATTGCATAAATGTTTTACATTTCAGTTTTTGGCCGTATGGGGTATTTACTGATTTTTTTTCGGTAAAATGTTCTGTTTACTCATTGTGATATCACTTTTAAGAAAAAAAAAAGAATTTTTCGGTAGAAATTTTCAATGATTTTCCACTCAGAATGATGGTCTGAATACACTATTTCAGGATTCGGTACGGTGTCACTTACACTTTGTATAAAATGGGCACTACAAAGTTGAATGCTTTACTGTCTTAAAATCTTATTTCTAGTAGCATAGCATGTTCTACATCACAATAACATATATTGTTATTGTGATATTCAAAAACGATCATTGTTGCGTGAATAAAATACATAAATACATGCAATAAATGACATCTTGCTGTTTAAATAAAATTTATGAATAACTATTACTTTGTTTATTATTAATATCGTATTGAACCGAAACCTGTTCTATGGATTGAAGTTTTGTGTGCTTTACACTTAATCGGAGCTGTGAAAAGTAATAGTAGTAGCCGTGAACCCACTCCTAACACAAGCGTTAAGCTTAGCTGGAGGGGTTAACGAGATTACTAATGTGTGACCGACGTTACTGGTAAACTTTAAAAAAAAAAGTACTTTTCACAGCTCCGATTAAGTGGTATAGACCAAACATACGCTTTCATAAATTAAATGGCTGTGGTATGCGTCCCCAATGAATTGTTTTAATTACGAGATATAAGAATCTAAATTTATGTTCAATTGTATCGAAGAGTATTCCTGGTCGTAAAGTCAAATAAGTTTAGTACATAGATTCCTTCTTCTAAATAAATATTTGTTTTCCAGCAAGCCTTGAAGAAACTCCGCAGCCTCCAGCGGAAGGTCCTAGCTGTGCTCAGTTGAAGGCAGTGAGTGCAGTATCGCAGCTCACGGTAGCCAGTGCTCCCGTAAGGAGTGCGCCTGCCCAGAACAGCTACGCACTCGAGCGACGCCCACCTAAACACGACCATCATCATCGGCCGGTGGAGACCGCGCCGCCTGTACAGGTCAGTACAGTCATTGGCAATAACAAAATCTTTATGACGCTACATTTGTAAATTATACTTATCACTACTGAGTAAGTTAGTTTTAATTATTATTAATTAGTAGTTCGTTTTAATACTTCTAAAAGGCATTGGTTCAATATAGTATATACCTAGGTATGTTACCGTGAATGTCCAAATGTTAAGATGTTAAGATACACTGTTGTCTGTTAACATCCACCGTGAATGTCCGTTATTTATTCTTTTCGTTACGATTTAGGTCATTCACCTTCATCTTGATAATGAGCGACGGAAAATATGATTCAGAAAAGGTCCGTAGGGTACGTCCATTGAACAGAAATGGCTAGGTTCAAGTTAGGTTAAAACTACGACCACAACGCACGAGCCGAGCGAGCGAAGCGATTCGTTTCAAATACTTAAAATAAATGAAATAATTTCGCCATCGTGATTGGTGATTGTTGATATACACTGGTGTATCTTAATATTCACTAATATCGGACATTCACAGTAACATCACATCATCAGTAACAATAGATCAACAATTTATATTTACGAGTATTACTTCTTTTTATTTAATCTCTGAGACCTACATTGCTACCCTGCAGTACTCCAAGTTTATCAAGACTACCACTAGTCCAACCACATGTCTTACTTTTGCTTTTGCGTTTTAGAACTTAAGTTACGATTATATAATATATTATTATTTAACACCGAACGGAAATAGTGTGATTTATAAGATTAAATTCTTAGATTGTTTTAAGAGTACTGTTGGAATATAACAGTATATATTTAGTTATTTTATAGTTATTATATTAAGACATGAACAAAAATTTCAATCATATAAAACTCTATAATTTCGGAACACAACTTCAATTAAACGCAAATTAGTTTCTAAATGTAATATTCACTGTGGCCTTTGAGTTTTACGTGATCATACAATTACATGCCAAGAGTAGTGATTATGACACTGCCAAACCTTAATTACCGCCATGCAACGAAATGACGATATTTATAGCAATTATTTGGTACATCATCGTAATATTTTATACACAACACGATATTCGTTTTCGTACGTACCTTAGCTTTATCCTGTTAGGTCGTTTGAAATTTAATGCCGAATTGTGTAAATACCGGTGAAAGGCTTGTACTTACGTTATTAAAGTAACGTACGGTCACACTTGATAAGATCTAAGTGACTATTTTAATGAAAGTAGTTTTCGAGTAACCGTTTTGTATATAAGTATGTATATTGTAATGAAAAGTACCGCAAATCATGCGGTTACGGTAAGGGCTGGTCACAAGATTAACGGGTTAGAAATATCGTTTCTCCAGGAGCCGCCAGGAATGATGGTATCTAAAGCGTGAATTAATTGATTAGGCACAAATGAACATCCCATTATTGTATTTTTGTTAAAATATTTGACGTTATTATTATTGTTTAAGTGCTTAGTGCCACCTCGACCATTTCTGGTCTTTTGTAGCGCACATATATTATATTTGACGTTACCAACAAAATGTATTTTTTCTTAGATAAGGTTTTTCTATTTGCCGATTATCTGTCCGCAAAGCATCTGTCTCCTAATGACTACTGCATCTTCCAAGAAAAGTTATTGACTACGCAATAAATTAAGACGATTTGGTTGTTTAATATATTTGAATTTACATATTATTAACATAGTGATATCATCTCTTCTTCGGAGATCATTAAATGTTTTATTAATTAATTTGGTATATACAATTTTTCATTTTAATAATGTGTTTATAGTGCTGTTGCATTTTTAGATATTTTACACCAATAAAATTAACTACTACCTACTTGTTATAAACTTAATGTGATCATCGCTGCGCTTTCATAAGAATACCTTGTATTATTCAATTCAATTCAATTTATTTCTGAACACAGGTTACAATAATTTCGTCTCTATATGTGCTAGGATGGCCAAAAGTAGAAAAGAAGACCAGGATTGTTACTTTGAACTCAAACATTACTTAACCGGAGTACAAACTAACTGTACTACAGTTACCGCAGTTATTTTGGAAAAACCTTGTTCGTGGGAGAGCCATGCTTCGGCACGTATGGCCCAGCTCGACCGGAGTGATACCACAGCCTCACAGAAAAGCGGCAGTGAAGCAATGCATTGCTTTTCGCCGCGTGAGTGAGGTTACCGGAGGCCCTAACCCTTCCCTCACCCCCATTCCCCCCTCTACCCCTACTCCCACCTTAAAGGCCTGCCTACATTTTATTTTTTTTTCACGACACCAATTGTTTTACATGAAGTGCTAATTGTTGCACACTCAAAATGATGTGACCTGTAGCACAGATTACTGAGTAGTTACTAGTGCCTTGTCTCACGTGAATTCATAAATAGGCTTTAGAATCTAACGTACCTAAGGATACAATCGTCCGAGAACACGTATGATCTCAAGAGATCATATGTCGTGGCATATTCAGATATCGCTCGATATTATATATTTGATAAGAGGCAGTCTAATTTCAAAAGTCATTTATTATGTTCAGATAGAATATTTTTTCTTGTAGTTGGAAAAGCTTGTACTGTTATATACTTAGGTTACTAAATTTGTATGTATGCTGTCGATAGGTGATGATACATCGTTTGGAAGTTTGTTCGCAGTTATACTTAGCTGAACCCGTTATTGTACAGGAGTCAAATATAAGGGTTGAAGTCATCATGGTAAGTAACTGTGATTGTATCCAACAAGGTTTACTGTAGCGATTTTAAATGTAGTTCAGAGGTTAATGTCTCTTCTATAGAAAGAATGTGCTGTATAACCATCTAATGCTGTATGTTCATTGTTTCGTGTTGTATAATTCAGGTCTGATCTTTAATTAAGTAAATCAAATGCTTTTGATTGTTACGTAGAAAGGTCCTTCTTGTACTGTTCATCAAATCTCGTATCTAGTAATCCTAACTGTCGGTTTGCAAGATATCCGATACCGTCAATGAGGTCGTGCCGCTTGTCTCGCTGTGTCGTGAGTCGCGTGTTTAATTGCTGACCAAGCAAGATCTGGTTGTAGTACTCGGGTTCAGCGAACTCTTGATTCAATTGTAATGTAATAAATTGCAGTTCATTGTGTTACGCATTGTTCTGCATGTTTGTTGAGGTGTGTATTTGTCGATAGCTGTTAAGACTTTCCAGTCAGTTTGCACATCGTAAACGTCAAGTTTCCATTCCATTTCATTTGTTTCATGTTCATTCATTCCATTCGTCCCTTATTATCTGCATGTTAGATAATTTATCAAGGCTTTGATTTTGCCTGATCTTTAAAATGTGAAAACTGAATTAAGCTGCTGATATAATTATTAAGAAGAAGTTTAATAACGAGTCTATGCGTATAAGCAATATTTTTTTCCATCCATTGTCTTCCATTCTTGCCAACTTTAGCCTTTCAAGATACCCCAAATTTTCCCATCTTCAATTCCTAAAGTGGCCGGTTCCCGGTTGGCAGCAATAGGCTTGCCCCCTATTACTGGTGGCATGAATGGTAGGAATGGCAGTAATTGGGACCAAAGGCAAAATGTGTGTGTTTAATACACCTCTGCCTACCCCTTCGGATACAGGCGTGAATATACATTCGAGACATACATACAATACATTTGTATGTATGTATGTCTTCTGTGTCCTGTTTATTTGAGGCTAACATCTTTGATGTACCCACTTAAACTTTAACTTTGAACCTGTACATTGAAAAGGAAAAAAATATTTAATGTAATAGGTATATCGCCATAATCTTTTGTTAACGGGATTCTGTTACAAGCGTGGAAATCGATTCATACGAAAACATTATAAAACAGAATTCTATATATTACTGTATCGTGTCTTTAGCAGTTTTACATTTTCGTATCACGCGACCACCTAGTTTTTACTGTAATACATCATGTGTGTCTAAATCTTAATATAAATTTATATTGTTGTTTTGAAAATATCACCTAATAAATAACTAACATGTAAAATTATAGCATTGTAAATATTAAATCTAAATAGTTTTTAAACGCTTTGATCTCAGAAACTATCAGACCGCGCTTTGAAATACCCTTTTTTTCAAATCGCATATCGATTGACAATAATTGTCATTTTCTTTGCCTTGTTTATTATATACACCTACATTGTGTCAAAGCCTGTCAACTTTTTTATACAAAAGCGATGCTTGTTTGAAAAAAACTGAGCAAACAGGGCTAAGGACGGCAAAAACTGTCACCCAGAACATCTTAAATCTCTTCAAAACAACAGCAGTATTGCTGTTTATGGTAACAAATATACCTACTTCTAACACCTCTTTACAATGATCTGTGCATCTTGGCTTAGCTTTTATACATACACAATACGGTAGTTGAGTGTATGTAAAGTCAAATGAATTTCTCTTAATTCAACGTCAAAATACTATGTTCTGTAGAAAGTTGTATGAAATAACAACTTTGACGTCATATTATGGTACCAACAAATCATTTATTTTTTATGTTTTGTTTAACGATTAAAAATATCAATCAATATCAAACATGTAAATAATGACGAATCAATTTTTTCAGTCTTATTTACTGTTATATATGTTTATTTATTTTAAGCATAGGCATTACAGGCAACAACCCTTTTGTATATCCCCGAAAGAGTAATCAATTTATCTGCTATATTCTGGTAATTGAGAGCAAGCCTGTTGCTGTCTACCGGGTATATTTCTTAAACCAGGGAACTGAACAAAGGACCTTACGGTAAATGTAACCGTCAACGAGGTGACGTTTTATTAAATTTTGAAACATGAATAAGTCTATAATTGAGCTTCTGTAAGTCATCGTAATGTTTTTTTTTTTGTCGCGATCAGATCATAATTATAATTCTGATAATAATTACCTGCACAGACGGCACTCGGCGAAAGTGTTACTAAAGCAAAAAAGTAAATTACCATTGTTTTAAAAAATATCCCACGATCTCTTGATAGGGAAAAGCGTAATCGGTGGGAAGCTTTAAATATTGTTAAAAGCGAAAGCATCTGCGACAATGGCCGCCATCTTGGATGAGTTTCATAAGACTGATGAGTTGTCGTTATCTTAATGATGACGTATGATTAAATTCTTTAAGATGTTCTCAGATGTTGTAACTCGTAACTGTTTGATTTGATAATTTTATCTTCCTTGTGTATCTGTATACTTACTGTATTGCCTTAGAGAAAAATAGAATAGCTTTTTCGAAATTCTAGAACAACGAAAAATAAAGAAGCATCGCAATATCTGGCGTAGGTACACAAATATTTTTTTTGGCCAAGTGCTACTACAGACACACTAGATATGACGGATGGTTTTCTCTATCTGCAAGTTCTTAATACCATCTTGCTGGTGGGTAGAATCTCAACAATGGTAACGGAGGGTAGTTAGAGTCATTGAAAACTATAACTGCAGAAGCAACTGCACAATAAGTAAAAATTAATCGTCAATTATTCGACGTCGTCAATTTAAAGATAGATTCAAAGACACACAGATTCACCGCAACAATAGTTTGCTTTGTCAAATGTGAAATTATTAAAGAAATAAAAATGGATAACCAAATATCATATCTGTCTCTTTCGATCTATAACCGCCGGTTTCAAAACGGTTGAGCCTTGTGAGAAGAAATCGGGCAAACAAACTCACGGCCACTGGTTTAAAAAACCAGACAGTTTTAACAGTATTCAGTAAATGTTTTTACATAATTTTGTTGTGTGCTATTATGTTATTAAAATTAAAAGTAAATGGACTAAAAACTTCTATTATCTTTAATTCTTGCATACCATTCCCTTTCAATATAATCCCAATTTTCCTAGGCCAGGTGGACTAAATTATAGTTGGCAAAATATGGGTGTTTAATAAGCCTTTGCCTACCCCTTCGGTGTATGGATGTATGTACTTATATAAACCACAAAATCACTTAACTCATATTACTTACAGAATGGTGTCCGCGAATGTAACAGCAGCTCCGACGAGAACAGATCTTCGGGCCACGCCTCCATGTCAGACAGCGGGGGTGGTGGCGAAGCGGGACGGGAGGAACCGAGGCGGTCTCGGCAACCACCTCATGCCAGAACTAAACATAGACCCCATAACAAGGTAACCGTAATCTTAGATTATATTAATTAATGATTACCTTTGTGACCCTGTGACCTCAGGAGTCGCGGCTTTGATTCCTACTCTGTCAGCATAAATGTGTATTCCCATTGGTCTAGATGTTTGTATGTATATGTACGTATCTAGAAAAAGTATATATGTCTAAGTATGTAAAGATGTCTCCGTGTTGTACCATTCTGTTAGCTATAGTTAGTTTAAATCTAGAAGGCGTTGTGTAAAACCTGCCTGTGATGCATAGAGAATGATAGAATGAGGCTTAATACCCAGGAATAATAAAAATATGGGGCCTCTTTGCTTAGTTTACATGGGACCGGTGTCTCCAAATTCACACATGTGCAAATTAAATAGCATAAGTCGGTAGTATATTCCAATATATGATAAAAAATTCAGCTCAATCATTTGGGGGAAACTAGAAAATTCAGTTTAAAGGTTTAACCAATGCGGACAAAGTAAGTTTAATAAAAGTTTGAAATGACGTTGTTGGTCATTTAACGCACTCCAGTCATGGTAAGAACCACATCGCGTTAAAATAAGATCTCCGCATAATTGTGACACACGAGCGATCGCTTCGTTTCACTTCCACTTGATGTTATTCTTCCGTGAAATGCTATGACTACGTAATAACCGATTTCCCCATTGAGATTACAGTTCGTCTTTATACACCTCTGTGACCTGCAGACACCACAAGATTAATATTATCTACACTAATATTTGTGAAGAAGTAAACTTCGTAAGTTTGGATGTAGGGGGTAATTTCTGAAACTTGATCTGATTCAGGAAATTATTTCATATTTCGGAAGCTACAATTCCGGAGAGTGTCTAGGGCTATTATTTTACTGCACCACGTCTAAATTCAGATCCAGGTACAATAGCCGAAGCTTTTAACAATTATTTTATAGACCAGGTACAACCACTGCAAACCACTATGTATTTTAAAAATAGCTGCTTACAAAGTAAATGTTTATCTGTTTTCATGGCTCCTACAATTCCACAAGATATACATCAAATCATAATAAATTTAAATAATACCCATAGCACAGGATATGATGGCATAAGCACAAAAATAATAAAATGTGTATCAATAATCATAGCTCCAGTGCTTAGCCACGTTATAAATATATGTATAGTTAATGGTGTCTTCCCGGATATACTTAAAATAACAACGATCAAACCTCTCTTTAAGAAAAACGACCGCGACGATATGTCCTGCTATAGACCATTGGAGTTGCTTTCTATATTTTCTAAAATTATTGAAAATGTTATATATAACAGTCTTTATGAATATTTCGAGAAAAATAATATATTTGTTGATAATCAAAAAGGGTTAAGGAAAAGCAAGTCAATTGAAATGGCAATCTACGAGTTCTTGAGTATAGTAACTAGCCGAGTAGACAAGAGATTGCCTTGCCAGTGGTAGGACTTTATATGGACATGACAAAGGCCTTTGATTATGTTAGTCACAATGCTCTAATTCAAAAACTTTATTGTTATGGTGTTAGGGGTAATGTATTAAAATTAATTGAATCATATCTAGATAATCGTCAGCAATTTACTGTAATCAATAGAATAGTTAATAACAAGGAGGTGTTATACAAATCTAGAAAAGAACTACTATATACGGAGTTCCTCAAGGCAGTGTCCTAGGCCCCTTGTTATTTATAATTTACATTAATGACTTTCCACAATCTGCTACATGTCCGATGATTATGTATGCTGACGATAGCACATTGGTTTTTAACAAGGGTGATATAAAAACAATCTCTACAGATATTGATCGGAATATTGACTTAGTTATTGATTATCTAACAAAAAACAATCTTAAGATAAATTTTGACAAGACTATGTATATGCAATTTGGACAAAAAATTAACAAAAACTCAGACCTAAATGTAAATTACAAAGGTAACGTGATTAATGAAACCAAAGTGACCAATTTTCTCGGACTGTACATAGATAACTCTTTAAATTGGAATGAGCGAATAGATAAAGTATGTAGTAAATTGCATCAATACTCATATAACCTATACATTCTTAGGAAAACTGTAAATCAAAATATTTTAATTACAGCCTATCATGGCTTGGTTTCTTCAACCCTGAGATATGGCATAATATTTTGGGGTAATGCAACTGGAAAGGAGAAGATTTTCATAGCACAGAAACGATGTATTAGAGTTATTTGTAACCTACAAAGAACTGATAGTTGTCAGCCATATTTTAAAAAGTTAGGAATATTAACAGTGCCATCTTTGTACATTTATGAAAAAGCCATGTTGGTCAGACGCAATAGAGACAAATTTTGCAAAAGTAACAACCCAACGTAGAGCTGATAAATTATATTTAGTTGCAAGTAATACTGCATTACATCATAAAAGCATATTTTCAATGGCACCAAAAGTGTATAATAAATTACCAAAAAACATACGATTATGTGAAAGTCTAAAAGAATTTAAAAAACATTTGTTATCTTTTCTTATTGATAAAGCATATTATTCAAAACAACTTTTTTTTAATGATTCCTGTATTTAAAAAAATATAAAATAAAATAAAAGGTATTATTAAGTACATTCTTTAATGTTATTTAATAAAATTATATGTAATAATGATCTAATAATAATAAAACATACAAATTTTAAATGGTTGGAGTATAGTTAATAATGTAACTGAGTGTAATTTCTTATAGTATTGTTATATAAGCTTTCTCGTTTTATAAACAAAATTTTAGGAATACATTTGTTATATTTGTACGCCATCAATATGGCTGATCATAGCGATCCTGTAAATATTTTGATAAGATCTTGTATACCTATGTTCACAAATAAACTATGATTATTATAACAAAAAAAAAAAAAAATTATTACACCCAAGCAAAGCCGAAGGACGCTAGTAATCATAGATCTTCTAGTTGCTGCTCGCAACAATCACTTTGTACTAAAGTCTTATACGATATCAGTTGCAGTCCCCTTGGCCTGGAGGTGGTGGACTTGAAGACATCAGATCTGCTATCAAGCAGTTGACCTTGAGGTCCAGAGACAGTAGCAGCACTGCCACCAGCGGAGCGTCCAGCGCCGGCGGCGGCAGTAATAATGGTGCACCAGGTAATTTGAAAGTTGGAATGAAGAATGATCTTTTTTTTGCAGAAGCACAGGGTGTGGAGTCTCCCCAGTGCAACAGGTTGACGTAGATTCATAATATTCCTAACTACTCCAATATACTTCCGATTCAATTCATTGCAGGTGCCACGGTAGTTTTACTTGCCTTGACTCATCGAGTGTTGATGCTCTTTGTTTTCATGGGTTCACTGGTGTTAATCCTAGAATCTGTTTTCTTTGCATGCCTGTGCATGATAGCGAAGGTGATTAATGGTGGGAATAGAGAAAAAAAATATTTTCAATACATATTTTTTATGGGCTCTCAACAAACGTTAAAAGTACCTTACAGGATTATATGCATGGCACGGGTATTCACCGTATCTGAGCTTTCCTTACACTAAGCTTGACGTTGACTTTCTTAATTCCGCTAATATTAAAAGAAAGTAGAAAGGGCTGCCACTGTAATTGATTTATTTTCCTTTTCTAGCATTAATATAACAACATAGCTTTTAAAATCAATAAAAACTAAAACGCAACCATTTTATATACTTAGATTTAAGTTAAATAGGAATAAAAAAATTGGCCATGATTTCTGGCTTGAAGGAATCATAATTTGTTTTAAATTCCCGGTTTTTTGTTGTATCTGTGATTTTGTTGAAGTTAAAGTGTGTTCTTAAAAAAAAAATTACAATGTGTGCAAAATGATTTTCAGAAAATGGCAGTGCAGCTGAGGCTCGCAGGAGACGAGCTCCGTTGGTGAGACAACCATCCCTGGACACCGTTTGCACAAATGTTACCAGTGCTGACGAGTTCGTGTGGGTCGATTCGCATAATAGGTATGTAGCGATATACACTGACTACCTAAACTTAAACTATAGTAAACCAGGAAACGATTGCCGCCTGGAGATTTAAAAATACCTTTTCACGATCTGATTTGTGAAGTCTGAACAGCATGAAAAAAAAATTGAACGAATTACTATTACCCTCTAATATCAGAATTTTACAAATAACAATGTAAAAATAAATAATGTTTATTATGAGTCAAAGTATTTTTTTTTTGTTTATTAATGTTGTGATATAGCTTCTAATATCTATCACAGTATCTTATATGACTCCAGATTAGTGGAACTGCGCTGTGTACCCTGGACAGCTAGCGAAGTGAGTAGAGCTTTGCAAGCGGGAAGATGCCGCGACATTGCGCCCAGAATGGCACCAGACACACCTTCGAGACTCGCTTATCTATTACAAAGGTAAAATCACAACTTAAAACACATTGAAAATCTCATCAAAGAGTTCGCTTAGTTAGTTGTTTTTTTAATTCTACGGTAAACATGAAAGTTTCGCAACGGACGGTACAACTTTTTTAGAATAAGATGTAGGTATAGTATCGATCTATACATTGACATGTGGAATCCGTTGCTTGAAAGATAAAAGAAAGACACCAACGCTTTTATTAAACGTCTTGTTCATCCACACTTCTGGTTACTGTATTTATTAAGCTATTTCCTATACTGCTTTTTTATACACATATTCCTAGGATATTGTACAAATCCTAGTTACATGTGGCCATATAAAACATGGATCGCAAAGCTCACAAAGAATAAGTTTACGACAAGTTGCCCTTTCTCTGACTGTTGATCGGAAAAAGGGACAATTCAACAAAATTTTATAAAGTCAAATCAAATCATTTATTTTAATCAAACCAACTATAGATATTTGTTTTTGTCAGGAGTAGGAATGAGTCAGACTAAATCAATCGTAAAGAAAGAACTCCAAGGACACTCTTTTTAGACATGTTTTCGTTTACAATATTTGGTTATATTGCTTATAAGTGGAAATAATATGTGAGGACAATTTAACATAATGCTCAAATATATAAACAGTCCCGGAAATCACTGAGAGATGACCAGCTCCTACTAACGGAACCCGTTCACGCGCATGACGCACGCGCCAGCCACCCAGGTCAACCATATTGAAGGAAAAAGCTGGCAGAAGTTGCAGACTACGACAAGACTGCTGTCATAATTTTAATTAACACAAATAAGAGTACTTATTCTATTCTCAAATTTTCAGAGCACTCGTAAGAATATCGCGCGAAGCACAACGGCTCTCCCAAAACTTCGGTTTCTGTTCAAAGCATGAAGTAGCCGGTGCCTTCAGGATTGTATTGAGCACACCACTCGCTGACGCTTGTATCAAGGTGCGTGTTGGCCAATACTTCGAATTTTACAAACACCTGAAAGTCTCTGATGGAGATTCGAAACTTGTTCTGGCAGTTACTTTGCGGAGTTCTTAAATATTGTCATAGATTAGAGTTGTACGATATCAACAATACATTATTAACAGCCTTGGTGCTGTAGGAATTTTTAAAAGAAAGGCACAATAAATAGAATGGATAGCAATCATAATATAATTATGTTAAGCTTTGACAAATGTTGGTCCTAAAAAGCTATGTTTTTGTTCCGACTTCTCACTTTGTTTTTGAAGAATAACATTCCAGCAATAAAAATATTTTAAATGCCTGCAGCTTTCTTATCTTTGTCTTCATTTTATAACCTTTAAACCTTTTAAACATGTACCTACCCAGGGTTGCCAGCGAGCAGCAACTATGTACGCAACATCAGGAAGTGCAGCGCGACGGTTGGGCTCAGCGGCGCGAGCTCGAACTAGTCTCGCCCCTGGACGATTTCAGCGGTGGATGCTGGATGTTCGCGTCGCCTCCTTTGTACATGAGTATGTTTATCAATCTTGAAAACACACCTCAAATATGTTTAGTGCTGTTATTTAATCACTTTAATTATCAAAGCAACACAAGTAAATATTCAGTTTTAGTACAAAATACATGGATACCAAACTTTTTGTTAAATAAAGGCAAAGCGTCGCATATCTCTCATGTAGCCAGCGTCACTTAGAACATTAATTCTGATAAAAACCTTTTAGCAAGAAATAAGACGGGAATCTCCGAAGGAAGGAAAATATAATTAGTCGGTACACAACTGAATATTTAAAAGTAGTTGCAATTACAATTCCATCAGGTACGCTGCCATCTACCTGTGTGCTGGCATGGAGACTCTATTGGAGGAGATAGCGCTGATCGCCAGCAACAGTGCTTCCAGTGCGTCCATCACACCCGCGTTAGTCGACCATGCCGTCGCCAACTGTGCTGATCTCTGGGGACTGCTTCAGCCGTACAGTCATTTAAATGCTGGAAGAGTTGCATCAGGTAAATCGCTCATCTGAATCATGAAACCTGAATTTGTTTGTTTTAAGTTGTAATAGTTTCGAGTGACATGTACCCTGACCTGCCTGCCTGTATAAGTAATTCCTGATATTGTCTTCTCTTTTTCCCTTTAAATTTCAATATTTATTTCATTTTAATTTATTTATTTATTCCGGAACTTACGTACGTACGGTAAATTCCATATTCGGTTAGTAACAATAACAGCTTATACGTTACTACGTACGTACTACTACTACGTTAGTGCTAGTGATAGTGGAAAATTATTGGAGACTTAAAGTAATTGCGTGAAATGAATATTTTTTTGCCCGCCATTTCAAACAAAAGTCTCAAACAAGTTAATGTTCTCTTGCTAATTAAACCACCATATATATCGCACAAAACCATTTATTTTAACTTGAAACATGCAAATCGGCCTTGACCCGCCATCTTACTTTTTTACAATATTTCCTGAACCCGCTTAACCACAGACTATTTACCTTTAAATGTGTGGTGTTGCAATACTTAACAAAACAAAAGTCTGGAAACCAATTATAGTTTTGCTATATCCATCCGTCCTTCTGTTCGCCGCTTAGCTCAGAGACTAGGTACAAAAAAAGCTGTAATTTGATATGGATATACACATTTATCACGCTTATAAAGTGTTAAAGTTACCCGCATGACAAATCCCGTATCACAGTGGGCGCTACAGAAATTAGTATTCGCCCATTGATAAAGTTACCTGCTACCAGTTCAAATAGCCTGCGTCAATTTAGTTGTAGGCTCTTTAAAGTCACTAATTTGTGTCTTTAAAATATTGAATGGTTTAGAGTTAAAGCACTAAGGCCATATATCATGGAGTGTGGGTGCTCATTTTTTATACAAGGAATTTACCCAAAGGAATACTAACTATAACGACAATAATTTTAATTTAATTCGTTCTATTCCATTGTAAAGATTGAAGTAATCATTT
Organism: Euplagia quadripunctaria; assembly: GCA_963859945.1. NCBI lineage: Eukaryota > Metazoa > Arthropoda > Insecta > Lepidoptera > Erebidae > Euplagia > Euplagia quadripunctaria. The sequence goes on along the minus strand of OY982565.1, from coordinate 1,048,382 downwards.
TTCAGGAGCATTATCACTATCTAGATGGGAATCCATGAGCTCTCTAGGATCAGGGTCGTCTTCGGGAGTATCAAGACCTGAACATAGACAGTTAGGACTCAGTCACGATTCTGGTATCACTACAAATGGCTCTGGTAAGTCCCATACGGTTTTTTCTTTACTGTCTCTTAGGATTAATATTAATTAATAATAAAGAAATACTTCTTCATTAAATTATGTAATTGGCAATTTATGTTCGATCAGTATGGAGGAGATTCTCTCTCCGTTGTACACATTTACCTTGCTCTGAACGAATGACATTAGATTGAATCCTTTATCTTTGCATCAACTGGTCTATAAACAACTGGTCTAACAAATTTCCACGTCACCCGTAATTCAAAACCCACCTAAATGAAATTCGTACTCACAAAGGAATTTCAATTTATGTATTTTATTAAACTTTATTTAAACGTAGGTGGTTCGGGCACCTCAGCCGAATCAAACAATAGTTCAGGAGGCTCCACCGCATCGGTTCTGCTGACGACCTGCGCTGGTTCAGCGACGGAGCTAAGAGCTGTACTGCGAAGAGTTCATCCTCGATTGCCGCCACTGTCACCAGCCGCCGAACGCGCCTTGTATTACTTTATGAGATGTTCACAGGTATAAGAATAAATATAGTAATAACCTAACGGATATCGACTGAGCAGTTTATTCGTTTTTAAAAATCTAATACACTGACTTTAAGAGGTACGCATCGACATCGTAGAACTTAAAACATACACTGGCTCATCTGAGGTTATGGAAGAAAGGGATATGATATGAAATGAGCACACCCTCTCACTTTCGTGAAGTGTAACAAAGACGTACATACATATGGTATAGCAATATTAACTATAGAAACTATAAATCGGATTTTTTTTTAAAGATGGTCATAAAAAACCTTTGTGTTAATTCAAAGCAAAAATAAATCTTTTCAGAAAACCTATCCATTTGGAGACAAAACGAATGGTCTATTAATAGGTAAAAATAATATTTAATTTAGTTTTTTGATTTGCGGTCATCGAATGTAAAAGTAAGGTATTCCGTAGATGTATGTTAAAAATTAAATTGCTGCAGAGAACATAGACAAATGGACACAAAATGAAACTGGGTTATTCTCAGCAGTGGTATGTTACGCTAGGCTCAAGCGTAGGTAGACAACTCAAGCCACAAAGCCCAGAATTCTATGACGTGATTGGGTTGAACTCTCACAAAAAGTATAGTCCAAGGCCCTAAACGGCATAAGACAGTTAAAGGTATTAGGAGGGTCAACAGGATCTTACTCTGCAGTAGGCTACTAAACCGAGCTAATTGTTCATATATTATTATTTTTGTTTGATAGTTGGAGCACTCAACCACAAGTGGAGGCAGTTGTGGTGGCGTTGGATTGTGGGGTGAGCGAGGTGCTGGAGCCCTACCTCCGCTTGGAGAGTGGGTGCGAGTCATACGAGCTCACGCGGCACTTCGGCCTCCTCCTGCAGTGCCTGATGCAGACGACGTAATGCAAGCGGCTCGGCTACTGCTGCCACATGCCGATTGCCCACCCAGGCCTATTACGTGAGCAGCCAATATTATTGATGGTTACAGTTTTGTGATAATGTAACCATCCGTCGAGGCATATTTTTTAGAAATGAATATTATGTAGTTCCTCAGTTCTAGTAAACTGAAGGACTCCTTGTAGAATCACTTACATGTTACTTGACTGTTCGTTTAGGTATCGCAGCCTATTTCCTTAATTTACCAGACGAAAAAAAATGGGATTCTGTGAACAAATGGGGACGCAGAACTTATGCGTTTGATTTTGAGAGAAAATTAGATAATTAAATAAAATTTTGTCTAGTACATTATCTCTGAACATGCATCATATAAAACTGCGGGGCATTAAATATACAAATATATGTATTTGTTGATAAAAATCTTTATAGAAAATTAGGCTTGCCCGAAAAATCTTATATTTGGAAATCCCTTGATGCAATTCAAACTTTTAAAAGACTCGTAGTTACTTGGTGCGGGAAAGACAATGGATATGTAGGACGGACTATATCCACTATTTGCAACAGACTAGACTATCAACTATAGCCGGATCAGTAAACACGAACATTTCAAAATTCTGCATAAAAATGCTATTTAATTTTTATCTAACTTAAATACCTAGCTACTGTAAAATCAATACCCTCTTTTTATAGATCGGAAGAAGCAATAGAACCAGTATGGTCCCGGTGCGCTCGTACACCAGACGAAATAACCAGAGCTGCTGTTGGTGTGGCCCAGCGAGCCCTGCTCAGTGGACGTGCGGAGTTAGTGGGAGGAGTGAGGTCCTTGATGCCGTCCGCTGGTATAGATGCTCCCGATGCGTCTGGGCTCACGGCGCTTATGAAGGCGGCATTCGCTGGAGACGAACAAATTGTTGCGGTAACAAGGCTACTTAGAATGAAAACTTCTAATCGATTTCTTAAAGTTATACGGTTGTACTTACCTGTGTTACAACTTGGCATTGACTTAAAAAAACACTAAAATATCTAGTCAAGGTTTTTATGGTCTTTTTTTTCTGTATACGTCACAATATTGTAACTAAAATAAAACAAATTGTGATTGGTAAAAACGTTTAACATTAATGATTATACTCCAATGGCACTTATGGTATTAGTGATTCCTATTGCTGAGCCGAGTCGTGGGTTCGATTCCCACCCAGGACAAATAATTGTGTGATGAGCCATTTTTTGTGTCTGGGTGTAATTTATCTATAATATGTAAATATTTAGTAATATATAAGTATGTTTATCTGCAGTCTGGTTACCATAGTACAGGCTTTGCCTAGTTTGGGATCAGACAACCGTGTGTGAAGTGTCTCAAGTTATTATTATTCTCTTCATTTATTTCATAAACATATAATTTACATTTTTAAATATACCTACAATAAAAAAAATATATATATATTTAAAAATATAAAAAATAGTGTCCCACCGGTATCGGGTACAGGGACCAAGTTACCGGTGGTTAGGGTTCCAGAGACAGAAACCTCCTCGCTATGCGTGCCGTATCGAGGAGGACTGCCTTCTGCATTAGGCTCCTAATCCAGCTGCCTAATGTGAGCCTCTGAAGGTGTTGGTCGAGGCTCTTAGCAATTAACCCATGGGCCGAAATGACTATCGGCACAATGATTGCTGAATCCACATTCCATACCATTCCACATGTCGACAATCTCGTGCGATAGGTCCAAATATTTTATTTGTTTATCTTTTTCGGCTTTTAAGAGATTGTCGTCATGGGGAATGGTGATGACAATAATCATTGCTCTGCGCTCTAATCGGTCTATCACCACTATATCAGGCTTATTGACAACAATAGTCTTGTCAGTGATGATAGATCGATCCTAGTACGATGTTGCACGACCATTTTCGAGAACTGGATCGGGCACATACCTGTAGTATGGTAACTCGACAGTCACAAGGTTATATTTAAGAGCAAGTTGCTGATGGCCACTCGGTTATGTCTATGCAAGTACTCGCCGTTGGCAAGACGAGAACAACCAGAAATTATATGCCTGAGGGTTTCTCCGGGACGATGACACGCCCGACAAATCTCATTTGTGCCGTCCTTCAGGATATATCTCCGATAGTTATTAGTCATAACAACTTCGTCCGTAATTACACAGACAAAACCTTCAGTTTCTCCGAAGAGGTCACCGAACCGTAGCCAAGATACTGATGCTAATAAATCTACATCGGGCCCATTTAAGGCCCGATAAAAACGTCCATGCAACTCCTTGTTCTTCCAAATCTTCTTGCGATCTGTAATACCAGGTACTGCTGGTTTTCGCCAGTTCTCTTTTGCTAGAGCAAGCGGAGTGAGTCCATTGTCAAATGCTACCACATCCCGATACACATCCAGGTCAACGGAGAGGAAGTAATCTCTAAGGTTGCATACCTCGCGGTTATGGAGGGTCTTGGTATTTAAAAAACCACAACGATCTCATGACCGATGAACGTGGATGGTGCATTCGGTACGCGGTAAGCAGCGTACGAACTCTTCTATCCAGGGCATCTAGTTCAGTTTGAGTCCATCTAAGTATGCCAAAGGAGTAGGTTAGAACTGGTATGATTACCCAATCATTACAGGCCCGCACCTTGTTACCACCTGACAAAAGACTTTTGAATACTTTTTTCAGGCGGCCAAAGAAGCGCTCCTGTAATGATTGCTTCATAGACAATTCATTTACCCCTAACGACTGTGACATACCTAGATACTTGTAAGTTTCGTTTGGCGGAAAGACATCTAAGGTGTGTGGAATCTGAGAGTTCCATCCCTTCAGATTCCACAATCCTGCCTCTTTTTACATGCTTGACTGTACATTTATCCACACCAAATTCCATCTTGATACATTTACTAAAGGTTTCAGTTACCTCTAGTAATTTTATCAATTGTTGCAGGCAAACAGTTTCAAATCATCCATGAAAAGGAGGTGGGATATAACCTGACCTTCTTTCCGTAAACGATAGCCTAGTCTTGAACTCTCCAGCAAAGTGCTGAGAGGATTCAAAGCTAAGCAGAACCACAAGGGACTCAAACTGTCACCCTGAAATATACCCCGCCTGATCTTTATATATTCGCCGTAACCCTGGGACCGCCGACATCCTGGATAGTAAAGAACCGTCCTCCATTGCCGCATACATGCCTTCAAGAAAGTGCATAGAGTTGTATCTACCTTATACAACTCCATCACTCTCAAGAGCCACGTATGCGGTACAGAGTCATAGGCTTTTTTGTAATCTATCCAACATGTCGCCAAATCCTTCCGGTTACGACGAACTTGTTGGTTAATGGTCGTGTCAAGTATAAGGAGCTCTTTAGTGCCACGGGCCCCACTTTTACATCCATTCTGAAAGTAAGCCATAATTATTATTATTAATACAATAATCTTTGTGCAGTTTTAAGTTAGAATCCTTTTAGATGCTACAACAGCAAGCTTTTGCCATTTGCAAACCTGAAACGATATTTACTTACCGATTTTCGAAATGGAGCTTCTAAAAAATACAGGTGCATAGCCTGTATCTTTGTCCATTATCATCTGTAAGATGGAAGTGAAGTGCTAGAACGGTCGGTCTGTCCCATTTCGAAAATCAACCTTGTATTTCTACATCCTTTAAATATGTATTCCAGATGCTGTTAGAAGCAGGCGCAGACCCTAACATAGAGACAGGCGGTTCGTCTGCGGCGCACTGCGCTCTCCCCTTGTCTCCACGGTCACCTTCTACGCCACAGAACACTCCCGCTTACACACCACCCACCGCAGGTTCGTCACTACTTGTTACTTCTTCCTTCTTCATCCTTGCTTCTATTATCTTCTGCCTTGGCTAACATTGCATGTAAGCCAAGTGTTGCTCGTAGTCTATGGGCGCATGTGATCGGTCTTGTCATTAGTAAAAGTGAATTTACTGAAAAATCCTTTTTATTAATTTTTATTCAAGAGCTAAACTAAACTGCTGCCCGCGACTTTGCTCAATTCCGGTATCCTTCAGAATAAGCACTTTTTGAATGACGGGCCCGTTGGTCTCGTACTCCTGACAATTCAAAAATACCTACAATTGGTTTAATTAAATAAATAATTTAGATTTAGATTTGATTTTACAATTTATTAAGATTTAAGCGCATTGAAGTCGGTAATACTTTTAATAAGGTTTTTTATGCTCATTGGCTTCAGGTTGGACGGCCTTAGTCTACGCTTGCAGCGGCGCCGGTGGTGGAGCCGGAGCGACGGGAGCGGTGGAATGTGCCCGTCGTCTGCTCGTAGCTGGTGCCAGAGTCGACGGAGCGCCGGCGCGAGGAGATGATGTCTGCACGCTAACTCCTCTACAGGTCGGTACAGAATCCATCCTTCTTCCAAAATAATTTTCCAGCATGACATTTCAAACTCTTCTTAGACTGATGGTGCAACCACCACCAGTCTAAGAAGAGTTTTTGAAGAAAAGAAAAACAAAATATGTTAGGGATTGTAAAAACCAACGTTTTTACAATCCTTAACATAATTTTTTTATTCATTCTCTCATTTTCAACACACAACTCTGTTCTATCGCGGTGACCAGTAGAACTGTTTGGACTTTTTTGTCCATTTTGTTCTATTGCGGTGGGCAGTAGAACTGTCTGATTTTTTTTTGTCCATTTTGTTCTATCGTAGAACTTATAGTAGAACTAAATGAACTAACCTGAGTGTAAATGTTTTTCAGTAAAATTTGTGTAAATGTAACGGTCATTTTAGTTAATGGCGTTTTGGAAAATAGTGTCCATGAATTTTGTTTTATTGCCAGATTCTTTGAGTTACAAGTTAATAATTATTTAAATGTTTGTTGTTTGTTTGTTGATGATAATTAGTTTAATTTGACATTTATAAGCGTTACATTATGTTTAATTTTGTATTTCTAGGTGGCGTGTGGTGTAGGTAACTTAGAGCTGGTTCAGTTACTGTTATCTCATGGTGCTGACCCGTTCCTTTCAACGCAACTGAACGATGCGCTCTGTTACTCAGTGGCTGCTCAGTATGGCTGTTATAGGTATAGTTTAAGTTTAACTGTAAGAACTGATATATATTTTTAAAGAATTACCAACCAACAGGGTTACCAACAAAAGGTTTGGTAACCTTTTGTTGGTAACCCTGTTGGTTGGTAATTCTTTAAAAATATATATCAGTTCTTACAG